>OX101823.2:20468462-21068462 GCA_944452925.2 Chrysolina oricalcia | reverse complement strand
CTGGTTTAATGATATCGAATTAATTTTAATTATGGTGGAAAATGCAGTGGTCCTAGGTTTATTTGTTATTTATGCTAAATGATGGGACGATTGGGTCCGACGTAATTATTAAAAAAAAAATAAATAAAAATCGATCACAACAAATGACTTCCAGGTATTCGCTGAATCATGGTTTCATAATAGGCCAAAATAGATATGTTGTGAAGAAATAAATGTATTGATCCAATATGGGTGAATATTTCAAAAACGATATTATATTAAAAATATAATATATTCTGAATGTAGATTGTTATATACAATATTTGGTCAATATTAGTTGAATATACCAATATATGGATAATACAATACTGTCTCCATATTGTTTTCAACGTTTAGAATAAATATTGCAGTCCCAATATTCCACTCATATCGATTCTAGGGATACAAAACTATATTGTACATCAAAGATTCATAGCACATTGGTTGAATATTGTTTCAAATATATTCGACAAATCGTATCAACTTATATGGGGTCAATATTGGTTTATTAATATTTACCAATATCGATGAAACAATTTTGTCTTCTCATTGTTTCCAAAATCTAGGAGATATATTGCAATCTAAATATTCCTTTTATACCGATTCTAGGGATGAAGAACTATATTGTAGATCCTTGTTTGATAGCAGATTGGTTGAATATTGTCGCGTTTCCGCTCAACTTTCTTTGTTATGTTTTGTCTTCAACTATTATATTATAAGTATAACAGTTATTACCTATTTTTAAAAACGGCCTTCCTGCAACTCGACGTGTGGATCAATCATTTTATTTTGCTCACTGTGTATAACAGTATATTTCCTTGCGCGAGTAAAAAAAAAGCCCTATGAGTTTACGCGATCGATGAGTTTACGCGACCGATAGTGGTCGAACTCATAAAATCTCAACAGAAGAGTTTCACATTCTACACGAGCTCATTAGTGATTTTTGTTACTATTGTGCTATTTCCACTTTCTCCCAAGAAGACCAGGGATATATCCTTCCACACAACCCCAGGAGACTGGCCAGTCAGGATCCCCACGGATAAGATTTTTAAGGAACGAAGATAAGATTCTTGAACAGCTTGTATCATAAATCCAACTCATTTCAGCTAACGTCCTTTTTTCGCTCAAACAATTATTTTACATTCAAACTATTACATTTGGTCATTCGATCACGAATTTGCTGAATTTGGGTTGATTTGCATGTTCAGTTGCAGTGAATAACAATTTTCCCGGATTCGTAAAATTTATATTTATTCAATAATCAATTTGAATTTGAAGCCAAGATAAAAAACGCCAGCAACAATATTGGATCAATATTGGTTGAATAATATTTACTCCTATCGATAAAACAATAATGCCTTTTTATCGTTTTCAAAATCTAGAATAACTAATGCAATCTGAATATTCCTCTCATATCGATTCTAGAGATGGAGAATTATATTGTACTTACAAGTTTGGGAGCAGATTGGTTGAATAATATTTCACTAATATTCAACAAATCATATTGACTAATATTGGGTCAATATTGGTTTAATAATGTTTACCGATATCGATAAAACAATATTGTCTACATATTGCTATCAACATCTAGAATAAATATTGCAATCCCAATACTTCTCTCATATCGTTTCTAGCCTTCTATGGATGAAAAGCAATGTTTGATAGAACATTGATTGAATATTATTTCACGAATATTCAACAAATGATATTCCCTCATAGTGATTAATTTTTTTTTGAAAACCTCACGCTGGTATTGAAATAATTATATTGATAGAATGTTAAGAAGAATACCTATAACAATTATTGAATTTCGAATATTGGCAGAAAATTCAATAAACTGTATATATATATATATATATATATATATATATATATATATATATATAAGTACCTTTTTCTGTGACGGGAATTTTTTTTTGACATTTTATCTCTGTTGCCAGGTAACAAAATATAACTTTTCATGAAATTACTTCTTTCCCCGGGAAAAAAGTGAGTACTTTTTTCCCGGACATATTCACACATAGATAAAGGAAGATACTTAAGTTTATTGGATCGTAACATGCTTTTAATCATTGAATAATTCGACCACACTGTTGATGGCTTTTGTTGTTGTGCCAGTTCCGAAAAATAAGCCAATAACACCGTCTCCGAGAAAGAACCGCTTGTCTTTCTCATCTTCCATTCCATAAATCTTGAATACGCGGTTTCGTTAATTTTCCGCGATTTAGCTGGCAATAATTTTCGTCTTTCGCTGCTTCTACCAACTCCGGTGGAGTCAGAGAAAACTCGGAATCAGACTTTATATTATTCAAAATAACTATTAAACAATTACTGAGTTCGAAATTTTCAAACAAATCACAGAATTAAACTGACAGATTTTTGATTACTTTGAAATTTTCCTTAGCAACGCTGGTCTAATTGTCGCTATACGTAAAACAGCTTACTAGTTTAAAAATTCAAATTTCATATAGATAATATTCTGACTTCAATATACTGTGATAATATGTTTTTCTCACTATTGAATCGTCGTTTTTCCCGCCACAGAAAGAAATAGTGTATATTATACACGGGAAAAATATTAGATTTTAGCTCTTGGTTTATTGTCTCCCTCCACTTCGTGTCGGGAGACAACACAACCTCGAGCTAAAATCGAATACTTTTTTCCCTTGTATGATAAATAACTAAATTTAATCAACTGGTGTATAAATGAACGGTTAATTGTTGTTTGTTTTGTTGTTTTGTTTACATCAAGGACCCCGCACTTTTTATAGATGGAATGGTTCTCGGTGAAATTGTCTGAATTTTAAGTATATTGTTGTACTCGATGAATTTTAAGTATATTGTTGTACTCGATGTACTGATTGAACGTACAGAATCGCAAAGATC
This sequence comes from Chrysolina oricalcia, assembly GCA_944452925.2. NCBI lineage: Eukaryota > Metazoa > Arthropoda > Insecta > Coleoptera > Chrysomelidae > Chrysolina > Chrysolina oricalcia. The sequence goes on along the minus strand of OX101823.2, from coordinate 21,065,558 downwards.
GTTCATGGATAGATTTTAAAAATCAGTAATTTTTATTTGATTATTTTCTCGGGATTTGAAAAGCCAACTGCATTTTTTTTTCGTTTTCATCATCAACGTACCTTCATATCACTAAATATCATTCAGATATTGCAGATTATATCATGTGTACAGAGTGAAAAATAAAAACATTTTAGTAATGTCTGAAAATTCGATGTAATAATGAAATATTGATAAAATTATTTTGGAATGCAATATACTATTCTTACTCCATCATTTCATATATTTCGGACAGGGTGATTTGAAAAATTGGTGATATATATGGCCGGTTCTTTCGTTCATATCATGCATATTCAAGTGAATTATTATCCTCCGAAGATAGCTGATACCGTATAAACATGATTTTGTTGGGATATATAGGGTGATCATGAACATTTTCGATGATAAAAATGACAAAATATCATTGTTTCAGAAATCACCATGTAATTCACGATTAACTAGGTGAAATTCCTTTATTATACTTTAATATATACATCGTTCTCTCCTCAACACTGTCAGTTTCCTACTATGACTAGTTTCATACTTTTTAATTGAGAAACTTATTACCACTTGCATGATGTGTTGAAGGACCTTGTTCACGCGTACATTCTACTAGTGGCCAAGATTTTTCACAAACAGTGAAACGTGAGAATGTGGAGATCAAAATAAATGTAACATTATATGCAGGGTAAGGACCAATGACGATCCATCCAATTATGTCTATCATTTAGGAACTGACTGAATATACGACACATCAGTTACAACTTTCAACTCAGGCATGACCTAAGTAGCACACCTATATTGGTAAAATATTGGTACAATATTGTGAAAATATTGGCGAAATATTTGAAATGCAATATTGGCGAGAAAAAAAATGTGAACATTCGGCGATATTGGTCCAATATTACTTGAATAATATTGGCGAAATATTCTTGAACCAATATTGGCCTCAAAATCTTCGGCGATATTGGTACAATATCGCTGATACAATATTCTGACAATATTGGCACAATAATCAAAAGTTATATTGTCGAGAAGTTAAATGTGAACATTTTGCGATATTGGTCGAATATTGTTTGAATATTTTAGAAATGGTTTAGGTGAAATATTCTTGAAGCAATAATGGCCTCAAAATATTTATCGATATTGGTACAATATTTATCGATATTAGTACAATATCATTTGGATATATTGGTGGATGTCAATATACCTTGGTAAATTATTAAATGCCTTTCAGTTGATGAAGGTGACACCAGAGTCTGCCTTTTGATCGCCATAACCACTGAGTGAGCTGTCTTGAAAATAAGTTATGGGAAGTAGGTATTTAATATACTTTCGTAGGTTTTAGAAGACGTTCTATGTGTAGAGCCACCTAGCGGATTTTTATCCAGGTTTGATCATGATATAATTTCAATATGTTTCATTGAATATTCGGCCAATATTCAAATTTCATCTCAATCTAGATGTAGGAAACAATATAAAGACAATATTGTTTTAACGATATCGATAAATATTATTGAACCAATATTGACCCAATATTAATAAATAAGATTTGTTGAATATTGGCGAAATGATATTCAACCAATGTGTAATCACACTTGGAGATACAATATAGTTTTTATTCCTAGAATCGATATTAGGGGAATATTGGGATTGCGATATTTATTCTAGATGTTATAAACGATGTGAAGACAATATTGTTTTTTTGATGTTGGTAAATATCATTCAACCAATATTGACTCAATATGAGTTATTAAAATTTGTCAAATAAAGTGGAAATGATATTCAACCAATATTCTAACAAACTTGGAAATACAATATAGTTTTTTTCCCCTATAATCGACATGACTGGAATATTTGAATTGCAATATTTATTCTAGATGAGGAAAACAACATATAACCAATATTGTATTATCGATATTGGTAGAAATTATTCAACCAATATTGACCCAATATTTCGTGTGATAATCTACATTCAAAACTAGTTCAACCAATATTCCACCAATATTATTAATATAATATTGTTTTTTTAATATTCACCCATATTGTACCAATATTGATCTTTCATTTACAATATGTCTATATTGGCCCAATATGGAACCAAGATTCAGCCGATATGATGTGCTACCTGGGGAGCCAAATAAAATTCTTAGTTCTTGGATAGTTTGACTCGCCCAGTCGTGTGTGTGGCCCCGGTACGGGAAATCACTATTCACTGAAGGTGATAAGGAACATACTTAACCGAATCCACCTCCCCCGTAGCAGCACTACGGTCCTCATATACAACAAGAAAATCCTATCGGCTATCGGTTACATTTCGATTCTGTCGTTGACGAAAAGTGAATGAAAAAGAAAAACCAATTAGTTCCATCAGTGATAATTATTATTACCTTTACGTATTGAATTACCTATAGTGATGAAATATAATAGATGTCTATATGTTTCTATGGATAGCCAGCAAATATAAAAATCATGGAAACCTCTATCCGAGTGGAACACGCATTGGAAAAAACCGTCGCTGCCCAGATTCAAATTCTCCTATTAGAAATAAAAGCGTTCTATCAATCATTTTCACTTTTCCCAGATAGTTCGTTTTTTATTCCGACAAATCTTAAACCAACAAAATTCACTTAACTATCTGTACCTTACATTATTAAATTCATTTATCTGATGTGATTGTTATCTCTAATCTTCACCCTCTTTTACATTTATTTTGATCTCCACATTCTCACGTTTCACTATTCGTGAAAAATCTTAGCCACTAGTAGAATGTACGCGTGAACAAGTTCCATCAACTCGTCATGCAAATGGAAATAATATTCTCAATTAATAACTATGAAAATAGCCATAGTAGGAAACTGAATTTTTGGGACAGTGCTGAGGAGAGAATGATGAATATATTAAATAATAATGAATTTCAACTAGTTAACCGTGAATTACAGGGTGATTTCTGAAACGTTGATATTTTGTCATTTTTATCATCGAAAATCTTCATGATCACCCTATATATCCCAACGAAATCATGTTTATTCGGTATCAGCTATCTTCGGAGGATGATAATTCATTTGAATATACAGGTGTACGAAAGAACCGGCCATATATTTCACCAATTTTTCAAATCACCCTGTTAGAAATGTATGAATTGTGATTAATGATGGAATAAGAACAGTATATTGCATGCCAAAATGATTTTATCAATATTTCATTATTACATCGAATTTTCAGAAATTACTGAAATGTTTTTATTTTTCACTCTGTACATAATGATATGATCTGCACCATCTGAACGATATTCAGTAATATAAAGGTACGTTGATGATAAGAACGAAAAAAAATGCAGTTGGCACTTTCAAATCCCGAGAAAATAATTAAATAAAAATTACTGTTTTTTTACTTGAACGCCCTGTATTTCATGTAATGAACTTTGCGATTCAGCACGTTCAATCAGTACTTCAAATACTAGGATATACTAAAAATTCAGACATTTTCACCAAGAACCATTTTACCTTTAAAAAGTGCGGGGTCCTTTATCGCCAGTATCCATTTTATCGTCCATATCATCTGAACATGCATACCTTAGGTTGCCTATGCAACAATCGTGCATTCATAGAGAAATCGATCATTAACACGGGTCATTAATGAACAATTTCTCGAAATCATCCATTAATTAGAAATCGTTCATCAATAGGGGTCACCGAAGATCGATTTCTTTTACATTGAAGAACACTAAACATATATAGCAAAAAGAGGTAGGCGGAAATAGTCATTTAATCAACTAGTGTATTAATGAAGGCGATTAATGCTATTTTAACGCGTGAGCGAAGCGAGCGCGTTGATTTTCGAGATCATTAATCGCATTTCAATACAAGAGTTGATTACAATATTTTTCTGTCTACCTCACTCTTGTTGAAATATAGGAATTCTGAGATTCCGCAACATCAGGCAACATAAAATTATCGTCAATATCCATTTTAGCGTCCATAACATCTGAATCCGTTTAATATGACAAATCGTTCATTAATAGGAGTCATTAATGGACGATTTCTCGAAATCATGCATTAATAACAAATCGTTCATTAATGACACCTATTAATGAACGATTTCATTTGCATTGAAGAACATTAACCAAACATGTCAATACGAGGTAGGCGGAATGGTATATTCTGTAACAAGGTTAGAATGAAAATTCGATGCGAGTGGAAAATCCACGAGCATCACGAATTTTCATTCTAACCGAGTAGCAGACTATATTTTCTCCACGATCAAAGATAGGAAACGTGACAGCAATAATTTTGACACTTACCCAAATTTTTCCACTACGATGACAATCAACTGCGTCAAGGCTAATGTTATTATTGCCAACCAGTGTGAGAATATAATTCTATCACAAGAGAGAGAATGTAAATACATTTAAATTGCATGGGGGCAGAGGTGTTGCAGAATATTACTTCAATCTCAAGAGAGAGAATTCCAGCATTCTGTAATCAAATTTGATTTCAGAATTGGCAAATTCTGTGATGATCGTGGAGAAAAACACATTATGATCAAACCTAAGTAAAAACCTCTGGATGACAAGTCTGAATAATTTTGATCAATCTCCGAAGCTTTGTTTTGGACTTTTTCATTGTACAGTTCACTCACTCTCTACCAAACATATATTTTGTTTGAGTTAGTGAAACAAAACCAAGATTGTTACCAACAATTGACATTTTAAATGAGAGTTTTACCTGTTGATGGTTAATTACGTTATTTTCGGAACATTTATTGCTCTCTTAAAAATTGCCATTTAATTATAAATTACTGATTATTTGATCTAACAAAACAGTGCATGCATATTATTTCTTCTGAACTGAGGAATTTCTTTCACACCCGTTTATGAAATATTCCCGGACTGAACTGTTGGGCCCGACTCCAATCATTATGCATATTTCCAAAAGATATTGCTATGATAACCTCATAACTCATCGTCGAAATTATGGTATATTGAAGTAGGTCTCAATTATGGAAGAACGTATGATACGGAATTCTGAACGTGACTTACCCGTATATCAACCTATAATTATTAAATGTAAATATATACTTTGTGAATTTCGTCGGATTTTCGACTCGTTTCGGAATCATTAAGTTTGTGAAGCTCATCAATCTCGATGTCTGCATCAAAATTGCATGAGTTTACAAAAGAAATCAATTCTTGTCGGATATCATGATTTCATACACTCATTATCTTGTTGAACCTGAATCGAAATTTGAATAATGTCGATAAGTAGGATGCAATTAAATACTTTAAGATGAAATCTCAATATAATATGACAATTATGTTTTCCGCCCTATATTGTATTGGGTCCAAAAAGTTGAAATATCTTATAAGCAGTTAGCCCGCGACACTAGGTGGGTCGATTATCTACGAAGGTAATATGCCCTTCAAGGTACATGAAGGTGGCCCCCATCCCTGACATCAATGACGGCACCTTTCCTTCGAATACGGCTAAATTGTATGCAAGTTTTATATCATTCAATGTTGGGTCAAAATGAAGGGGTTCAACCAAGGGCATTACTTCGTTAATAATCTGAGGAAACTGTTGGTGAAGGGTAACTTCTGGTCCGTATGCCGACCTTGGGGAACGACCTAGACGTATGCAAATCGGCTAGAGCCTGGTTAATATAGCTAGACCCGGCTATTCCAATACATTTGTACAGCTGCTGCTATAGTAACATTTTCAACATTGCGTTCAACTGGAAGTTGATTCAACAGGGAGGGGGGCGACCGGGTACCGATCCCACAAGCCACTTTTTTCCGATAATCCAACTCAATCTTCATATCCCTTGAATTCGTAATCGTCACTTCTAGTGTCATGGACCACCGGTCTGTTTACAAGCGAATGAAAGCAGTAGGCTCAATTGAAAACTTGTCTGAAGGAGCTAGTGAGGATCTGGAATGGACCAGAACCATTTTGGGGTATAAGAAAAGCTGTACTCAGACAAAAACGGTATCTTCAGTCAGAGATTCCATATAAAACAAACAATTTTTCGATTTCTTTTTACAAAACAAATTATTAAGTTAAAAACATATATGTACTATAACATCTGGAACACTTGAGAGAACCGTCAAGTGTGACAGAGAGAGAAATTTAAAAACTGGAATGTTAGCAAATAATGTAAATGCTTTTCTGCCAAGAAATTCGGAATATAAAGAACCATTGTAAATATTAAATTATTTAGGTAATCTGTGAAATATGATTATTCCATGAATTTTCTGTAACAACGAATAATATGGGCCAACGAGAATTAAATAGTTGGTAAATATATCCAGTAATTTTCTTTGAAACGACTTTCGATTTTGAAATCTCAAACTAAGTTTTCAATTCTAGGAAATCTTTCAGAAAAATATTATAGAAATATTTCTGACGAAAAATTGTAGTCGAAAAGAATATATTAACAATAAAAATAGCAATTTTTGTTGCCTGTTCGGAAATGCCTAATTTTGTGTGAGGGGCGTAATATTTGCGGAACGTGCAGCTGATTACACAAAATGAACTAATTTCCTACTGATTACGTGAATAACTGTTCAGTAGTACAAGCGAATAAAAAACGTATATTTACAAAATATTACATTTATGGAATTTTGAAATTACTCGACATAGTACATGAAAGTAACTGTCTCAATGTGTGACCAAACGAAACTGTGAAACTATATCACAGACCACCTACTACTAGACTACAAGCCCATATAACAATTTGGGGAGGTCATTTGACCCAGGATGAAATATATTCAGAACGATGCTGCTATATGAAAAAATAACCTTAGGCACTATGCCGTCAATTCTTGGTGGTGCAAATGACTGTAATAATAATAATAATAATAATAATAATTTTTCGTCTGAAGATGTGCTCTTCCGACAAAATATTCTTGTACGACATTCCTCACGTTGGTAGATTATAAGATAATAATCTCCTAGAACCTACTGCCGTACAAAAATAATGGGACCGGAATACAGGATTTTTTTTTTTATTTTTCGGAAATTGAATTTTTTTCTGGCTTCCGGTCCCATTATTTTTGTACGGGAGTAGGTTCTAGGAGATTATTATTTCATAATCTACCAACGTGAGGAATGCCGTACAAGAATATTTTGTCGGAAAAGCACATCTTCGGATGAAAAATGATTATTATTATTATTACAGTCATTTGCAACACCAAGAATTGACGGCATAGTGCCTAAAGTTATTTCTTCATATAGCAGCATCGTTCTGAATATGTTTCATCCTGGGTCAAATGACCCCCCCAAATTGTTATATGGGCTTGTAGTCTATACATAGACGTTTCACGCAACTGGTCAAGGTCAAGGTCGGGAACGATTTTGTAGTTCGTTGTGACCACACGTAGATGTCTCTGCACCATGAATATCACAGAACAATAGGATTTCATGGTTTTTATTCAGTATTTTTTTTCGATTTTACGTTATCTTCGTCGTGTAAACTATGTCGTAAAGGAAATGCTATATTTCAAATTGTTGAACTTCTCGAAATGATACAAAAATTCACGAATCCAGGTGCATGTCTAGAACGATACAGAAAATTGGTGCACTCTATCAATGATGATATGGAAATCAATGAAATGGGACCAGCAATGGTGTATTGTTCTAAAAGAGTGCTGTGAACATTTTGAACCTAAATACTTTTCATCGATGTCGAGTAGACTTCGTACGATCGCTGTGCCTACATTATATTTGCAAGGTAAGAGAAACGTGTTCAACAATTCTTGAACGTGCATTCAATAAAACAATTCAGGTTGAATAAATATATTTGAGACAGATCGCTGGCTACTCAACTTAACATCACTATCATCAGCTCTGACATCTCAATACTCAAATGCTGTTCCATATTATCCTAGATTGACCGCTGAGATGTGTAAAAAACAAAATGAGTTGGTCACTTTACATCCAAATCGCAAAGGACAATTTAGGATGGTCAAGTATCACAGTTTGAATTTTTCATTACCACAATTATTTTAAACTTTTATCGATCCAGTTATGTGTTACTATTTTATTTTCAAATGAAATCAATCTATCGGAAGAAAAAAATAGTTTTAAGCATCAGTGAAAGTATTGCACAGATAATGTAACAAAATCAGTAACAATAGAAAATCACTAATCAAAAGATTACATGAAGCTGAACGAGACAAGGGTAAATACGAATTGGAGCATAATATGAAAAAGCTGAAATACTTGGCAGCAATACTGATTCGATGTCACTTTCGAGAATCAAACAAGTGCAAGAAACTAAGGCCCTTTACAAACACAGTCCCAAATCTTATGAGATTCCTCAATATTGTTTTAAACAATACACCAACTTTTCTGCTCCTGATACTTGATATGCTATTACTTTTTTATTTGCTGCTAAAACTGGCATCGATTGCTCTGATGATTAACAGATTTTATTTATCATAGTGAACTTTATTACAGGACAATAAATCACCCTATATGTTAATTATGTTTCATTCCCACCTTGAAGAAAGTAAAATTTTGCATATTTTCAAATAATTAGTTTTTTACCATTTTTCACTCGTACAAGATAATTGATAAATAACACGAAGAGTCTGGTATTCTACAAACAAATAGTGAACAATATCGTTCATACTTCAAAGATTCTTTGAAAAAATTGGAAATTATAATCGAAGTCTATGGTTCCTGATAGCCACTTATGCCCCGGTGGTTTCACTTTGGAACAGTTTCATATGAATATTCTTTCTCCACGATCATAACAGAATTTGCCAATTCTGAAATCAAATTTGATTACAGAATGCTGGAATTCTCTCTCTTGAGATTGAAGAAATATTCTGCAACACCTCTGCCTCCATGCAATTTAAATGTATTCACATTCTCTCTCTTGTGATAGAATAATATTCTCACACTGGTTAGCAATAATAACATTAGCCTTGACGCAGTTGATTGTCATCGTAGTGGCAAAATTTGGGTAAGTGTCAAAATTATTGCTGTCACGTTTCCTATCTATGATCGTGGAGAAAATATAGTCTGCTACTCGGTTAGAATGAAAATTCGTGATGCTCGTGGTTCCTCACGCTCGCCTTCGGCTCGCGCTCGGAACTTTCCACTCGCATCGAATTCTCATTCTAACCTTATTACAGAATATACTAATCTATCTTGCTACTGAAATCAACGTAAAGTCATTGCTATGGTCATTGTTTAAATAGAACATAGTTAGTCAATGCCTGTGGAAAAGGTATTGGACACAAACGCGAGTGTCATCTAGCGTGATTAGTTACAAACATGACTATTTGACGTCATTTTAATGCAGGTTTCTTCAAAAAACACTTATTTTAATGCTTTTCCATTGTTTTATTCAAGTTACGACATGACTTGGAGGCCAGATCACTGAAGTTACGACATGACTTGGATGCGAGCTCACTATCGCCATCTACATGTCGCATCCATTTTGATCCAATTATAATCCCATAAGGTTGACTAACTATCTTCTATATAAACAATGCTATGGTTTTCCGTTGATTCCAATGTTGAGATAAAAAGAATATTCATATGCAACAGTTCTTCTTCTTCTCCTTCTATGTTAGTTTTTTTGGATTTTTGTCTCCATACGGAAACAATTTCTCCAAATCAGGTAATTTGAAATAAATTCAAGTATTTTTAAATAGCAGTATGGCCCCTAGCTCCGCCAAATCCATAGTCATCCGGCTTGGACACCGGCGTAGGAAGCTAGAGAAGTAGACAAATTCACATAACACTTATAAACGATGCACAATACTGCTAAATTTCAACAAATTTTACCATTCACACACATTTACTTGACTTCCAACTAAGGACGCCGTCTGTCCTCCACCATTGCCGGAAGTCGAATGCCAAAAATGATATGCAGCAGTTCCAAAGTGAAGACTGGTTGACCAGTTACGGTCAAGTTTCCCGCCTTTTTGTTTACTTTCAATTCCAAGCTATAGAGGGAGCTGAAAATCGTTGCCAGCTGACAGCAATGGTGTCAGAATTGGACAGATGTTCTTGTTGCGACATCTACGTGTGGTCACAATGAATGAATGAACTACAAAAGCGTCTCCGACTTTAACCATTGCCCTGGAGCGTCTATGGAGTAGGTGGTCTGTGAACTGCATATTGTGAAACTGAATATCTCAATATGTAAACTAATAATAATAATGATTTCAGTTTGGAAATTCATGTGATTTTACCAGATCTCACAGATTTTTTCTAATAAATAAATCTCGAAATTACATGAAGGCGGTTATAAAGTTTAGCAAATTCAATACAAATACAAAAAAATCAAACATTGAGCAAAGCAAATTCACTGTTATTCATTGAAAAATTTACAGAGGCTACTGTAGAATTCCATGAATTCACGCGAGATCATTACTGCTACTACTATTATTACTGTTAGAATTTCATTGAGAACGCTTTGTATATTTTGGAATTTATAGTTCATTGATCTGTCACATTTCGAAAAAGTATTTCATTATTAAAACTTTGAAAACTTCTATTGACTGGTCATTTTACATTTGTGGCGACCGTGATAGGACCCCAGTGAGTCCTTCAGTATGGAAAATGTGGTAAAAGAACGAGCATTTATTCGAAAAGTTTTCGAAAGTCTATTTCAAGACTTGAAAGCAGCTTTCAAAGTAACGAAATGTGATGAGAAGGAAGTCTTGTCAAAAACGAGGCAACTAGAAGATAAAGCCATCCGTTTATTTGATTTGGACGAGTAAAATTATTGATTGATCTGTCACAATTGAAAAAGTATTTTATCATTAAAACTTCGGAAACTTCTATTGACTCGTCTTTTTACAACTACTAATCTACGACTCAACTAATTTACTAGCTTCGAAATGCAACCAGTTGAAGAACATTTCTCGTAAACATATATTTTCGGAGATGCTTGGACTTTTCAATGGGACAACCTTAATGATAATGTTTATCGTTTGTTACTCAAAAACATGTCAACATGATTATAATACAATTCCCATTATATTAACTTGAGAGACCGCACTACAAGAGACCAATATGGCTAAGCCAACACGTGATTCACTTATAATCACGTAGTACAAGCTCTGAAATTATTTATACAATTATCTCAGGTGACAAATCATTTTGAATACAGGAACACAATCAATCTCTTGTTGCTTGATAATCTTATAATAAATTAAACTCTTCGTGTGAAACTGAAGGCCTACTTACTGAATTATGTGAAAGAACATCACATTTGAATTGGTAGCTCAATATAAAGTGAGTGTATCAGTCTATACAAATACAGGGTGTTAACGAATAGAGTAAATAACTTTTGTTACTAATTCTATATTAAAAAATATGGAAATAATATCCTATAAACATAGGTCCGTGAGGGAGCAACGACCCTTTGAAAGTGGTTATTTTAAACAATCGGTTCTTTGTAATTCAAATTAAAGATTAGCTTGACACATTATCCTAGGAATTTGTACTACTCAGCACAGCTCACAATTATGGAAAAAAATCGTAAGGGCATTTTTTTGAAAGAAAAAAATTATGTGGACGTGTCCCCACAATAGAAAACGTCCCCACTATCCAGTTCACTGATAAGAAGGAGTTTTTGCATCAACGCATAATTCAAAGAGATTGTATTCTTGAATAGGTCAAACCAAATATCGGTTTGATTTTTTGACTGATTTCTCTTGGCCACTTCCAAGGAAAATATTTTGAAACAAGTGAACACTTGCTTCATAAGTTGAGGCAAGAATATTTCAGCTTCAATAATATACGGGCACTTTTTTTGTTGAATCATTGGAGTAGGTTGGGACAAGAATATTGCAATTTCACTAATGAATACTATTGAGATTGAGTTCCAATCTGCACTTTGCACTTGGTTATAAAATATAGAATGGAAGCCATTTTCATTTTGGCAACATTGAATATATTAAACAAAGCATAGATTCACAACTACGAACAATTTAGGTATAAATAATGGTTTTAGATGAGAATAGTTTTTAAGTTCATTAACTGTATTCTCAATAAAACCAGTTAGTATTGACGCATACTGCAGTTTGATTGAATACATAAACAATGCCACTCGCTTTTAGACACAAAACTGTAGAAGACCAAAATATATTTCACTAATTTTCACAACTGTCCAGTAATGAGCGTAATTCAATTTCCTGTATTGCATTTTTATTGTATAGAAACAGTTTCCACTAGGCACAAAACTAACATTCATATCGGTACGCATAGCCTCATAACCTCCAACCCAAATGGTCAAACTGGATGAAATGGAAGTCGTATTCACAGGTCGCGGTGCTGCCACCTCCTTTGATTGCTCATTGGTTGAATGTGTCACATGGCACAGGTAGTGATATCTACCAAGGAATTAAATTCTTCTGTCAAGAGGATTATGTTTCACAATGAGTGTTTTCTAGGATGAAGAGTAGAATGTTTTCACTGCAAGCAAATTTATTTCAAGAGAATTTATGTAAAGAAGCAAACATCTCAATCAGTTTCAAATGGGAGTGTATATATTCATCAATCAGAAATAATTATTCTTTTCAGAAGATATTATTCTATTCAAGAGTATGTATATTTTTGATGGGAGAAATCTTTTTTATCTGTGTAGAATGCACGAGCAAAACCCCAGAATAAAGGAGTGACCTACGCACCATACCTATCAGAAACACTTGAAAAAATATGTTAGGTAGTTACTAACTCCATTACTGGTGCTCCTACCGTACAATATACTATCATCTTCATACAGTTGATGAAAACATAATAATAAGCATTGCAGTTACTGTCTTGCGGCCCGTTAAAACCAGCATACAAATTAGGCCCGGCCATGGCCACTTCTCATTACCTAACCCGTATATCAAGTCGCTAAGTACACATGTCGTGACGTCACCGTTACGGACCAATCACAAAGTACTTAACGTGCACTAAAACAATGCGAATGGGCGGAGAGAATCTTCTTCGCTCTACTTAGGACCCCATCGGCAATTTAATATATGCGCGCACACTGGCCAAATGTTTTCGGTATAATTAATTGTTTTTTGATTCTTTAGGAAGCCATTGTTGAGCACTTGTTGCGGAGTGGTTGGCAATGTATTCGAGTGTTTCTGGTAGAATATGGGCGACAGAAGTGAATCAGGAAAAAGGTGCAGTTAGTTTTTATAACAAAAATTTTATTCAAATAATTTTCACACATAATTTTTCTACAAAACCACCCTCTATGTAACATCTCTGTCTATCAACCGCTATGAGCGAATCAAAATTCGTTGACATTTGTCTTCTAAGCAAAGAATTATGGTATTGTGATGATCCATTGAAACTCAAAACAGTGAAAAGATATAGCCATAAAGTTGACAGTGTTTTTACATTTCAACTAAACTTGCCAAATAGTGTATTGACTAGAGCAGTACCATCAATCACGTCATTATTTTCTGTCATTGGGGATTGTTTGTCACCACTTTTACTTCGTTTTGCAGTCAGACACATTATAAAAACAGTTTTTTTCAAAACTAAACGTCTCTTACAATCATTAATTTCAAAGTAAGTACAATACAATGTGTTTTTTTCACAAATAATCTTTGAAATTTCTAACCCCACAATTGATATATGTGACTGTAATTCCGTATTACCGGGATATTCACACAACAGTTATTCAGAGGGTGGAAACCCTATTGAGAAAAAACCTTACCTAATTCTGTTCCATTTCCATTTAATTTCTAATTCCATTTCCATGAATTTGAAAATGTTAATTTAGTTAATTTAATAATTCATTATCTTATCTCATTATCTACACGTTGTAATTTTTATCGGGATATCAGCCACGTCGTTTTACATTCAGACTTTGTTTTGACTAAAATTTCTCGACTTATTTCATATGCATTACAATGATGACGCACGGGTAAAGATAAAATAATTGAACTGTACGTACCTACAATGTAAAATAATATTGACAATTATAAAGGTCAGAAGCTTCTGCAATCATTTTTTGTGTTCACCAATTCCAATTTGAATATTTTTCAGAACTATAAGGCTTTATCTCTATTAGTGAGTTCAATATCTCTTTCTTGAATGTTTTCAATTGTTTGTACACTTTCAACTGTAATTTGTTGAAGATTTTGAGGCAGCTGTGAAATGCAGTTACTGTCAGTCGATGTCTGGGTCGGGTATGTGTAATTGAATTTCTTTGTGCTATACATGATCTGATGTTGTATGCATCAAACAAATGCGTGTTTTTAAAAAACAACAGAAGACATTCCTGTACGTACCTATATTCCAAAGGTACTTAGAATTCTCTGGTTCCTGAATTTGCCTCTGCAGAGATCACTTATTTATAGGTTGTTCATTATTCTCAAAAAAAAATTATGTTGAACGAATATTCCATAAATATCTCTACTACCTCCAAAGAATATAAAACCTCACAAGGCTTTCAAAGTTTGAGTGGTAGACTGATTTTTTATAATAAGGGTTGTGTATTTTTTCAGGATTCTTATAATATAACGAACAAAGTTGAGTTTTTTACAAATACTGTCTTATGCTTATGTGTCTCCCAAGTCATCGTTTAGTCTAATTTGTGCATTCCCAGAAATTTTGTGACCGAAGATTTGTAAAGTTGTTTTTTTTTCAAAATGATATCATTTGGTGTGTTTCCCATCTGACGGGGTTTAAAAAGAACAAGATTGTTTTTTCATTATTGTATTTGCTTGTTAGATCTGAACCAATGATCAGAATTATTTAACGTATATTGGGATGTTTCTATAAAATTAGGCCATGTTGGAGCGTGCACAAGTATCATCCGCATGGTTCGTTATTTGACAGTTACTTTGCATGATAGTTTTTATATCATTTAAATGAATACTAAATAATAAAGGTCCCGTTTTGCTTCCTTGAGGAACTCCGTTTTGATCAAAAATAATTTCTAATTCACTCATTGCTCCATCTTCAGATATAACAACTTTTTGTTTTGTTTTGCTTGGGTATGCCCTGAACCATTGTAGATCAAGTACCCTAACTCCTTTGTTATCTAGTTTATAAAATTATATCAAAGTTTAGACAACCGTGTGCCTTTGAAATGTTACTTATCAACTGGAATACTGTATTCTAGGTAAATCTGCCCTTCTGGTACCCATATGCCGGATGTCGGTGAATACATTACATACACAGTAAATATTTTTTCCATCAGATTACATGATCCCATATGGGTAATGCGTTGCCATGCAAATACATGTGAAGTTACATACCTCATGCAATATAATGTTAAGTCATAACTTTACTTCAAATGTATATTTCCAATATATTCCATGGATTATTACTTGTATAATTATGTAATATTCTCCATTATTCCAGATTCAATGGCGATTTCTTTGTGTTTTTTTAGGTGTTTTTACCATGATATTCAAGTAGTGCCAATTGACATACATGATTCAGTGTGTATTATTGGATATATATTCAAGTATTTGTGAGGAATATTAATCTTTGTTGTAAATTAAACTTAGATTAACATGCATTTTTACATAACTCGAATTTGATGTTACATATCTTCCCCGATAATCACTTGTATTTTCATGTGATTTTCCCCCTAATTACAGATTTAACGGAAATTGTTACATTTCTGTTAATGTGTCTTCACCATTGTTTTCAGGTAGTGTCAACTAACTTTACATATAGGCTTATAATAACTTAATAGTACAGGGGGAAAAGGGATCTACAAAAAAGACATAAAATCGGAATTAAAAATACTTTATTCATCATAACATTGTGATATATTGTTATATATTGAGGGAAAATAACTCAAACTCTCAAATCATTCAAATATGGTACCACAAACAATTATTTAACAAAATATCTTTATACTTCAACTTTGAAATTAACGAAATTAGCTGACCTCATTCCTCAAGATTGCCCACTCTCCGATATCATGTTCTGGAATCGAATTGAGATGATATCTATCCACTTGAGATTTGAAAGTCGAATAAATACTCAAAATTATCTCACAGTTGGGTCTGCTAAAACAGCAGTTTCGATTCGATTTCCTATGAAAATTCTGGTGATATTCATAATATTGTGGAACAATCAATGACAAAATGAACAAGTAACTATCATTTTATGATGAATGTTTTATATTTTTTTCTCTGAACCTATTTACTCACCTGATATATAATCCGATGATAATTTGGCACTCACTTACTCACACAAACTTACCTACCTTCGCTAGAGGCTCAACGATGTCCATCCTACCAACATGAAATGTGAATGAGGATTGGGCCGAATGCCAGTAGGTGAGCATGGCGATAGCGTTACGAAAAATTACATTTAGACATAAGATAATTCACATATTACCAGGAATATTCTGTAAACTGGCGTCATTCCTCTGTAACAATAGGTCGTTTTACTGATTATTACATTAATATACAGTCATCATGTAAACCAGAGGAAATTACATGTAATAAAGCATTGAATTACATGCTCACTGTAAAACACTGAAGAAATGGAGGACATATACCTAATTTTACATTAAAATTTTAAATTACTTGCACAATCAAGTTATAATACTAGGAGCAATATGTATATATTACATTTTGGCATGTATTTTTCCATCCACTTTTTACTGTGTTATGTCAAACAAATGTGTGAGTCTATTGCACATAGCTGTTTCAGATATTTTAGAAAAGAATGAAGGTCTATAATTTTCTATTAGGGTTCTGTCACCTTTTTTATGGATTGTCTTGATTAAGGCTAATTTGAATGCTTCGGGGACTATTCCAAATTTAAATTCATTATTGATTACATGAACTATAGAGGAGTATAATGGATACATTTTTTTATAATGATGCTAAGGACCTTATCATCGCCGCTGATAGATTTATTTTTAGAATTTTCTTACTATTTCACTTACTTCTCGTTCATTCACTGACATAACAAACATTGATTTATCGTTTCTGTAAATATAAGTAAAAAACGTACATTCCCCAACTGTTCCAAAAGTTTGTTTGTAATGTTCAATGTTTCTAAGGAATTCACTGAAATTAGCTGCAACATCTTCAGTGTCTCCCGGAACTCCTATTTCATTTTTGTAATACACCTCTCCCTGAATTTCCTTCACGATTTGCCAAGTAGTTTTAATTTTACAATCTGATTCCTGAATTCCTGTTTGATAGTCTCTTGCCCTAACAGTTGTAAGCAAGTTATTGTACTTTTTTTTGTTTCTCCATAAATATTATAGTAAAAATGTCCCAAAAACACAGTTACTTTGAAGCAATTTTTGGGGTAGATGAACAAATAATTCCAAAAAACATTAGAGCACGTACATACGAGGATATATTGAAAAATTCTTAGCCTACTATAGAACCAAAGAAAAATTTCATTGTCAAAATATTTTATTACTCAACATATTCTCCTCTTAATTGGATACATTTATTACAGCGAACCTGCAACGTCTCTAGACCTTTAAAAAAATGTTTGTTCTTGCTCTGAAAACAAGACCTCCACAGCTTTTACTACCTCCTCGTTGAAAGAAAATTTACGACCTTTCAAACTTTTTTTCAGTTGAGGAAAGAGATGATAGTTGGAAGGAGACAATTCTGGTGAATAAGGGGGGTGTTATAGTAATTCAAACCCTAAATAACGAATTTTTTGCATGGCAACATGAGATTTGTGTGCAGGGGCGTTGTCCTGCGAAAACAAAACACCTTTGGGATAGCTTTCCGCGTCTTTTCTCTTTAATTTTTTGCCGTAAAGTGGTCAGTAATGTCGAATAGTAATTTCCACTTATTGTTCTAACCTTATCCAAAAAATCAATCATGATTACTCCATGGCAATCCCAAAAAACTGAAGCAAGAACTTTTCCAGCAGATTTTTGTACACGAAACTTAGAGAACAGGAGTGTCGCCATTCCATCGATTGTTGCTTTGTTTCTGGATCGTAGAAATGTACCCAAGTCTCATCCATAGTAACAATTCGGTTTAAGAAGTCTACATCGTTTTCAAATCGAGCACAGATCGAACGCGATGCCACTACCCTTGCTCGCTTTTAGTCAACATTCAAACGTTTGGAGATCCATTTTGCAGCAAATTCTCTCATTTCCAAATTGACGTGAACTATATGATGAACGCGTTCGTATGAAATATTCAGTGCTTCAGATATCCGTTTTAGCCCAGTTCGACGGTCTGTTAAAATCATGTCATGAACTGTATCGATATTTTCGGAGACTGACACAGAAACTGGCCTTCCCGATCGGGCAACATCTTCAATAGAAAATTTACCTCTTTTGAAGCTTGCAGTCCAATTTTTCACGGTCGCATAGGAAGGACATTGATCACCAAGGGTATTAAGCATATCTTCGTAAATCTGCTTACCTCTTAACCCTTTTAAATACAGGTACTTGATGATGGCTCGATACTCCAATTTTTGATTTCCACAATTTAGGTGGACATATTTTTTCTTTTAATTTATTGCGTAACTCTGGTTTACTTTTTTGACGCCAAACTTTACACTGACACTTCTAATAAGTTGTTGTTCGTTGCTATGGTAACGCGATATTTTGTTTTTCAGGGAACTGGTCTAGGCTAAATAGATATCAATACATCCTCGTAGATCAACGTTTTACTTTTCTTTTGATACCAATTTTTTTCGATTGGATAAAGATTGCTTCAATTTTTAATGGAAGGGAAATACCATTACAGCTACATCGAGAGGTTTAGGAATCACTTCTTAATAATAATTTTTACATTCTGGTAAAGGTTTCTGAGTGAAAATAATTCAAGTAATTCGCATATATTATTGCACTTGAAACATTCCCGCCTAGAACTAATTCTTGAATAGACATAATACTACTCGCGCCTTCTTCCATTGTCTATTTGGGCTGTGGTAGTTGTTAATGAAAGCAAATTATTCATACCGAATGTATCATTTATAATAATGGAAACTATAAGTTTCAAACTTTTTACAGATACCCTGGTCACGTATCACTGAGCTGAAGTGGTTCGGATTCCAATTTTAAATAAACTGTAGGTCCCAGATCTCCCTTGCTCGCACAATCTGTGCTTTTGAGCAGTTTTCTCCGAAATCCTAGGAGTTTCGTAAAAACAAATTTTACAAAAAATGTAGGAAATTTTAGAATTATCTGACTTCTATTGGAAACCCTGAAATTACGTTTTTATGATACTCTACTTCTTCTACTAGTAGATGTAAACTCTAGTGGTCAATGAAACGCGGCTAATGAAACGTGACTCACTGACGATTCTTTGCAGACGATTTTTCATTTTCTCTTCATGTTGACAGTAAGTAAGTAAGTACTGATATTGATGAAATTCCAGCAGATGCTAAGCCCATGACAAAGCGAGGTTTGATTATAATGAATTATTTTTTAATGCGACTATAACTGACATTTCTTTATTTTCAAATTATTATAATTCCCATCATATTCACTTCCACATGACTTCAGTTAAAGGACCACTCACAAACACATATTGGAAATTGGCTCTTGCTCAAAAGGGCTGAAATTGTATTTTGTTATAGTGGAATTAGTAGTTAGCAAAATGTGTGAGTTTGAATGATTTGGTATGTGCTGTTTAAGAGATAAGCGGTCAAAGTTCGTAAAAATGTCATACTTGGGTATAGAATTGACATAGAAAAAAAACTTGTTGATCGAAATAAGATAAATTCAGGATCGAAATATATTTATCGGTGATGAGCAATGGGTATCTGTGTTGGAGGAACGCAAGTTTCATAAGATTACAAACAGTTTTTAAATTACAAAAAGCTGCTGAATGTAGCATTGCAAAAGTAAACTATGATGATCATTGCAAACCATTCTTTCGAAATCTTGTCATTATTTTTCTCTGTTGAAGTTGATGGGGAAGTTTTTGGCTTGTCGTAGTCCTGGAAGTTTCTGCCAATGCGTTAGTTTCAGTGCTTCCTTCTCTTTATAGAGTTCCTTCTCGAAGTAAGAGCTCCTGATTTAAAACTATTTGAAAAAAAAAGCAGGTTTGCATCAATGGTACTAGTTCCGATCAGAGATCCATACTTAGACCATTATTGTTCTCCATATGAACTTCTCGTATTCTTCTCAAAATGAAAAAATGCAATATTCATCTTTACGCTGATGATACTAAGCTGTATTACAGCTTCAAAACTCGAAAAATCTTTGTGCAGTTATCTATGATGAATCATTTTTTTTATTGATTATTCCAGCTATCACTGACTTTTCATCAATTCAACAAAATCTAAAATCAGATGTTTGAACGTAAACATCATAGACAAAACTTGACTCTCAATATTAATATCAATAATGAAGAACTAGCAGTGGTATATGAAGCAAAATAGTTAGGCTTGGTATAGGATTCTGACTTGAGATTTGAGAATCACATCAATACATTGGGGGAGGTGAATAAAATATCGCAAATGCTCATGCTATATATTTATCTGTTCCATTTCTTTATGAAATGAATAAGTCTGTCTCAAGAAAGTATAAGCATTTACTGCCGACATTTACTCAAATGTCGGCCGGACGCGCTCGCTTCGCTCGCGTTTGGTGTGTTCTGAGTATGATATTTTGAATTAAGCTATTATTTTACAGTGAACGAATTCTTGATCTATTCCTAAATCAACGACCCGCAATTGGTACAGACAGTGAATTTGCCTCTTCCGAAGCAATAAGGATCAGTTTAGTTAGTTCAATATAGTTCAATGTCCAGCGTGGCTTTAGCCGAGAAAGTAGTTATTTACTGTTAGATATTACGAAAAAATAGCTTCATTTAATTTGAACCATCTGAATGAGAATACGAATTTTCAGTTTTTTGAAGTTAAAGGGTCTTTTCACAATATCTATCAGATGTAGATCAATGTCCAGCGTGGCCTCAGTCAGGGAAATAATTGTTTCCTGTTACATATTACAAAAAATAGATTAATTTTTATCGTAGGTTGTTCCCATTTCCAGTGGAGTGAGTCATGGTTTTTTCTATTGAGAATGTTCCCCCTTTCAAGTTTCAATTTAATTTCAAGTTGATAATTTGGCAACCGCGCACTTTTCCAAAACGGAAATCGGATTATTCTTTTCAAATCCTAGCAACGATTTTCCCACGGCATCAACTTTTTCTTAATTGAATTGAGCTAAAATAAATCAGAAAATTTGGCAACCACGCATTTCTGCACCATGGAAATTGGGTTTTTGTTTACTTGTGATCAAAGAAACTGTTGTTATGGCAACACTTTTTCCATAACTGCACATTTCAGCTAAACTATAACTGGTCCAACTTGGCAACTATGCATTTCCGCAAAACGGGAATAGCATTTTTATTTATACTTTATCCTAACAAGGGTTACCATGGTAACCTTTTTTCTGTAACTGATTTCAGCTAAACTAAAGTGGACAACTTGGCAACCATGCATTTCCGCACCATAGGAATCGGTTTTCTGTATTCTTGTTACCATAGCAACGGTTGCCATGGCAACGGTTTTTCCATAACTGATTTCAGCTAAACGAAAGTTAACCCTACATTTGCATTCATAATTCTGAATTACGGAAAATCAAACAAAAAACATTCAGAAATCAGCTGGTATTTGGATTCTGGAGCTTCGAATCATTACATACTTTCAGAAACATACTATACTGAAGCTGTTACATTATCGAACCCAGTCGAAATAAAAATTGCAAATACAGATGTAATGTTAAGTACCAAAGTAGAAAAACTTTGTCTCATAAACAAGGTGTCTGGCAACGTATGTCTACTTGAAAATGTGTATTATTTACCAGGATTATAGACCACAAGCCCAGGCACATTTTCAGGGGGTGATTTTATACACCACGAGTCATATATAATGTTGAAGTACTGGTCGAGAAACAAACGTTGGGCACTATGCCGTCAATTTTCCGCGGTACAGGTGAGTGTACAGGAGAGTTGAAATGTCGTAAAAAAGGAGGTATTTTTTTATTACTTTATACAAATGCTCTAAAACCCAGTGCCGTCAAAAAATAGCGGTACAGGGAGTCGGAATTTTTTTTTGAAATCGGCGATTTTACCCCCCCCACCCCAGTTATTCGAATACTTGACGGCGTTGATTCAGTTAACTTTGCCTTTCCTTAAAAAACTATAATACATCTATGCCGTCACAAAAGGGTGGTACATGGGGTCAGAAATCGCGAATCAAAACCCGATTTTTACCCCTTGTTGGGGTGGTCATTTTATACAACCTAAAATTTAGCTGTTTCAATGCTATATCCTTCAAAGATAACATATTTTTCTATGCCGCCAATTTTATATGGTACAATACGCTGAAAAATGTGTTTTTCATGTCGAAATCAAATTAGTCCGACAATGCAGCTACTTCCTATTAATTTTGGGGACATTTGGTTTCAACAGAATGGTTGTTCGAGTAACAATGTCACGAGTTACGACCAGTGACCCAATTTTTTTAAAACGCATTTCGTGATTGCTTAAAATCTACATGTGGTATGATATTGTGGCCTCCCAGATAACCAGATTTAAATGATTTCTTTCTTTGGGAATATCTGAAAGAATCCACGTATCGATATGCATTTCAGAGAGCAACAAATCCTGATGAATTAAGGGGCAAAATTATCCAACTTTGTGCCTACATTACGCCAAATCTACGCCGTGATATGAGATTATCTCTGTATCACAGATTCGGCTATTGTTTGGCACAACAAGTGTTATTTTTTAAACTTTATTATATTAGATATTCTTTGTGTTAGTTGAATTTCAATTTATTTTTCAGAAGTTAAGATTATTATTTTTTTCGTAGAATGTAATTTATTTTAAATGACGTTATGGCAAATTATGGCAGCAAATAATTTCTCGCAGACAATGGAACGTTGTAAACAAAATTCGTTTCCTGAGAAGCCAGACGTATCCCTATTCTCTAATATGTTGATAGTGTCTCTAGGTCGCTAGAAGTGAGGACCATCCATTGAAGAGTTAAATACTTGAATGTCCATCGCGTGTAATTGCCGCCCGTTTTTGAGCACGAAAAACGGAGCGTAGTCCATGTGCGCATACATATCCCCACTTTGACATCTCCTTTCTATTCTCCACTTTTAGAAAATATAATCTCAATAGTGAAGAAAATTCATGTACTCGAAAAATTTCCGGCAATTAATTCAAGCACGCGGTGGATTCGGTAAGAAAATTTCACACCGAGAAATGAAAATCACCCAACTATTCCTAAGAAATAACTAACGATGGTTTCAACTGAACTATTTATATATATTTATATACTACCACTGAAATATTGATATGTAAAATACTTAACAGAATTTTCATCAATAAATGTGTTTAAATTTGGAACAAAAAAAATGAGTTGTAATCGTGGATCGAAGATGATAATTCAGGTATGAAACAGCAAAATCAATTAATTGATTTCTTGTCATATTTCTTCAATTATATATTGTATTAATATTTTAGATCTGGAGGAAGTGACTGAAATGGATTCTGCAAGTGAATCAGATATAGAGAGCGAGAATTCTGATGAAGAATCATAAATTGTTGAAAAATGTATGTTGTTGAATGAATGAATATTATAGTATGTTCCATGTTCTGATTTTTTTAAATCTATATTATGAATTTCAATAAAAATACCATGAAGATTGACTAACGCTTTTAAAACTTTATAAAAGACTAATGCCTTTTTTATGAAAATTAATAATAGTGATCTAGTTTATAATCTTTCATAAAATTTTAATGATTTATACATTGTTATTCCAATCTTTAATCACTTATTTTATAATATATTTTATAATACTTTTTTGATGATAAATCACATATCAGTTCATGAAAGTTCGCTATTCGATTTTTGGACCGAAAACGAATATTACCAAGATTATCGTTAAAATTTTGAAATTCTCTTATTACGAAGTTTCCGTTTAATGTTGACAGCACCACAATTTTAAATTACTGTTCAATATGGTCAATATTATATTGTTAATGTCGTCTTGTAATTTTTGATCAAAAGTATGACCAAAATGGTAGGTGAGATTTCTCGTCAAATGCATAAAATATAATAAGGGAAAATTGACGGCACCAACTTTTCTATGTTTTTTAATGTTTAATGAAGTGCTATCCACAATAATATTTCAAAAATAAACTCTTATAAATGTGCAGGCAATTTTAATTTTTATTTTTTCGTTTTTATATTTATTCTGTATTTCAATTGGGTACCATGAATTATTGACGGCATAATTATAAAACCATTATAAGTAGTTTCTGCTTAAAAAAAACCGTATGCCGTCCTGAAATAAATGACCTTATAAGAAAACATTGATTTTTTTCTCTAAAATTTTAGTAATTTTTTATTTATTTCTGCATGAACCATAATTTTTTGACGGCACCATGTTTAGAATACTCAATAAAGGTTAACTCAAAGCTAGAAATCGGTTTTGTCAAAATGACCACCCCCATAAGGGGTAAAAATCGGGTTTTGATTCGCGATTTCTGACTCCATGTAACACCCTTTTCTGACGGCATAGATGTATTATAGTTTTTTAAGGAAAGGCAAAGTTAACTAAATCAACGCCGTCAAGTATTCGATTAACTGGGGAGGGGGGGTAAAATCGCCGATTTCAAAAAAAAATCCGACTCCTTTTACCGCTTTTTTTGACGGCACTGGGTTTTAGAGCATTCTTTTTTCATTGCCTTTTTGACGAGAATAGTGCCGTCATGTATAAAGTAATCAAAAAGTACCCCCTTTTTTACGACATTTCAACTCACCTGTACACTCACCTGTACCGCGGAAAATTGACGGCATAGTGCCTAACGTTCGTTTCTCGACCAGTACTTCAACATTATATATGACCCGTGGTGTATAAAATCACCCCCTGAAATTGTGCCTGGGCTTGTGGTCTATTACGTTACAACCTACTCTCTGTCCGTGCTATCACTGCCCGAGGATATGAAACTTTTTTTGATGCAACAACGGTGAGAATTTGCAAGAAAGGTGAAACCTTTGCACTTGGAATACTGGAAAGTAATCTTTATAAGTTGAATTCAACACCAAAATTGAAAACTTTGGTAATGAAGCGCATCCGTGTGAAATTAAAATGAGTTCCAAGCTCTGGCATAGACGTTTTGGACACTTAAGCATGTCAGGATTGAATAAACTTGTCAAAGCTGGAATGTTAAAAAAGATTAGTGCGAATGAACTTTCCTCAATAACAGAAGGATGTAAGGAGTGTGCCGAAGGAAAAATGACCAAGCTTCCTTGGAAAAACAATGCAACTCCTGCTGAGACCTTTGGAACTCATTCATTCCGATATCTTTGGGCCAGTCAATCCTCCATCTAGAAGTGGTGAAAAATATTTCATATCTTTTTGAACGACTTCACACAATTTACAATAATTTACGCACTTCAAAAAAAATCTGAAGCATATTGTTGCGTCCACACGTTCATGTGTTTGTCTTTTTATGTTTAATTAATTTATTACCAATCATTCACCCTTCACTTACTTTTATTTCCACACAATTTCAAACATATTGAGTGTTCACCGGCAACCGAAACCTTTCTTTTGCTCCCCGTGTGCATTCATTTATTTCGTTCAATATAAAAAACCTCAAGATCCGATCCTCTCTGCCCGAGAAGAAAAGGACAGACAATGACTGCGATTTTCGATATCGTACGAAGCGCACACAAGCTTTCTTAGCATCTCCCGCAATTTTCAACAATTAGTAAAACCGCATATTTCATATATTTTGCTTCCCGGTGAGTAATATCCCCGGTAGTGATAAATTCATTTAATATGTAAAAATGGCTACATCTAAAATGAATACCACTATCAGTAGTTTAAAATGTGACAATGGTTGCGAATACAAATCCGAAAGATTAAAAAACTATTGCACAAAAAACGGAATACAAGTTGAATATACAGTGCCTTATACTCCGGAATTGAATGGGAAAGCTGAGCGTTTGAACCGAACAATAGCTGAGAAAGCTCGTGCCATGCTTTCAGACAGTGGTTTGGACAAATCAAGGTGGGTTGAAGCCGCACTAACAGCAGTTTATCTCATCAACCGCAGTCCTACTGTGAATGAAAAAAATCCTGCAAACTTATGGTATGGCAAAACAGTAGATCTGAGTAATTTGAAAATTTTTGGATGTCGAGCATTTGCACATATTCCTAAGGAAAAGAGATCAAAGTTTGATGCGAAGGCAACAGAATGTTTCATGGTAGGATACACAACCAACGGATATGTTCTCTTAAGCGATGATGGAACATTTACTGCTGGCAATGTTATTTTTGATTAATCAAAAAGTAACTCATACTTTATAACTTTCAATTCAGAAAATGAAAGCTCTGAACTTCAGAAGGGGTACATCAGAGAGCAAGATGAAGAAGACCTTCCAGTTGCAGAAGAAGACCTAGGCAATTTGCCATATGAAGAAAGAAAAAAGTGGAATGTTGCTATGGAAAATGAATTAACTTAAATGAAAGTCAATGATGTGTGGGAACTGGTAGATAAACCTCCAAATTGCTTAGTGATTGATACTAAGTGGGTTTTACGAGTGAAATCTAATAACATTTATAAAGCCAGACTTGTTGCACGAGGTTTTCAGCAAACGAACATTGCAGAAGACATTTATGCTCCTGTAGCCAAAATGACAAGTGTAAAGATAATGTTATCTGTCATTATCTGTCATATCTGTTCGCACAACATTTTTAAATAGTCACATCCAAGGTGATGTGGATATCAAGCAACCTCCAGGTTTTTATGATGGTGAAAAAGTTTGCAAACTAAAAAAATCTATCTATGGTCTTAAGGAGTCGCCAAGAAATTGGAACATGTGTTTTGATGAATTTATGAAGAATAATGGTTTCCATAATTCTAAAGGAGATACTTGTCTTTAATCAAAAACATTGGTGAGTCGAAAATAGTTGTGCTACTATTTGTTGATGATATTTTGGTAGCATCGATTGATCAAAGACAACTCATTATTTTTGAAGAAGCTAAGAAACAGAGATTTGAATTTACAAATTTAGATGTACGATCATTTCAGGTTTCATGGCCTAGAAGTTATGCTTACATGTGATGAGATGTGGATATCTCAAAAGGCTGCAATCAACAAAATAGTTGAATCTTTCAGACAAACTGATTCAAAAATTATATTGACACCAATGGAAACAAAATTGCAGTTGGAAAAGTCAGAAAATTCAGACGAAAGCGTTCCCTATCGCCAGCTTATCAGTTCGCTGATATATATATATTGCCGCTGACCTGATATAAATTATGCTACAAACTACTTGAGTAGATTCTGTAATAATTCCAATCAGACTCATTACAAACATGCTTTGAGGAGATTTTGAAATATATGAAGTCAACTGTTAATCTTAGTCTTCATTACACTAACGAAAATAACCACCCAGTTATCCAAATGTATAGTGATGATGACTGGGGCAATGATATAGACGATCGAAAATCTACATCAGGTTACGTTGCTTTTGTTCTTGGAAGTCCTGTCAGTTGGACATCGAGGAAACAATCTCTAGTTGCAACGTCATCATTCGAAGCTGAATATATAGCTCTCAGTGAAGCTATAAAAGAAGCTCTTTGGATCAAACATCTACTTGGAGATTTTGGATTCATTCTAGTAGAGCCGATACCAATCATGGAGGACAATCAAAGTGTGATTTCTCTTACGAAGTCCCATCAAGTGAACAGAAGGTCAAAACATGTGGAAATCAAATATTTTTTCGTGAAAGACTGTGTTGCTATATAAAAATGAAATGATTTTGAATTATGTAAGCACTACAGAACAAACAGCTGACATTTTAACGAAACCATTAGGTTTGCCAGTGTTCACCAAACATAGTAGAGTAAATATTTGTTCTGTTTTGATTGATTTGATCTTACATATTTTGTAATTATGAATTACCATCATCAGTGTTGAGAAGGGGTGTTAGGTATGGTAGTGTTAATGACAACACTGAATATATACTCTTGATATACTTTTGTTCAGTATCAAATAATATGTCTAGTTGTCTGTCTAAAATAATAATTTGAGCTGTAATTTATAAAACTGATTTTATCGTTTGAATAAAAAGTTATCAAGCTGCTGGGGCTCTGTACTTGATAACCATAATATTAAATATTCATCAGTTAGCAATAAATGTTAGTGTTGTTTAAATTTTGAACTAATATTTTCACTCGATTCAATCATTGGAAATGAATTTACAAATATTGCAAGCCGAAACTGTAAAACATATATTGTTATTATCTTTTCAAGACGATCGGATGGCGCCCAATTGTTTGATCTTTTTTGATAATTCACACTTCAGTATCCACGTCTCAACACTCACCAGACGAACAGCAGCCGGAGCCTTTGTTTTATGAAAAAAAATTAAAAATAGTCATAACAGTCCCATCGATATTTTGTCTTTTCGTATTTATGATCCTGAAATCGAACGACACGCAGTCCATCATCAAATGTCAATTTTTGTGCAATCTCGACCCCACATGAATCGCTGTCCGAAACGCTACGGTTCTTGCCTCAACAGGAAGTCAGTTACAACAAAAGTCGATTTTCGATCAACGGTGTTCCTGTTATCTCATAATATAATTAACTCGAACAATTTTCGGTTCAAAAATTCGTTATAACGCCAAGCAGGCTAAAAATTATCGTTATGATCGATCGCTCTTCAGATCGGAAAGCATTAACGATAGGAGAGCATCTCATTATTGGATAAATGAACCGGAACACATAGACTGTGAGAGCTGTCACTTGATTAATTGCCGAACCAAATGAGCAGCTGATAGCGTATCAATCATTACAGGGTGGAGCAGATCGAGATTGGATGATATATTTGATTAATTTTCGCGAAATAAATCAACAAAATGGTGTTGATCGAGTGTACCAGATGCTATTTATCAACGATGGTATTTTGTAATATATAATTTAATTTATATGCTGAAAATACCTACCGGTGATAATTGTTTTCTCAGTTTGACAATAAAAAAAGTTCAATTCAACTTTTAAATCGGTAACAAAATTACCTTTGCTTGACGTGACATCAGTTTAACATGATCATCCTAGTGTTCCCTTTGAATTGTTATTATGACATAGAATTAAAAAACTATTATTATACAGTGCTGCCATAAACTACGTAATATGTGGGAAAAAAGTTTATTACTAGAGTACAGGAAAAAAATGGCGATCGATTGTGCACATCCGACAACCTAAAGATCGATTTTGACACATGTCACGTGATTACTGATGTAGGGGTTTTACCAACAATTTTCCGACGAAAATAATCTTTTTACAACATTTCTATATATTTTATATTTATTTCTTTTTCCTTCTTGAATTCAAAGTTCCTTTGTCCGACTATAAATGTTTTTATTGGGAAATATTTAAAGCCGACAAAATAGTTTCAGAACTGGGAATTCCATAGTTAGATTTCTGGTAATTGGATTACCTACGATGCGAATCTTGCAAGCCAGCAATTAGTTTTAAGACGACGCTTTCGTTAGCCGGAGAATTTGGAAATTTGGAATGACGTAGGCTGAGTTTTTCTCTATTTCTGACCTGCAATGAAAAGATGGAGTTCAAAAGATGAGAAAAGATAAGGAGTTAGGCTTCAGTTTTCAAGCAGCGATGTTCTCCGTCTTTCGAGCTCCTCGACTAGCATTTATCTGGTCGAGCTTGATAGTCATTCTTTAGCAACTTTATATACTTATATACTAAGTGTTTTGGATTATGTAACAGGTGTAAATATATGGTTATGCTTACTTATTAGACGCTGTGTCCGTTATTTGATTACAACAACTCACCGTCACCCCCGTTCTCCGACACTGAAATGGTGGCAAATTGGAAAAATTACTATGAAGAGGCCAAAAGAGGGGTTAGATGGTAAGATATCAAAAACAGCTATTTGAAAAAGTTGCTAAGAATTTAAATTTTTACCTATACAGAATTTCAAGCATTGAATTGAGGAATGTGAAAATATAATTTTTATTTATTTTTTAATATTTTAATGGAGTGGCAATGGAACATTTCTATTTCTATGATAATGGCTGAAAAATTGTATTTGCTAAGCCCTTGCTGTTTCGTTGGTTCGTAGGTACCGAATTCCATATGACGATTGTGATGATAGGGCAATCTAAAAACATTGTGTTTTCCTGATAATAATCATGTTTCGATGATAATTGTGCATGAATTGAGGGTTTCACTTCGCACAAAAATTCGCCAGTAAGGGACTTTACGGTAATCCTATTCGGAGAGCCGAATTTAATTATGGAATTGAAAATAATTTTGTAAACTGAAATAATTTTATAAACTGAAATAATTTTGTTTTTGTGATGTATTGAAAAGTTATGCTGAGATTAGTGTTATCATGTTTATCTAATATGTCTTTCAATAATTCCAAACAAACAAATTCGAGTTATTTGTTAAATTTTTCTTGTTTTCAAAAATATTTTAAAATTTGTTTATCTCAATTGGGGCAACTTAAATTATTAATTATTAAAACGACACATTAAGTTTCTTCATCATTAAACTCAGCGAATAATTTAACGTATAAAGGAATTGACTTCTTCAATCATTTTCCGGCTTTGTTGAGTAACTTTGGAGAAAAAGAAAACATGGCATCATAACAACTTTGTTAATAAAATATAAACAAACAAATATTTGGTGTAACAAAAAGAGTCACTGGAAATATCTGTTTGGAGTGTTTGGACTGAAAAACATATTTCTCATACAATGGGTTTTAAACAGAGATATTAACAAATCTTTGATATTTGAAGAATTTCCAGTTATTAGTTAATAACTTTGTATAAAACATAATATAATATAAAAACGGAGTTGTTTTGGGACATCGTTTAGTAACGAACAGTCGTTGCCGACCGATGATGAACACTTTACTCCCATATACACCTACTATGTACGAGTATTATGGCAAGTACCTGTCACAAAACAACTACTTACCTGGCTGAGACCACGACGGGTATTGTTAAATCTAACAGATACTTGTGCAACGTTCCTCAAAGCATCAGCGGACGCAATTGCAAGTGCTCTCTGTGAGCAATCAGCAGAATTATGTTTTGATTTGGACAGGGTGACCACCTGCAGGCTAGTTTCGATGTTGTTGTCTCTCATCAGTGCAAGGGTAGGTCAACACTGACAGCACTGAAGCCATCTGTTCCCAGTCCAAATCATTCATTACATAATCCGCTGCTTGGTCACCTCTGGTTCACGCGATGCGTACTGTGATGCTTTGAGGAACGTTGCACAAGTATCTGTTAGATTCAATTCAATACCCGTCGTGGTCTTTTAGCCAGGGGAGTAGTTGTTTTCTGACAGGTACTTGCCATAATAAGCCTTCGTAGTAGATGTGTATGGGAGTAAAGGGTTCATCATCGGTCCGTTAATAAGATTGTATGTAACGTTCAGCCAATAATTATATTTTGACCAAGTCAATGTTGTCCTCAAATATTTTTGATTGAATTTTTTTTAATTCATGATAACCAGTTTTATCGAAGATTTTCGTAGTTTCTGTGATAACTTGACCATGCCACAAACTTTTCTAGAAAAAGAAATAGTGATATATGTAAATCATTTCACTAAGTGATTTGAAACTTTGCAGAGTGATTCATTTAAAAAATTTGACTTCAAGCTTCTCAAGCAAACACCTTGTGTATTTTAAAATTATTCTGATATAAGCAACAAGGTAGGCCGTATCACTTTTACTTCAGTTTTTCGTATTCCTTATGGTAAGCGAGATGTACTTCCTCAAAATAACGGACCATCCTGAAAAGAGGTTCTTATAGAACTATCGCACGGAATTCTGACAGATATAACCCAATCGTTGCCGAAGTACCAGTAAGAATAGTAGTTTTTTTGTTGAATACTTCTCAAAGCAATGTGTATTGTATTCGATATTGCAGAAGCCTCGAATAATACTCACTCATATACATTCGAAGAGTGTACCCAAAGGACGGCAATTATTATGATTTACCGAGGCGCTCCGGGGCAACTTAGCTGCAGGAAAAACCGAAAAACCTACAGTACCACCATATCCATTATTTTTTTGAATGTTTTTGCACTTGTCAACATTAATTGAAATGTCACTGAATGGAAAAAATTTGTTGACACTGTTGCTATAACGTTACTTACTGAGTAACCGAATACCGTGTTTATATAACTCATCAAAATTATTAATTGTATCAATGTTGAAATTATAATACTGGAAAGTGCAAAAAATAGCGTATATGCCTTAGGACTGAAGAGATATTTTATCCCTTACGTGATTATTTGTCCTCCTCAGGCAATAAACATCACGTGCGGGATTAAAACATACACTTTAGTCCCTTGTTATGTAATATAATATTTCATCATGCTTCCATAAGCCGGACATGTATTTATATGTATGTAGCTTGCCATATTTGGCAGATTCCGGTGAAAATGCATTACGAAATTTCAGTAAGAGAAAACAAAAATGGCGACTCCAATATAGCGGACGAGATATGTGATTATGTTCCGATTCGATTCAAATTTGGTATGTATAGTTCGGCATAGGAGATTAGTAATTATATGTCAAAATTCATAAATTGAATATAGCGGCTCCAATATTGTGGACGAGTTTTGTGATTATGGTAAGTTTCTATTCAAAATTGGTATGTGAGGGTTTTCGGGGTAGGAGATTTTGATTATAGTCAACAAATCCAATAAAACAGCTCCTATATTTTCTGCTTGAAAATTAGGTTAAACAAATATTTTTAAAACAAGCTTTTATTCGAACGCACTAAATAGTAAAAAAATAAATTATAATTAAAAAATACTAAAGAGATGCGCTTTAATAGCGAGACAAATTAAAACGGGCAAAAAATTTTAAGTATGAAGAGTTTGTTTAAAGTTCAGAGTGTAAAACATGAATTAATAGTTACTAACGAACTGAATGATTTCATTGTGACAAACCGTGGGGTGCTTGAAATCAAATGTTATAAAAAGTTCATTGGTGGATATTTAAGTACTACCTACGAGGATATATTGAATAATCCTTAGCCTACTATAGAACCAAACAAAATTTCAATGTCAAAATATTTTATTACTCAACATATTATCCTCTTAATTGGATACATTTATTACAGCAAACCTGCAACGTCTCTAGACCTTTAAAAAAAAAGTTTCTTCTTGCTCTGCAAACCAGACCTCCACAGCTTTTATTACCTCCTCGTTGGAAGAAAATTTACGACCTTTTAAACTTTTTTTCAGTTGAGGAAAGAGATGATAGTCGGACGGAGCCAAATCTGGTGAATAAGGGGGGTTTTCTAGTAATTCAAACACTAAATCACGAATTTTTTGCAAGGCAACATGAGATTTGTGTGCAGGGGCGTTGTCCTGCAAAAACAAAACACCTTTGGATAGCTTTCCGCGTCTTTTCTCCTTAATTTTTTCCCGTAGAGTGGTCAGTAATGTCGAATAGTAATCTCCAGTTATTGTTCTACCCTTATCCAAAAAACAATCAAGATTACTCAATGGCAATCCCATAAAACTGAAGCAAGAGCTTTTCCAGCAGATTTTTGGACACGAAACTTCATAGGTCTTGGAGAACCGGAGTGTCGCCATTCCATCGATTGTTGCTTTATTTCTGGATCGTAGAAATGTACCCAGGTCTGATCAATAGTAACAATTCGGTTTAAGAAGTCTACATCATTTTCAAATCGAGCACAGATCGAACGCGATGCTACTTACTACCCTTGCAAGCTTTTGGTCAACATTCAAACATTTGGGGATTCATTTTGCAGCAATTTTTCTCATGTCCAAATTGACGTGAACTATATGATGAACGCGTTCGTATGAAATATTCAGTGCTTCAGATATCCGTTTTAGCCCAATTCGACGGTCTGTTAAAATCATGTCATGAACTGCATTGATATTTTCGGGGACTGACACAGAAACTGGCCTTCCCGATCGGTCATCATCTTCAATGGAAAATTTACCTCTTTTCAAGCTTGCATTCCAATTTTTCACGGTCGCATACAAAAGACATTGATCACCAAGGGTATTAAGCATATCTTCGTAAATCTGCTTACCTCTCAACCCTTTTAAGTACAGGTACTTGATGATGGCTTGATACTCCAATTTTTCGATTTTCACAGTTTCAGTGGACATATTTTTTCTTTTATTTATTGCGTAACTCTGGTTTACTTTCTTGACGTCAAACTTTACACTGACACTTCTAATAAGTTATTGTTCGTTGCTATGGTAACGCAATATTTTGTTTATGCAGGGAACTGGTCTAGGCTAACTAGATATCAATACATGCTCGTATCTGTAATAACTCATACTTTCATGAATAGCTACAAATGAACTAGCACAAATAAATCGTTCGTTCGTATCTATTTACTATAGAGGGTGTTTCATAATAAATGCGCAGGACTTCAGGATGTGATAGCTCGTCCAAAAATATGAAAAAAAGTTTCTATTAACTTACCCTCTAAAATGCACCATTTTCGAGATACAGGGTGTTGAAATTTTTAAAAAATAATTGTTTTTTGCGAATATCTCTGGAACCGTTTATCGCACAGAAGACAGCTTTCGTAGGCATTTTCTACTCATGATAAGCTATGTTTTGTGCGGATTTTTTTTTTTTTCAAATTCATAATTGGTGAAAATTTTGAAGAGGTAGTGGGTGTTTTTTTCTCCAACTTCTACGCCACTGGAAAAAGTACAGTTTTGAGCCTCCTATATGAACCGCCAATGTTTTCTACACAAAAAAGGTATTCTTGGTCATAAGCTCTGAAAATTATGACCGTTTTCAAGAAAAATCAACTTTCATGTTGTTTAAATGTTTTTTCCTCGAAAAATTGCTGCGTGCATTGAAGCTAACGGCGGACATTTCTAACAATTCAACTGAGTATGATTGATATTGTTTTTTTTTTTCTTTTTTGTTTTGTTACTTGTTTTAACGTTTAAATAAATTTTGTATAATTAGGAAAAAAATTATTTAAAAAAATTTACCATGTTTTTCAACATGAAAGTTGATTTTTCTTGAAAACGGTCATCTTTAGAGCTTATGACCAAGAGTATCTTTTTTGTGTAAAAAACATAGGCAGTTCAAGTAGGCGGCTCAAAATCATACTTTTTCCAGTGACGTAGAAGTTGGAGAAAAAAACACCCACAACCCCTTCAAAATCTTCACCAATTATGAATTTTAAAGAATAAAGAATCTTCACAAAACATAGCTTATTATGAGTAGAAAATGTATTCAAAATCTGTTCTTTATGCGATAAACGGTTCCAGAGATATTCGCAGAAAACTATAATTTTTTTAAAATTACAACACCCTGTATCTCAAAAATGTTGAATTTTAGAGGGTAAGTCAATAGAAACTTTTTTTCATATTTTGGAACGAGCTATCACATTCGGAAGTCCTGCGCATTTATTATGAAACAACCTGTATAGTTATAATAACTCTACTTTCATAAATAACTACCAATGCATTCCACACTTTTTCACAATAAAATTAATTATTTCCATAATAATTTAATTCTTATTTTAATCTCATCACAAATTATTTATCTATAATGAACCATAACTCTTCATACTTAGAAATTATTTTCTCCATTTTAGTTCGGCTGGCTATTACAGCTTGTTTTTAGTTTTTTTTTCTACATTTATTCAAAAAGCAAAACTTTATTGAAATAAATTCAGTGGAAAAAGAAGTTCTTTATTGCACTAGTGCAATAAAGTTTTTATTGCACTCATCTGTCATTCTACTTCAACGTGCTGTCATCATGACAAACATAAACTTTTAAACCTACTACATATTTAGCAGATATTCTGTGAGATTGGCAATAGGTACTTCACTACGAAATATTCATATTGAAAATTGCACCAATTGTTCGTTCACTTTCAACATTGAGGGTAAAAATAAAGTTTGAGTTAAATTGTTCGTAACGTATTAGTTCCTGTTTCAATGCAAGTCGATATTAATAATAAAGTATTCAGGTTGCGCTTTTCATTTTCCTACACCTAGTGCCGCACCTCAATAAATCATTTTTTGCTTTTTGCACGAACGTAGAAAAAATGTTGTATGCAACTCGTGCAAAAATTGTTTATTGCACTTGTTGCATAAATAACTATTAAACGATAAATTATTTCGTCTTGTTCTTAGTACGTACTTCACGTACATAACTGTCAATAATGGTACTTTTACACTGCCTTTGATTACTTTTGATTAGGCAAATATCATTAGAAATGTAACATAATTACACCGTCTACCACCTATCCGGGAAACACAAATGCTTATTCTTCCATAGTTAACCTAACCTGAACTGAGATGAGCATCTTGACGTCACGAGATAAACTTCTAACTTTCTCAGTTCAAACTGCGTTATTTATCTTCGACAGCGGCTAGTCGCGTCCTTTCATACTATTTTAGAATTGATTAATGAGGAACGCATAGGCGACAGCTTTTAGATTGTGTAACAAATTGAATTTCATGAATATTCATATTCATCAACGTATTTTTCATCGTGGAACTATTCGAGGAACTACTTCTTGACGGATATTTTGTAACTGGAAAACGTCGCATGGTCTTGTAATTGGTAAGACGAGTATTTGAAATTTACCGTCTGTGTTATCGTGGTGAATATACTTTTATATGTGAGATTAAAATAAATGAGGCGCCGTTTGGGTGATAAGTGTTCTTGCAAGTATGAAAAAGTTTGTGTCAATATATTTTTTCGTTGTAGCAATATTTTTTATTTTGCCTTCCGACATATTTATTTTTGATCAACAAAATATATTTATACATTTAAAGCGTTACAAATAAATAAAAACGTGGACTTCCATATTTTTATAAATTCCTGAATGTGGAAAGCTGAATACACTTTTTGTAATAAATGAAGCGAAGATTTTTTTTTTTGAGTGACGTGGCCGTTACTTGATGGAAATTCATAGTATATGACACTAAGGTAAACAAGATTTTCACAGATTTATTGTCTACGCGACATGTTTCGATACATAGTATCTTTCTCAAGCGCATGTAATACATTCAATCTCATATTTATACATAGTAAAATAAATGTTTTTATATTTTTTAAATGTGTTTTAAATCTATAAAAGATCAGTATCTACCTAGTTAGTCGTGAATAAACCCCAATTCACGACAATATGTCAGTTTTTGTCGAATCAGAAACTGAGTTTTTAGGAAGTAAGTTGGACAACAAAAGTAAGGTTCAAATTAATTATCAAACAGAAGTGAATATATTGGAACATATTGCTGTCAACAATAGCTACCAACCTTCCACCATTCATAAACTTATTAGTAAATTCGAACATAGACGGATCGAAGACTCGCTTAACACAATTTCTATATAAGATTCACCTTCAGTAAAATATTTATCTCCACCATATTTTGATCGAAACGTCTTTAACGACATCTTCAAATTCATAGAAGTCACCATACCTGGTACTAGTTTCCTTTAAATCCCATAACAATTTAGGTAACTATTTTTAGTCAATTCTAAACACAAAATTAATAAGTTAAAAAGAAGCTTGACTGTTCTTATTGCTATGCCTCCAACATTGAATGAAATTGTAGGCCTCTTATTACCCAAACAAATCCACATTTGGCAATTACTTTAAAATTTATAATCACAACTTTGGCCCAAATAGAAATTCGAAAATATTACATAAAATGGAAAAGAAAAATTTCCTCAGATTGAATTTGTTTGAAGAACTGGAGATTTCCAAAAAACTCTACTATAATGACCACTGCTTGAATACCCAAGAGAACTTGTACAGAGATTTCTTTCCCCTTCATCAAAGGATTGCTAATTTTAATTAAAGAAATATTTATGTTGGCTATTTTTCAAATTTTCAAAATTTATATTGTATCACTCCTCAAGATGGTACCATTATTTTCTCCATAACACTTGATTTGACACACTCTGTCACAAGTTGTCTTCATACTTCCTTTCATCTGACATAGACAGATAGACACATAGACACTCAACTTTGTATCTGACATACCTTATGGGCCGTGGTGGCCGTGCTGGTAGAGCGTTCGCCTTTGGAGCGAAGGGTCGAGGGTTCGAATTCCCGCATGGTCATCGGCCTCGTGCATGGCATCACACGTTAGAAGGTTAGGGCTGCGTCTTCCCTAGCTCACACAAGTCTCTCGAAGACTTCCGAGGGTTGCGCGTTGGGGTGCAATCGGTTGACGGATATAACAATTTTAACAGCAGTTTTTTAACAATATATACATTGTGTATCAAAAATGGTGGATTAAATATTTTTAATATTACTTCTGCGTCTCAAGAAA
Source organism: Chrysolina oricalcia (assembly GCA_944452925.2). NCBI lineage: Eukaryota > Metazoa > Arthropoda > Insecta > Coleoptera > Chrysomelidae > Chrysolina > Chrysolina oricalcia. Next base: position 21,027,273 of record OX101823.2, on the reverse strand, counting down.
TAGATATTGAAGAATGTACATTTTTTAATATTATTACGCGTTGAATGCGTTCTCAGATCGAACATTATCATCTTATATCTAACAATTCAGAAGCCCACCATGAAAAAATACAAAAATTTTTGATTTCTCATCTACAAGTGGCAATCTCAACCTCGATATCGACAAATCGGAGCGCCAATCAATTGAAACTAGTAACGTTGATGTCAAAACGGTTTTCGAAATGGTTGAGAATGGAAATTTTCATTTAGTAACGAACAGTCGTTGCTGACCGATGTTTAACCCTTTACTCCCATATACACTTATTATGTAGAGTTATTATGGCAAGTACCTGTCAGAAAACAACTACTCCCCTGGCTAAGACCATGACGGGTATTGAATTAAATCAGATACTGGTGCAACGTTCCTCATTGCAGAGGAAACAATTGCAACTGCTCCCTGTAACCAACAAGCAGAACTATGTTTTGATTTGGACAGGGTGACCATCTGCAGACTAGTTTCGAGGTTGTTGCCTCTCATCAGTGCAAGTGTGGGTCTACACAGACAGCACTGAAGACATCTACATGGACATCTGCTTGGTCACCACTGGTTCACGCGATGAAGCGGTTTCTAGGCCGCTCCACCTAGCGAGCAGAGGAGGAACACTCCGAATCTTCGGGTTGAGAGATTTAAAGGAAACCAGAGTTATTTTGTGAGATCGTTTAGTAACGAACAGTCGTTGCCGACTGATGATGAAGCCTTCACTCCCATATTATACACCAACTACGTAGGCTCATTATGGAAAGTACCTGTCAGAAAACAACTACTCCCCTGGCTAAGACCACGACGGGTATTGAATTAAATCTACAAGAAACTTGTGCAACGTTCCTCATATGAGTAGATGAAACAATTGCAAGTGTTCCCTGTAACCAACCAGCAGGTATAGTGGTCATGGGAATAAAGGGTTAAACATTGGTCGGCAACGACTGTTCGTTACTAAACGATCTCACAAAATATCTATGTTTTTTTGTAATTTTCTTTTAATTAAACTTGTATTGATTTAGATGCAATCCTCGAGCATGTTTTAGAAACAATTAATTCCATCTATTTTGCTATATTATTGGCATCAGTTATTTCCACAACTTCAGCCAGGATTACATTTTCAACAGTGTTCGTTTTTTCTTTATAATTATTGCTACAACATTCCACATATTTTTTGCAGACCCACTTCTTCTTCTATTTCAGATTTAAATAATTGCTTTTAGATTTATTTATTCATTCAGATTATTAGGATATTCGATTTATTCATTCATAAACCAAAAAGAAGTCATCAAGATGACTTGATGAGGATAATTTTTGAACAAAACAGATAGGAAAAAACAAAATGTCTTAGATATCGACCCCTTACATTAATAGCAACATTCCAACCATACTGCAAAAATACAACATAACCTTTTTGTCATAATACTCGACTCCATCCTGGACTTCAACTAAGAAACGAGAGGATAAAAACCTCTATCCTAAGGGAGATAAGAGCACAAACAGCGTTTGTTTTTGCTTTACTCATCAGTACCAAACAAGGCAAATCTCCAAGGTAGCTTCGTAAAAATTCATGACCGCGTAAATTAAATTATAGTTTTTTTCGAAAACTTGGGTACTTACCAATGCACTGAGATCATTTTGATGTGATCACAAACGGTATTGATATTACTTTCATTGTACAATGGTAGAAGCCGTTTCCAGTAATACATACTACTGGCAAATTAGGCACTTCTATAAACCCAAGTATCATAATTTTGTTTGAAAAATGTCGTGTGTATACCAGGTGTTCGCGGAAAGTGGTTCACCTCTATAATTTATTTGTTTTCGAAAATAATAAAATGGAAATTGGAGGATCTGTGTGAAACTTAAAACTGCATTTTTTGACAGGAAACCCAGCTTCATACAACTTCCGGTTTCACCAAAAGTGACATAAACTTTCAATTTTCGTATGAGACACCCGGTATATTTTCTATTATTTTTTGTCCATATGATTTACTGAATGGAATCATGTGTTGCTCACTAGTTTTTGTAACTGAATTTTATTATTATTTTGAAGTTTATTTATTTTTATTCTAGAGTGCTATGGATATCTTCAAATCACTGAATTCAGTCCTAGAATTTTGAAAATAATACGACCATACTATTTTTGATCAATATGCTATGCTATGCTATGCTATGCTATGCTATGCTATGCTATGCTATGCTATGCTATGCTATGCTATGCTATGCTATGCTATGCTATGCTATGCTATGCTATGCTATGCTATGCTATGCTATGCTATGCTATGCTATGCTATGCTATGCTATGCTATGCTATGCTATGCTATGCTATGCTATGCTATGCTATGCTATGCTATGCTATGCTATGCTATGCTATGCTATGCTATGCTATGCTATGCTATGCTATGCTATGCTATGCTATGCTATGCTATGCTATGCTATGCTATGCTATGCTATGCTATGCTATGCTATGCTATGCTATGCTATGCTATGCTATGCTATGCTATGCTATGCTATGCTATGCTATGCTATGCTATGCTATGCTATGCTATGCTATGCTATGCTATGCTATGCTATGCTATGCTATGCTATGCTATGCTATGCTATGCTATGCTATGCTATGCTATGCTATGCTATGCTATGCTATGCTATGCTATGCTATGCTATGCTATGCTATGCTATGCTATGCTATGCTATGCTATGCTATGCTATGCTATGCTATGCTATGCTATGCTATGCTATGCTATGCTATGCTATGCTATGCTATGCTATGCTATGCTATGCTATGCTATGCTAGGCTAGGCTAGGCTAGGCTACGCTAGGCTAGGCTAGGCTAGGCTAGGCTAGGCTAGGCTAGGCTAGGCTAGGCTACGCTACGCTACGCTACGCTACGCTACGCTACGCTATGCTATGCTATGCTATGCTATGCTATGCTATGCTATGCTATGCTATGCTATGCTATGCTATGAAAATTTTTATTTTTATTTCTTTTATTTTTTTTTTCGGATGGTAACATGGTGACTCGTCGGATTAGGTAAAAGGAGCATTTGATTACGAATAATTTAATACTGCACATTATCAGGTCTCGAACAATCTTCCGTTAAAAAACTTTTTTACTGGTATGCTATTATTTCAAGTTAAGTCCATACATTTATTTCGGATTAATGAAACACGTCTCGACAACTAAAATAAAACAAATTAATAAAATACGTATTCCAAACTAAATTCATAATCGTATCGTAGCTACCACGAAAAATCTATATTAGAATTTTCATGATTTTCTCCTTGAACTCACTCAAGAAGGGGTTGTCTATTTGGTGAATGATGTTTTCACCGTTAATAATCTAATAGTAATTGGTACATACTCACCAACAATCTTTTACAAGAATACTGTAACTGAAAAGTGTTGAATTTCGAAATTGGTTCCAAATGAGGCTGTCGCCTCACTCACAACTTCTATCGTTTCAACATACCTGCAAACAAAAATCAGTATAAATTGATAAACTGATGGAAACTTCAAAATATTCTATATTTGAATCAATTATGAAATCTTTTTTTTTTATTTTCATGAAGAATTAGAAATTATTAAACAAATTGCAGTAACAACGGTAAAATGATATCATATTTGATAGATAACCTTCTGTTTAAGAAACAATATAAGAAAACAAATCAAAAAGTTTATTTTCCTCTAAAAGACCACCAAATGTTTTAGACAATTACTTATCACGGTGAACTAAGAAATAAAATAGGTAATTTCTTTTAAGACAGACAATAATTTGGGCAAACATTAAAAGGGGCGTATGAGAACAATTATCACAATACATGCGCGTAGAAGTTGGTATTCCACATGGATCTATTCTGAAGCCGTTCCTCTTTATTCACAGGCCAAACTGATAGAACCTTCAAAACGCGCCTAACAGCACATAAAAACAGCTTTGTAAACGGAAATACATAGTCAACATATGAGGGGCCTAGTTCCAAAATGTACAATCTCCAGTTTAAACAAATTTCCAGAAAACTGAAAAAACCTCGAAATTGAAGGTGGTGCATTCTTCTTGAAATTTGAATATTATATTATAAGTTATTTATAAATGATTCATGAAGTTCTAGAAAAAAAAGGTTTTTTTTCCAAAAATATTTATAAAAAGTTATGGAGATTGTACATTGAGGAATTTTTCAATGGAGAATGTACACTATGGAACCAGGCACCTCATATGCTACCTGTTCAATTACCGGAAACCATACGTACGACCATGATTTTCAAAATCCTTCATGTTCAAAACAAAGACAAAATCCTGAATCTTTCAGATATTATGGATATTAATAACTGGAAAAATTTTCAGAACCTTCTTAATGACCGACTCGAATTGAATAATTCACCACTACCTACTTAATATGTTTGGCCTGTTAGGTAATAACCAATGACATATTACCGTTAGACTCCGTTATTTACATTTCTAGCTGCGGTCAACACAGAGCACAATTTCTACTGATGCTTATTTCGCGGATATTATCTGCTCATATACATTGTATATAAGCAGATAATTCAGCAGAGACTTAGCTTTGCTGACTTTTGGGTTGAATGGCAACTACTTTCCGCGAAACAAGCTGCAACAAAAATTGTGCTTACAAGGTAACCGCAGCTCGAAATGTAAATTACGAAGTCTATCATTGGTAATAACGGGTGCGATGAGAACGACTCCAACCGCAGTGTTGAAGATACTGCTGAGGCTGCCACCGCTTCCAGTTTGGATCAAGGAGGCAATGGCTGCCTATTTGAGAATGCGGGACTCGGGAGTTTGGGTAAACGAAGGAGCTATGATAGGTCATGCGGAAATCGCAGGGCGGAACAAGAGTTTCAAATTTCCGCACTCAGAGTGAAAAGCGCACAGAATGACTGCAATGGAATAGACAGTTTGCTCTCACTATTATATAGAACAATTGGTGGAGTTTCGCACGGGAAGCTTGATTTGTCATATGGTCGGTTCGCGTCTGACTGACAAACAGGCTTCGGGTGCAGACATCTACCTGGGAGCAAGAGATGCAAGAGAATGCTACGCTCAATAGATAAACAACAGTTTTTCAAGCTGAAGTGCCACGCTATTCTAACCGTAGCCACGAGGTAAATGAAGGGCCTGAGCAGAAAATCTACATCTGTTCGAATAGTCAGGCAGCGCTCAGAGCCATCTGCCATCCCAAACGAAGCTCAACACTCCTACAGAAATGCGGAGATGCTCTCGAAAAATTAGACGAAACGAAGGAAGTTCAGCTGGTATGGGTCCCGGGTCACAGAGGAGTGTGCGGAAACGAGGTGGCAGACGGACTTGCAAGAACCGGTTCCGCAAGGCCGTTCTGTGGGCCGGAGCCTGTACTAGGCATCGCAAGAAGCCAAACCTCTTCAGACATTGGCGAGTGGGCGGCAGAAGAGCTGAATGAACTATGTAGGAATAATATCGGCTGCAGGCAGTCGAAAGACTTTGTGGCCGGCTCCAGTACGTCTAGGACGGCATGACTCTTAGGCAGAAACCGTCAAGCACTACGCCTCCTTATGGGAATAATAGTAATAATAATAATAGGGCACAACAAGTTAGGCAGCTACCTATCACCAATACGTATAGAAGACTGCCCCACTTGCCGCAAGTGCGGAGAAACTTCATCTCACTTCCTCGGTGAGTGTAAGGCGTATAGGAGGCTGAAATTTGAAATCTTTGGAGTTCAGAAACTTCAGCAAGAGAAACCAACTGACTTGATGTGGACAGACACACTTGACTGACCTTCATTACGATGTCACTGAGGTTCGAAAAGCAAGAATAGGAGGAGGAATGTAGAAATGTGGAAGACAGGGGATGGCAAAAGGAGTCCGTAAGGGCCTACTTGTCTGGCAGCGGTTTCCCCAAAACTACTACTAGCTCATTTATATGAATTTTGATGGAACGTAAGTTAAATATTGCTTTGCATAGTTTGGAATTCAGTTGGCTGATGTGATCTGTCCAAGTTAATTTACTGTCGATGAAGATACCAAGGAACTTTGTTGCATCTGATGGACTAATATGTTTTTCATTTGTTATGAGGCCTGTGAGTCGCGATGAAGACTGAGAATATGATTTGGGTTGTATCAATATTCAGGGAAAGTGTGTTAGTTTTCCACGAATTATTATCCTAGTATCACCTGCAAAAAGGGAGGATGAAACAGAGGGGAAGTTGCTAACAATATCGTTCACATATATCAGAAGTAGTGCGGGACCAAGGATGCACTCTTGTGGTACACCTGAGTAGATAGTGCCCGGTTCCGAGTGGCATAGGCTATCGAATTCTGTTTATCTTGGATTTCCACCTGCATTTTTCTATGAATAATATACCTAATTCTCACGGAGTAATGCATAAAAGTAAAACTTGTACCAGTTAGTATCGTTAACCAATTTTGACGCTTTGCGCCGCGACTTCAGAGCAAAAATAAGCAGTCGCGCCACCTACAGAGCGATGCGTGACTCTCAGAGTAAATGATTTCATTGACGAGTTCGAGATGAAAAAGTCGGTGACGCGGCTGTGCCCTCGATGGACTTCAAAGGAGATAGCGTTTAACACATCATCAATTCTGGGCGTTTTTTGTCTCGGGCTATGGTAATCGGTTTAGTGGATCGATGAGCACGAGAAGGCGGAAAAAAGATCGCAGCCATGGGCATATCATGAAACGAATTTCATGGATTTTCCGACAATCGGTAATAAATGGGAATGCAAAATCAGAATGTGTTTTTATGTTCTGAATTCATCTTTAATCTGAATTCTTACTAAATAGGTACTAATAAGAAAGTTCGAACTCATGAATAGTAGCTTTAACAATTCTACTGTTGTACAGTAAGACAGCTAGCAGACCACCCAAGCGTTCATTTGCTGCGAGTACTTTGGCTGACAATAACGGGTTGATTGACACCTAAAATAAATTTTAAAAAAATAAGATTTCGTGAAACATTTGTATAACTTAAAATACAAACAAATTTTTCTCATAGAATGTTACTGTATATTCAAACGACAAAAATATTATTTCATCTCATTTATTTTCAGTCACGAAAGAGGGCGCTGGAGGGCACATTAGTTCAAAAATTTCGCATGACATAGGGAGCCAAATTGAATATCGTTGAAAAGAGAATTCAATTCTCTTTTCATCCATATACAGGGTGTCCAGTAAACCATGTACAATATTGGAACTGGTGATAGACCAGGTTATGACTGCTCAGATTATCGGAATTACACCTTATATATAATAATATACTAAAAAATCCAGGGCCGTATTTAAAAAAACAAAGTTGATGATGGCAGCTCAAATACGAAACGTCTGATTGAAAATCTGATAACACCATCTTATAGAACAGAAAAAGTAGCAATGAGAATATGAAATTTGTTTTGTTAAATCTATTCAAATAGAGTCACAAAAATATAAAAATGAAATCGCGAATAATCGGTTTTTTCCAAAAATCTTCGGAAGTATCCGGAATTTTTCAAATATGAAAGCGGCGTTACAATGAGCACCAAATTGCGCAACTTTGCCTCCATTTAACCTACCTCGTATCTCTTCTGGTTTCCGAGATCCCAATGATGAGGCTCGAATTTGGGACACCCTGTACATTCAGTAATAAAACTTCACAGAGCACTTCGCAATGCGACAGATACAATGAAACTGACAAGTACAGTAACTCATACTTATTTCGGACTGTACTGAGCTCTTCTACTACTGCGCATCGATAGGCGTGGCGATTTCATATTCAGAGCTAGATTTGCCAAGCTGTAAATAAGCCGACACCGTCGATCGACAAAGACGACAATGTCTACTTGGTTATGGGACGCTGCTTCACATTAGCTAAAAGTTCTTGATGAACATGAATGCATTTCGTGAATGCATGTACTCCTCTATCACAACTCTGTGTTCATCGATTTAGCGATGGAAATTAAAACGAAACAAGCATGTTAAATGCATCAATTCATAAACAAGCTCCGAACATATATGAGAGTCTGTCACCATATAATGAGTTTTTATGTATATAATTTGTTTAAGTGTCACACCTGCATAGATAAACGTAGTGTTTTTGACTTGCGTAGTTAAAAACAGTGTACAACTCAGTTCCTGACACGAAAATGAATTTCTTGTCGAAACAACATTGAACAAAATTGCTTTTTCATCTCGTACGAAGATAAAATCAAATTGAATAGTCAGTGTGGAAAATTATTCAGTGGTGGAGTAAACATATTGGGAATGGTTACATGTGCAATTAGTTTGGAAGAATAGTATATACGAGTAAAATAGTTATTTTCGTATTAAGTGCGTAAAATTAGTGTTTTTTTAATGGCACATGAGATTGTTAATTTTTGGCAGAGACCGCAGGTCAAGGCCAAAAATTTACGTCGTCTGAAATATGTTACGAATAAATACTTCCAATACATCTTGACGTTGGTTTTTGTCCCGATACGTTATCGTTTTTGAACGACTACTGTCTTGAAAATTGTTCTGTTCATGTTCTAGTATTTATTACTGTTTTGTAAATTTAACTACCCTGTATACAAAAGTTAGTCAAGAAGTCAGTTTTGACAACTAAAAAAACAATTGAATCTGCATCAGAATTTGTTTTGTAAACAAGAACGAATAAATATTCAAATCGATCTCAATTCAATCATTTTCTCAAGAAAAACTCATTCACATCCAGTAAGTGGCGTGAAAAGACTCACGACACCGAACAAAAATATTATTGAATGTTTTCAGTAAAATCGTATTCAAAAATGTTTCCTGTATGAAAAAAATAAGTCCAAAATAACTAAATGTATCTTAAATGTTATCAATACTTCCAATACAATTTCACAGCATTCAGTGGTCTTTCTGTGTCGTTACTATAGAAACGGTTTGTTGACACGCCGCGTGTTTGAATGTTTTGATAGTGTTTGCTCGTAGTAGCTTCAATTTTAAGTTATTTTCAAGAAGATGGATGTTGATTATGATAGTGGTTTATTAATTGTTTTTTGGTAAATTCTTTGCTGAAACTTTTATCATTATTTATATTCAGATGATGTATACCAATGTTAACCAAACTAGTTATAAAAAAAATGTATGTATATTAGGATGTCCTATTTGAAGCAAATAAAAGATAAAGATTATTATGGTAGTGATACCACATCAGATATATCTGAGGAAGCAAATGCAATAGTATCTGATATAATAATATAATAAACGAAATCAAAAATTAATAATAAGTGAATCTAGGCCAAGAAGAGTTTACGTGAATTTGGAAAATAATATACAAAATTTGCTCTATCCGTGTGCCCCACTGCTGTCCAAACCCAATACAATAAAATAAATGTGAATAAATTTTGCCATTTATGCCAAGAGAGGTTCCGTAAATTTTGAATAATATATATGTTGAAAAGTTGAACTATAAGATGGCTATAGTTACACCAGTCTGTACTCCTTCAGCGAAGTGGCTCATGGTACCTGTGGTCTTGGTACAACTGGAAAGTCCAATACTTTCGCCCTCTCAGCAGCTACTAACAACGTACTGATCCCTTCGTCCTCTTGTCAACAACCTAGGGATGGGTAACTCGAAGACTCCAGTCTTTCGGTTCGTTCAGAACTGCAGACTACTTGTGAACGGTGCCTCCTGTCCCTCCAAGACTTTCAGTGTCCTGAGGTGGATGAAGAAGACTGCTTGACAAGTATAGATGGCAGAATACAGTTAGCTTGGTTCAACTTGAAAATCCAACACCCTCGCCTGCTCAGACTACTGATGGATGATCCCTCTTGTCCCTCCAAGACTCCCAATGTCCTGAGGTGGATGGAACAGGTTGTTATACCCGTACAGAATATACAAATACGGGAAGCTTGGTTCAACTGAAAGGTCACCTGCTCAGAAACCGATAGATGGTTCCTCTTGTCCCTCCAAGACTAGCAATGTCCTGGGGTGGATAGAAAGGACTGTTAGATCGATATTACAGGGCCAGCCAAGAGCTTGGTACAACTTGAAGATCCAACACGTTCGTCTTCGTGGGTGGATTCTAACTAATCGTGATTTGTGGCATTACGGTTTACCAGGTGGAATGGAAGTATCACTCCAAAGAAAACAATGAAAGGCAGCAACAAAATTCTAATAACTTAGACTCGTGGCTTCCAAAATGGCGGTGTGTGACATTAACGATATATTCCCATTACAAGTACCCTCGGTGATATATCAAATACCAAAATGACTATACAAGTCCACAAATATCACCGGAGATTATTAGACATGTAAAATCAATAAAATCCACCATAAAGTGATAAAATACTCAAAATTGAACATGCGTCTGGTCACACAACTGCTTCAGCAACGTAGCACACGGAAGAGGAAGTTCGATAAGATGGTTCTCTCCAAGAAACCAAAACGACGCTATTTTCCAAAAAAAAAAATCCTTTTCCAGATAGTGAAAAGTCATAAACATGAAAAGTATTTTCGTCTGTCCAACATCACAGAGACTGTCAAATGTGATCTGTTCGTGCAGAACTGATTTTTAACAAATATTATTTACAACGAATATTTAACAACATAGTAGTTAGTGTAAGGGTTAGTAAAAGTCAGAAGATTTTAGTAGGATTAAAATCAAATCAACTAAGTCACCCTCCGTGCGAATAATGTTTTGCAACCAACAACCCAATGAATGAAATTAACAGGCAAGGACTAGATGGAGAATGTTGTTGGGGTTCCAACTTTGGGGAAAAAATATTTAATCACGAAAACACTCAAATTGGTGAAATGGGGATGCAGTTCAGGGGTTGAAAACGGTATTTTGCGATTTGCGGCGAAACGTGACCTCCTAGCGGAAAATGTGTAGTTGAAAAGTTGTGAATAATGAAAAATACAAAAACTTTTATAACACTTAACTCCAAATTAACCGTCAAAATGGCGGAATGGTGGAAGATTAGGGTATTTTTTTCTAAAAATGTACATCACTCGAAAACTAGTAGTCTTCTAAATTTCGGAAAAATCATGCACATTCGTCACGGAAAATGACATATTCTTACAAATTTTCATTTAAATTAAATCATTTATACGCGAGAAAAAAATTAAATCCTGAAAAATCTGGTTTTCGCCATTTTGACGGTTAATCTGAGCTTATGTCGAAAAGAGTTGAACACAAAAGTTTCCGGAGTTTTTATTATCTACAATTTTTTCTTTGAACATTCTCTGCTAAGAAGTCACGTTTCGCCGGAATTCGCAAAAGTCCGATTTCAACACCTAAACTGCATCCCCATTTCACCATTTTGCATGTATTTAAATATTTTTTTCCTCAAAGTTGGAAACTCAACTACATTCTCCACCTAGTCCTCTCAGATTGCCAAAAGTATGTATATTTTTTGGGAATTTTAATATAATATTTTTGGATGGGTCTGTTAATACTCTAGAACTGACAAAAATGTCTGAGAAATATTTTTTTTAATTATACAGGGTGTTTCATAATAAATGCGCAGGACTTCAGGATGTGATAGCTCGCCCAAAAATATGGAAAAAAGTTTTCATCAACTTACCCTCTAAAATGCACCATTTTCGAGATACAGGGTGTTGAAATTTTAAAAAAATAATCGTTTTTTGCGAATATCTCTGGAACCGTTCATCGCACAGAAATCTGATTTCTTGAGCATTTTCTACTCATAATAAGCTATGTTTTGTGTGGATTTTTTTTTTTTCAAATCCATAATTGGTGAAAATTTTGAAGGGGTAGTGGGTGTTTTTTTCTCCAACTTCTACGCCACTGGAAAAAGTACAGTTTTGAGCCCTCTATATGAACCGCCAATGTTTTCTACACAAAAAAAGTTTTCTTGGTCATAAGCTCTAAAGTTGAACGTTTTCAAGAAAAATCAACTTTCATGTTGTTTAAATAATGTTTTTTCCTCGAAAAATTGCTGCGTGCATTGAAGCTAACGCCGGACATTTCCAACAATTCAACTGAGTATGATTGTTATTGTTTTTTATTTTATCTTGCAATTAAGAAGTCAATGTTTGGTTTTGTTACTTGTTTCAACGTTTAAATAAATTTTGTATAATTAGGAAAAAAATTATTTAAAAAAATTTACCATGTTTTTCTACATGAAAGTTGATTTTTCTTGAAAACGGTCAACCTTAGAGCTTATAATCAAGAGTACCTTTTTTGTGTAGAAAACATTGGCGGTTTAAGTAAGAGGCTCAAAATCATGCTTTCTCCAGTGGCGTAGAAGTTGGAGAAAAAAACACCCACTACCCATTCAAAATCTTCACCAATTATGAATTTTTGAAAATAAAAAATCTTCACAAAACATAGCCTATTATGAGTAGAAAATGCATTCAAAATCTGTTTTTTGTGCAATTAACGGTTCCAGAGATATTCGCAAAAAACTATAATTTTTTTTAAATTTCAACACCCTGTATCTCGAAAATGATGAATTTTAGAGGGTAAGTTAATAGAAATTTTTTTTCATATTTTTGAAAGAGCTATCACATCCTGAAGTCCTGCGCATTTATATTGAAACACCCTATATAAAAACTAAATAAAAAGATTATTAAAAAAATCCAGTAGCTAAAAATATATTTTTGGGATTTTTTTTGCAAATATTACATGCTGCGCAATAAAGAATTTAACAGCAAATGCTCTCCCAGACTCGCGAGTCTGGATTCGCCAGTTGACGAAATTATATTTTTTCCCAGTTTCAATTTGCCAAAAGGACCTTCCCAAAATTCACACCTGCTTACTACCTGTTATCTGTCAAAAAGTCTTGCTATCAGTAGTGTACTTATCCACATAAATTTTCAAATTTCATAATTTGACGCAGGTCTGGCGTTCACGAGCTCTTGGACCATAATGACCACGTTCGACACGGTCGGGAGGGTGGAGGCAATGGACCCCATCGTTTATTACTTAGTATGTCAACGCGAAATAAAACCTTATAATCTTATTACTATCAAGCACTTTTTGCATTCCATATACGTTCATTTCTGGACAAAAACTGCGAATCTTCGATTCATTAGCGTTACTCATGGGAATACAACGTAATTACCTCACAGACAAAGCGTTTCTCTCGTTATGAACCGACGACAACAAAATTTCGAACATCATTACACTTATATTTCCATTAGCGATGTCAGAAGAATGTCAGATGTCTCTTCACGTTCATTCATCCCATGGACAGAGAGGCGATCATATAACATTTTTATGAGCAATGACATTCTATTAATTGTTGAAACCGTCTGACCAAGAAAATGAGTACTAAACTATCTTTTTCCAATAAAAATTCTGTCAATAAAAATTCCCTTTAATGATATTTCGAAGTATGATTGACTAGCTACTTGACGTACAAGTGACATTAACTTTTAAATTACAGATGAATTACAGGATGCACAACTCATCAAAATAAGTAAATTTTTAAGAGATCTTATAAATATACCAGAACCTCCTTCACACTGTGAATTTTGCAACTCCGTAGTTTTTCGAATTTTATGTGGGTGAATTTTGGAAAAATTATGTAATTTAACGAGTTCTACATGTCAAAAATAATGCATATACAGTGCGGCTTTTTTTAGTCCCCACCTGTTAACTTTTGGACGGATTTACGTAAAAACAAAAACCATTCGGAGTGGTTTCACCGATACTTCTTTTTAAAATAAATGACATTGCGATTTCAGGATCGGGGGCACAGGGGGAAATATCAATTGAAAAATTTCAAATGGCAAGGGGGGTCAATTAACACATCGTTGAAAAAAAATTCTATTCTCTTCTCAGCCATATTATTTTTTCAAATTTTCGTTAATACATATTTTCACAATTTCGATATCTTTGCATTTCGAAATTTTCAAGTCGATGTGTCCCTGTCCGCATCTGTCGAGTAATTGCAATGTATCTTTGCTCAAAAAGCAGTATCGGTAATACTATTCAACATATTTTTGTCCCATTGCTCCACATCAAATCGTTTAAATTTATCGAGATTTATCGAGATATTCAGATCCGCACTTATAATTGATATTTTGAGTGAACACGGTAAAAAAAAATATAAACGGAATCCGGAAAAATGTAGATGATTTAAAAGAGAATTAATTTCACCTTTCAACGATGTGTCATTTAAAGTTTTTAAATTAATGAGTCCCTCCGCCCCCCTTACAAGTAATCACAATGTATTTCATTACAGAAAGTAGTATCTGTGATACCATTCAAAAAGGATTTTGATATATTTCTGTAAGTCAAACCGTTCAAGAGTTAACAGGGAGGGAGGACTGAAAAAAGCCGCACTGTATAAATATCAAACATTGTAATTGTTATATACGTGTTTCACTAATGTTCGCATATTATGTATACTTTGTATAATTGTGTGGAGTCATTATGACATGTTTTTGATGATTGATAAGTATGATTTGAGATACTTCTTGTGTACAACTCGAATGTAATAAGGTATTGTAGTTCAATCATTATCGGATATTATTTCAAGTTAAATAACTGATATCTAACATTGGCGACGAGCAGTTATAACTGAAGAAACCATTTATTGAGTAATTTTGGAAAGTGCAAAGGATAATTTCAACTGGAAATGTCAACTTCAGGTGTACTGGGAATTCTCAACAATTTCGATCCAAAAATCTCAGCTTTCAACGTTTTTGGAGAAAGGCTCACTCAATTTTTCGTGGCTAATGCTATCACGGACTCGGCAAGAAAAAAAGCAATTCTGCTCAATACTCTTAATGAAGAATGTTATGGGCTGTTACAAAACTTATGTGTTTCCTCCAAAATAGAGGATAAGACTTATGATGAACTAGTGACAATTCTCACTACCCATTTCTCTCAAGTCAAGTCATACTTCTCAGAAAGGATGAAACTGTATTTTGCAAGAAAATCGCAAACCGAGGAAGTTTGTAAGTGGGAGGCTAGAGGTAAAAAAATTGCATCAACTTGTGGTTTCAGTTCTGAAACTTTAGGAGTAGTTATGAGAGACATTTTCGTAATTGATATAGGGGACCCCAAACTAATGGATCGTTTGTTCGAGGAAGACGCCACAGATGCGAAAGTGGACATGGCTAAGGTTGTCAAAATTGCTCTAGCTAGGAGTCAGTATTGGCTGAAAAGATTGTTAGGGAAACATTGCCAGGAATGACACACACCTCATTTCAAATGGAAAGCGAAGCAGATATGCATTTCAACCAACCGCCGCAAAATATTGCCAGTTCTTCCAGGTATTCTAGGCCTCATGGCAGTCATCAACAGAAGAATACGTTGGATAGTCGACGCCTCAATCAGAGCAGCAGCCAGACCAGCGAGCGAATTCAAGGAAATAAAACACATGGTCAAATGCAAAGTAAGTACAATGTTTGTGGACGTTCTAATCATCGATCTAACGAGTGTTCCTATCGCAATTGTGTTTGCCATAAATGTGGCATCAAGGGCCATTTGGGTCCCATGTGCAAACGTATAAATTTTCATAATTTTGTCATAAATAATAACGATGATTCTGATGAAAATTGTGTTTTTAATCCGTGGCATATTGATGTTATTGTTGAACAGGGCAATGTAAAACCTATATTTGTTAATTTAGCGTTGGAAAATATTCCAATTAGCTTTGAGGCCGATTCTGGTTTTGCTCATGCTGCTATTTCTGAAAAAATATTTTTGAAATATTTCAAATAGAAAATTGTTTGATGACGATTTGAGTCTGAGAGATTATGTAGGAGTGGCTTTTCAACCATTAGGTTTCTTAAATTTAGAAATCAAATACAATGGAAGAGGCTACAAATTGAAAACATATAACAAAAAAGTATGGGTTAGAGATTATAGAGCTAATGAGGAAAAGTGGTGTATGGGTTCAATAAATGAAGTACTCGGAAGAAGAACCTACATGATTAAGATATATGAAGGACTTGAATGGAAACGTCACGTGAATCAAATAAGAAAATGTTATTCGATGTCGATGACAGGTATACAGTCTAACGATTCAGTTTCTATCACTCCTCGATCTACCTTGCATGACTATTTTGATGAAGTGAATGGTAAAACTGACGCACCAAACACCCCTTCATGTAGCAATAGTATTGAAGTTTCTAACAACAGGGTATTGCGAAAACGTAGGGGGTTGAAGCCACCTGAAAGACAACAAATACATTAAAACTGATACTATTGTTTTTGAAGGGGAAGTGTTATATACGAGGATGTATTGATATCTAGTTAGCCTAGACCAGTTCCCTGCATAAACAAAACATTGCGTTACCATAGCAACGAACAATAACTTATTAGAAGTGTCAGTGTAAAGTTTGACGTCAAAAAAGTAAACCGGCGGAGTTACGGAATAAATTAAAAGAAAAAATCGAGCCATCATCAAGTACCTGCATTTAAAAGGGTTAAGAGGTAAGCAGATTTACGAAGATATCTTTAATACCCTTGGTGATCAATGTCCTTCGTATGCGACCGTGAAAAATTGGACTGCAAGCTTCAAAAGAGGTGAATTTTCCATTGAAGATGATGACCGATCGGGAAGGAATCGATGCAGTTCATGACATGATTTTAACAGAACGTCGAATTGGGCTAAAACGGATATCTGAAGCACTGAATATTTCATACGAACTGGTTCATCATATAGTTCGGGTCAATTTGGACATGAGAAAAATTGCTGCAAAATGGATCCCCAAATGTTTGAATGTTGACCAAAAGCGTGCAAAAGCGTGCTCGATTTGAAAACAATGTAGACTTCTTAAACCGAATTGTTACTATGGATGAGACTTGGATACATTTCTGCGATCCAGAAACAAAGCAACAATCGATGGAATGGCGACAATCCGGTTCTCCAAGGCCTAAGAAGTTTCGTGACCAAAAATCTGGTGGAAAAGATCTTGCTTCAGTTTTTTGGGATTGCCATGGAGTAATCATGATTGATTTTTTGGATAAGGGTAGAACAATAACTGGAGATTACTATTCGACATTACTGACCACTCTATGGGAAAAAATTAAAGAGAAATGACGCGGAAAGCTATCCAAAGGTGTTTTGTTTTTGCAGGACAATGCCCCTGCACACAAATCTCATGTTGCCATGCGAAAAATTTGTGATTTAGGGTTTGAACTATTAGAACACACCCCTTATTCACCAGATTTGGCTCCGTCCGACTATCATCTGTTTCAACTGAAAAAAAGTTTAAAAGGTCGTAAATTTTCTTCCAACGAAGAGGTAATAAAAGCTGTGAAGGTCTGGTTTGCAGAGCAAGAAGATTTTTTTTTAAGGTCTGGAGACGTTGCAGGTTCGCTGTAATGAATGTATTCAATTAAGAGGAGAATATGTTTGAGTAATAAAATATTTTGACATTAAATTTTGATTGGTTCTATAGTAGGCTAAGAATTTTTGAATATATCCTCGTATGTGTTTAACTAATCATTATGTTCGCATATTATGTATACTTTGTATAACTGTGTAGAGTGTTGTTCTGTCATTATGACATGTGTTTTATGATTGATATGTATGATATAAGATACTTGTGTACAACTCGATTGTAATAAAGTATTGTAGTTCAATCATTATCGGATGTTATTTCAAGTTAAATAACTGAGTAAAAATGAAATCATTCCACCTAAATCAACTATTTCCTTAGCTGACACTGAATTATATTCGTCAGATATTTGTGCATAAAACTTTATTCAAAGGAAAATCATTACTGAATGAACCATTACTGCATGTGTGCAAAATTGAAATAATATGGCATTTCTGTTAACGCCTCATCCGTGATAGATTTATATCTTATTGATAGCAAGCAGAAAATTGTATCTAGTGGTAGAAATTCGGGATATATCAGTTTGAGTGCAGGCGTGCTTCAGGATAGCATTTTAGGGTCCCTTAGAGATAAAATGTAATTATTATAAATAAACATGGTTGTGCTGTATTTGTTTTCTGACAGCTTCGTTCACCAAAATTGGTATCCTGTTGACTGGACAAAAATCCTAATTTTCGAAAAAACGAATACTTAATGATTGATATAAATAGCGGATGCTTTGTCTGTCGTCTAAACAATATGAGTTCATATGGACACTATTATCGGGGGTAATACCACGAGTGCTCGCAACACTATCGATAGTAATTCTTTCAGAAATCAACGAGATCAAATCGCTTGGTAACACTACCAGTCCTTTAGGACGAGTGGTGTTACCTCAAAGCAATTTGATCGACTTTAGATTTCTGACAGAATTATCGATTGTATTGTGAGCACGAATACTATTTATTGAGATAATTTCACTTAACACAGTAAAAAAAGTTCAATTATCGTGAATTCTTCAATAGTTATAGATAATGCCTGATATACATGAAGTCTGTTAGACTGACATTCATATTAGTAGCAAGATGATATTATTATATTCTCGTTGTTTGGATACGAGGTCGCCATGACAAAGTGGTATTACCGGCTCAAAAGGAAGGAACTGCGTTTAATCGAGGCATACGTCCCTTATTGGTACTAATATTGCAGGAAAGGAGTGTTTCATACGGCGAGTGAAATTATCAAAGTTAATACCACGAGTAATTCAAATTTTATCGATAATTTTTTCTTTTCCACGAAAACTTGTTTATTTGGCAAAAATATGAAAACAAACCGATTGATAAAATCACGAGTCCGTTAGGATGAGTGATTTCATCTAAATTCGGTGTGTTTGAATGTTTTCGCCTCAAATAAAGAAGTTTTAAGTGATGAAAATAAAAAATTATCTGATAAAATTAGAAGAACGAGTTGAATTTGGGAACATTAATTTTTTCAACAAGTTAAAAGGATTATACTCTTTGTAATTTTTGCCGTTACATTTTTTCAAATTTGCTAACCAGTCTTCCAGAATTTTCCAATTTCTTGAATAGTCTTATCGTTTTGTAGCTGGTAGTTTCTAATTCTGCAAAATGCTTGTATTGAATGTTCGATATTCGCTTGGGTGATGGCACTGAATCGGTTAGCCAGGAGTCACACTGATCGACCAGGACCGACCGTCCGCGACCGTCCACCAACGACCAAAATTTCCAACACGTATATTGTTATTGCACAACTCACACTGTTCGACCATTCTTGACCGTCCACGACCGGTTTTCAAAGACCATGTTTGAAATTACTGACTTGCTGAAAATTTTGGTCGGCCTCAGACTAATGTGATGTAATATCCATACGCTTAATTATTATTTGGGCACATGTTTGTGACAAACTTTGAACAGTTTTTCACCTAAACGAAAATTTTAATATTATTCGTGTGAACTGTTATTGAAAAAATAAAGGATCTGTCAGAAATTCTTGAGTACTATATCTACAATTTATAGAACATCCAAATGTTTTTAAAGCAGCGGAACAATACCGGAACCGTGTGGACCGCCACAGAGATAATATTTTAATAACAGCGGTGAGGAGCCACGTTAAATCACAGTAATCCTAATTACAGCAATAGAGAAAGAAGTCAATGATGGAATTTATTAACGCAAGAGAATAATTGTTAAGTACCAGTAATGTTCAACTAACAGTAACTTACATATTTTTTATAGTTGAAGAATTAACGTGCTGGATATACAAAAAGGAGACATTCCTTAGTGCTCCATCGGCAAGAAATGCCCAGCAAATAAAAAATTGGCCTTCTTTTGATTGGGAATTTCTGTTGGTGTAATTTTTGGACATTCAATAGTAGGTAGTTTGGAACTGTATTGATCTTTCAGTAATTTGGGATAATTGGTTCAAAATTTCTCCTCTTGTTCCCTACATAAATGAAGTTATCTATTCCAGACAATATTTTTACTTTACTATATTAATCCTTTATAAAAAACAAACTCTATCATTATTCTCTCTTCTTCACTATCACTCCAAAATCATTATTTACAACAAAAGCATTAAAATTATGATTTTAACTTTTTTTCGTTAAATAAATAGAAAATTGACATAACCTTTTCAATGTCAGATTGACAAAATTATTCAAGCGGTCGGTCGTAGATGGTCGATCAGTGTGAGTTGAAAGTTTTCATTGATCTAATTCAATTTTTGGTCGTAGGTGGACGGTCGCGGACGGTCGGTCCTGGTCGATCAGTGTGATTTCTGGTTTAGTGTTCATTTTTTAATAAACTTCGATGCACTTCAAGCTGTCAATAATGACAAATTCAAAGTAAAATTTTGACGTTTCAATGTAAACAAGGTATATCGATGAGAAAGCAGATTTATCGGGGGTAATACCACGAGTGCTCGCAATACAATCGATAGTAATTCAGAAATCAACGACATCAAAATGCTTGTTAACACCACGAGTACTTCCGGACGAGTGGTGTTACCTCAAAGCAGTTTGATCGAGTTTAAGATTTTTCACAGAATTATCGATAGGTAGTATTGTGAGCACGAGTAGTATTTATTGAGATAATTTCACAAACCAACAAAGTAAAAAAAGTTCCATTGTCGTGAATCCTTCAATAGTTATAGTCTGTCAGACTGACATTCATATTAGTAGCAAGATTATATTGAGTTCTCCGTTGTTGTTTGGATACGTGGTTGCCATGACAAAGTGGTATTACCGGCTCGAAAGCTAGGAACTGCGTATTATCGAGGCATATGTTGGTCCTAATATTGCAGGAAAGGAGGGTTTCATACGGCGAGTGAAATTATCAGTATTAAACCAAATAATTGGCTAGAATGATGCAATGCTTTTAGTTGAAACCACCAAAATGTGAGATTTTGACATTGTAACGTTATTTTTTTTATTATCAACTATTTAGGGTATATCGATATTTTTAATCATGACTCCGTTGATGTATGGTATGTCTTCCTGGTGACAATCTTTCACCTACTATAGCCATTGAGTAGGGCATTCAAGTAGTGGTTGCGTAAACTGTCGAAGAAGCAGCATTTCAGATAAGCTCAACCTGGTAGTTCCATCCTAGTTTCCTGCACTTGCATTGCAGATAAGATCAGCTTGGTTGTACCATTCTAGTTGATCCGACGTTGCACTCCAAGTACCAGATCTAGCATTAAGTATCCTACCGTGTACTAATATCCTTTTTATAGCATAGTGTTTATCCCAATGCAATGTGTGAACGCTACAAGGTAAGGTGCACCATACTATTACGGATTGTTTAAGAGATATTCTTTTCTCCTACCCTACAGCGTTAGTTGTATTTTTTGTGTGATATTGGATAGATGTAACCTTTTTCTATTTACTAGTGCTTGTATAATCTCACCTAAGAGGTTTGTTGATGTTTGAAACATATTTGGTCAATGAACTGTACCCGTGGACCAGTTGTAAGGTCACTCACTGCAATATTAATAAAATTCAGGTATTTATCTAGCTAGTTAGTTTTGTATGAGTACGGTACCTGTAACAACCATTTCACTACTATCATTTTTCACACTGATAATTGTATTTCTTCCATCAGTTAGCTGTTTATCATTTAGAGTGTGGTAACTTTTGACACATACTATTCGTGTCATATGGGAATCAGTATAGATAATCTATAGGGTAAGCTTGCATTCATATAGCTGGCGCTCGCATTCGTGCATCTCATCACAATTTACTGTGTTATGACCCACTCCCGTCTCCATTTGAGTTAGTCGCGAGCCACCCTGTCACTCTGACACTCTGACAGCTTACTTGCCATTATAAAAGCCGAAAGGTAATCTAAAATCGTGGCCACATGTGAAAAAAATAATCGGGGAAATACCACGAGTTCTCGTAATACTATCGATAGTTATTCTGTCAGAAATCAACGAGATGAAATTCTTCTTTAGGACGAGTGGTGTCACCATAGAATTGTGAGCACGAGTAGTATTTATTGAGATAATTTCACGAATCAACAAAGTAAAAAAGTTTCATTGTCGTGAATTCTTCAATAGTTATAGATAATGCCTGATATACCGGAAGTATGTCAGACTGACATCCAGATTAGTAGCAAGATGATATTATATTCTGCGTTCTTGTTTGGATACGTGGTTGCCATGAAAAAGTGGTTTTACCGACTCAAAAGGAATGAACTGCGTATTATCGAGAGATACGTCCCTTATTGGTCCTAATATTGCAGGAAAGGAGGGTTTCATAAGGTGAGCGAAATTATCAGTAGTAATATCCCGACAAAATGCTGAATTTTCAAAATGTACTTTCACCTTGCTGTCACGAAAACTGTGTTGCTTAGAAACACGACGAGAGCTTGCTCGAGTGGTGTTTTGTACAGAAACACAGTTTGAGCGACTGGCAAAGTGAAAGTATTTTGAAAATTCTTCATTTTGAAGGGATATTCGATCAGACAATTTCATGAATACATTACATTATTATGGACTAAATCGGAACGGTTCATCATGTGTCATTAATGTCAGTTGAAGAGTTGAACCGTCAAACTGACATTTCTCTATTCACAGAAGTTGACTATAGAAACATATAAATAATGAAGAAGCGAAACACCGATTTGAAAATACCACGGGCTAGAGACAGTGTTTTCGAAAAGTCCTTTTCTAATTGGTTTGAATTCAAAAAATGATGGCATTTGGTTGGTTTATATAATATGAGTGAAATTGTCAGTACAATGTTTTTACTGAATAGATCACCAATATTTGATAATCATTCACCAATGCAAGTATTCAAATAGATATTCTTTTCACATCAAAACACCTTGTTACCCATCAGGAAAGTTTTATACTCTTCGATATGTCTCATAAAAACGATGGAACCTAGAATTAGTCATTGTTGTACCTATAAATACAGGTGGATGTTCTTCATTTTATGTTCATTCTACGGAAAGAACTACTATCCATTTAATAGTACCGAATACAACGAAAGTAACGTTTCTGAAAAGTGTAATTATGTGGTGTAAAATAATAAAACCTCTGATGAACTTTACGACTGCATCTGAACAATTTATATTCCATCGCGTCCAACTACGTATATCTGACATTTATTGGGGAAATTTTTTTTGTATGAAGTCGGTGGGTTGGTTATTTTTCAGAAAGGATTGTTAGATTCCTCTGTTTAATAGCCATTTCGTGATCAGATTCGATGTGTTTTTTACGACAGTGTATAAGTAATAGCACTGTCATTAACTTTTTCTTTTAGATTAGATATAACCGTCAGTAAAGATTGTATGTGAGAGATGTTGAAAGGTTATAGCACAGATAAGATATGGTACGAGGCACATCAAAATTACTTTTATGAGTACATTATACATACTAGCAGATAGTTTCGTACTTGTACGTAGAGCGGGGTGTTGAGAAAACCGCGAAGAAAAGCGACAAAATAGGAAAAACTCAAAAATTTTGGCTGATGACGAATAACTTATACTGATGCTTGTTTCTGACACAGATAGAAGGAGAGACAGATAGCTAGACCAGAGGTGAAAAGAAGGTGAAACTAAGAGACATTCAACATATCTGGCATATCCTATTAATGTAAATGAATACCTGTATTACTTATAAAGGAAACATCCAATACCCTATTCGAATCATTAGTTGCTCTTATGAAAAAATGTTGTGTTGAATGTTTTACCAAAGTGATAGAAATTTTACTGGAATATATTTTTATGATTTTGTGACAATGAATATTGATTTCAGATTATATGAAAATAGAATGAATTTAACTTTTTCTTCATTGATAGAAATATCCTCAATTGCCCCAGCTCAGAGCCCTTTTTATTTTACCTCTTTCACCATCTCAATTGATGTAGCCGATACTGTTTTGTAAACCCTTTGTACTGAAAGTCAATCATGCAGTTTCTTTTACCCGCTTTCTGCTTATTCCTTCTCTGCCTCACAGCTCAGCCGGCAGCAAAGAAAACTTCTGCTATCAGTTGTGTTCAAAGAACGTTGGACACCTGTATATAATTCTAGCAAGAAATGTGAAATTTTATGACATAGAAATGATATACCAATTCTGTTTATAAATTTTAATAATAATTGACCCTCTCACACTCCAAATAAATGTATTTAAAAACTGAAATGCTTAATTTTTATTATCTATTATCACTAAAATCCCTCACTTAAAAATACCCACAATTTCTAGCTTTGTTCTAAAATATGACCTTAGCACCCTCTATTAACTAAATTATTATTTACTAAACAATATGTATACAAGTTTGGCAATTGTCCACTAGATGGCTTTAGTTTATAGACAATGGTGTACTTTCTTATGTATAATTATTCTTTGTTGTTAAAATACTAATAAATCAAAATGAAATAGTTCAAAAAGCATTATATGAATTTTGTGGTTTCTATTAAAATGTTCGGAAGTTAATAATTGTTGATTCAAAGTCTGTGGCTGCAATTCTGCAACACGAATCCGCCTAACTCCTTTAATTTCAGATTTCTTTGGTTATTTGTGTTCCTCTCATTTATTTATTTCTTCTCAACTGCTCTACTTTTCTTCTTAGATGTTTATATGCTTTGTGTTATTATTATTTTTGCTAATTTTCTTCTAATTTCGGTTATGAATTTCTATCAATCTATCTTTTCTAAAATTTTTCTCAACTTCCTTTACTACTCTCCCCGGTAACTGGTAACTGGTAACTGGTATTTTTCTTGCTTTTCAACCAATCACAATGTTTTTATTTCACTTTTCAGTTTTTATTGATTATTATTTAAAATTCTCATTTTTTTAGTTCACATACCTATCTGTACCTTATAATCTATTTATTCAATCGCAAAATTTCAGTTTGGAATCATTTTGTTGTTTTTTTTCATCTCTATCGCATGTTTTTTCAACAGTTGTCATATATACAATTTTGAACTATATGAATATACAATTTTGACTCCTATCACGAAATTCTAATTTATTTTTGTTGTTCTAAAGAGATAGAAATATTCAGATTAAGATAAATGTAAGATTTCAAATGAGAAAAGAAATGCATCGTTCTCCAAACAATAAACATGAATCAAAGATTATATAACCAGAAAGAAAAGAAACAGACAAATAATTAGGTTGTTTAAATTTTTCTAATCTGCAAAAATTCATCTTTTCATAACACACTATTTTGAATCAAGAAACCTCTTTTCCAGCAATCAATTAGACTTTCGCCAGAAAAAAGGGCCTTCCTGAAAGTCGTGGGGGACATTGTCAAGGGCCTGGAAAACAAACACCATACCATCCTTACCATGTGCGATCTGTCCAAGGCGTTCGACTGTGGCTCTCATGACCTCCTTCTACAGTTGTTGATGTATTGCGAGATCAGGGGAATACCATTCAATTTATTTTTCTTTCATCATACTAGACAAACAAGGCAAAAACTTGTTGAAAACAATGCCACAACATTTGACCTCAAAACCGTTACACGAGGAATACCTTAGGGTTAGGTACTTGGGCCCCTACTCTTTATTATCTTTTGCATCAATATGCCAGCACACGTCACTCGATACTTCAACTATCTTTTTCGCAGACGATACTTCGTTCCTAAGTACTTCTTCTGACTTTCTGAATCTCAATAGTATAGCTAAAAACTCAATTAATAATGCAACTCAATGCTGATAAAACCCAACAACTGATCATTTCCAACAATAACCAATATAACCAAACTGCAAACTGCGGTTGATTGATTATCAGAAATTATTATCCTTGGACAACCATTTCTGAGGATGATCTCATCTTAGAGTTTCTGTATACAAGCTTCTGCTATTGCCTGTGGTAAAGGAAATAATTACACCCATTCTGTAGCCAAATCTTTGATAACAAAAATCTAACTGAATCCATCGCTAGTAACGGGCAAAGGGCCAAATAAATCGATAGGAAGTTTCTCGAACTTTTCGAAGTTTTCAATAAACCAGCAGGTTTCATGTTAGAAGGTTTGTATCATTGCATATTTGTGCATAATTCGCATTTTGACACATCCTGGAATAAGTAATTGGGCATATCTACTTCTGGAAGTCTATCATTGTCAATAGCTGACAAATCAACTTCTACTTTGTCATTACCCAACATGTTCTCTATTTCGACTTCCAAAATTTCTCTGCGGAACGCGTTGGGACTTCTACTAGAGTAAG
Organism: Chrysolina oricalcia; assembly: GCA_944452925.2. Taxonomy (NCBI): domain Eukaryota; kingdom Metazoa; phylum Arthropoda; class Insecta; order Coleoptera; family Chrysomelidae; genus Chrysolina; species Chrysolina oricalcia. The sequence goes on along the minus strand of OX101823.2, from coordinate 21,001,297 downwards.
AATACCTACGTTTTTGTTCAATTCAATTCCATTTCTATAATTTCTGAAGTAGAAAAAAGATAGATCAACAAAATGCGAGATACCGAAGTACTATAGGACATAGAAGTCATGGATGACACAAACTCAGTTTTTGAGCTAGGAGGTTGAATAAAGGAGTATATTGAAAGACTTGGCGAAAAGTTTTATGATGTTTTGTCAAAAAAATGTAAACTGTCAAACATCAGAATTATTGAGATATTATTGTTTTTTCAATGAGACACTCTGTATATCACCACATATTTGAAAAGACTTTTTTTTATTACGATAATATGTCATACATGCGTTTTCTTTTCAGTAGTTCCGTCTAAATCGATAAAAATATGATCAAAATCGTAATTTTACCTCATCAAGATATCTGTTTGCTATTTTTTTCAAATAATTGTCATATAATTCAACTCGAAACAAATGTCATATCTGTCAAAGTCGTTCTCTTGTATGGTGTGCTGCAGCGGGTAAACGGTAAAGGAACAAAATGGGATACTTAACAGAAGAAAAATGTTTTATGTTCAATATTTATCAACAAAGTGGAAGTGTTACAAAAGCGCTTAGAAGATATAGACTGCAATTTCCGGGTAGAAGAGCTCCATCTATAAAAAATGTTTTATAGACTCAACAAGAAGATTTTTGAAACTGGTAGTATGAATCGAGAAAAACTGTTAGACCAAGAACAGTGTGGACAGAAAACACAGAAATTAATATTTTAGCATATTTTGGAGCAAATCCTCAAAATTCGTTGAATGATGTAGTTGCAGAATTGCCAGTGTGTATTGGATCAGCCCACGAAGTGCTTAGAAAATACAAATTCCACCCTTATAAGATAAAAAGAGTGCAAAAGTTCACACTAGCACAAAAAGAATAAAGACTGCAATTTTCCAGGCATATAGTAGACATAATTCAAAGGGATGCTACATACATTTCTTGATAGGATATTGTGGACTGATGAGTCATCTTTTTCTACCAGCAGAGGTTGCCATCGCCAAAATAAACACCACTGATTCTAATCCTTATCGAATACAGGAAATTCAGTTCCAAGGTAGAGAGTACGTTAGTGTATGGTGCGGATTAATTGGTGAACGTGTTTTAGATCCCATAATTTTTGATGGTTCGTTGACAGGTCAGCTTCATTTAAAAATGCTGGAAACAGAAATTGAAGACCGCATTGACGGTTTACCTTCAGCCATATCAAGATATTCAATTTGGCAACAAGATGGATCGCCGCCACACAGTACTGTCCAAGTAAAATTGTTCTTGGATAGAAAACATTCACAGTGGATTGGAAAATTAGGTTCTATAAAATGGTCCCGATTTAACACCATGCGACTTTTTCTTCTTGAGTCACGTTAAAAGTATCGTTTATTCTACACCATGCTATTCTTTGAACGATTTAAAATTAGGTAATAAGTATGCCATTCTAGAGGTGCAAAATAATAGATCCATTCTGTCAAAAATTAAAGGACACACAGAAAAAGTATATTCCAAGTGCATTGAAAATGAAGGAGGTCATGTTGAGCAGCACCTATGAATGTAAAAAAAAAATCCAATTGTTTGTATTGTTGTATGGGATTAATTTAATTTTTGATTAAAGTTATATTTCCTAGATTTGAATAATTTACTCAAATGTTGTGAGTTTACGAACAGCAAAGTCCTGTTTATCTTGATAAATTTCTCAAAAGAATAAAACTATCAAAGAATACTACAATTGAATTAAAAACAAAACAACAAAACAATTCAGGTATCTTGATGATGTTGTCAAATTACGATTTTGATCATATTTTTATCAATTCAGACAGAACTACTGAAAAGAAAGGGCGTGTATGGCATATTGTCGTAATCACATGAAAAATTCTTTTCAAATATGTAGTGATATACAGGGTGTTCCATTGGAAAAAAAGTAGTTCATCCCAATAATTCTGACATTTGACAGTTGACATTTTTTTTTGACAAAACAGCATAAAACTTTACGCCAAATCCTACAATATACTTTTTCTTCTATCTTAAAAACTGAGTATTTTACAGCCATGTAAAAGTGGGACAAAACAAAATGAAAGCACTGTACAACTTCTGTCATACTCTCATGTCTGGACCACTTTGACTCATTTTACATCTTATTTTGTAGGCTTTTTTGACCTAATGAATTCCTACGGTCTAACTTGATAGCAACGATACCTAAGAGAAGCTGAAATTATCGACGTATCATGATGAATTGTGACCTTTCTCTCAACGATCTACATGTTCGATGTAAGGACGCTGTACGAAGATATGTATCTTCGGCGGTAGTAGATATGATCGCGCAACTGATATTGAGAACGTTACTCGCTGTCATCAAGCAATTCAAGCGTCGGACAGGTGGCAGGCACGGTTCTCATTCAATTTTATCATTTTGGTTATTGGTATGCCAATGCAACGTCTGATATTTTTCGATTCGATGACGTATGAAGATTGAGTTCGATAAACTTATGCCTATGGACGTATGGAGAATAGTAGTCAGTGATGAGTACGAATTCAATTCATTCGGGTGACAGGTGCATTGGAAAAATCTCATAATCGAAGAATTACGGAACAATCATTTCGTAAGGATATTGCAGAATCGAAGGCAAGAGAACGATCATCGGTTATTGCCAGTAAAACTTACTATTCATAGAGAGAAAAGACCGATGCAGGTTTATGCACAACGTTATGCAGATATTTCACATAATTGTCCAATATTTCATCATACGCGTTTTAGTAAATTCAATAAATGTTTGTGAAATGCAATTATTATATAGACCAAGCTATAGAAGTTTTTTCCCACAAAATAAAATAATTCTTTCTTTATTTAGCACATAAAGCTAATTTCACATTGACAACATGAAAAATATTAAAATAAATATAGAATACAAATCAATTACAGTCACAATTGTAACAAATATATCACTACAAAAATGTAAAAATAAAATATACAATAAAACAATGGTAGAAACATTGTATTTTATACACATTAAAACATATAAACTGAGTGGGTAGGCAAGAGTAATAGTGACAATCATGTAGACACTCGCGTAACAGACATATTTCTAATTCTTTTTTTAAAGTTGTAATCGTATCGCAGGTTTTCAGAAAATCTTGTAACTCATTGTAACGCACTATGCCTTTTCGTTTTTTGTTGTGACTCGTATATCTGCCCTTCTTCGTGTGTTGTAGTGGTGCAAACTGTTGTTGAATATTAATTCAAAAGAGAGATACGATGAAGTTAATGACATTTTCATTTTATGGATTAAAGTTATAGTATGATACTCCAAGTAATGTTGTATCGTGATCCAATTCAATGTACGTAATATGGACATGATGGACGTGTCTCTTGGACTATTCAATATAATTCTCATGGCTTTATTTTGCAATTTCTGCATCCGTCCCATCCCATTTTTATTTGCCAGGTACAGTATAGATGAAGCAAAAGTGAAATGGGGCAATATTATCGTATTAAATACTGTATTTCTAGACCAAGGTGTTGAAGATGGTGCCACTCTGAACAAGAAGTTTGTTTCTTGATATTTCATTGGTAATGTATAAAATGTGATCTTTGAACGTTGAATTTCTATCGATAATAATGCTTAAGTTCCACCATTTCCACCTCCTCCTTACCAATTGTAGTCATATGATTATTATCCTTGAACTCCGCATACTTTTTGTGGTTGCTAATCAACATGAATTTAGTTTTTTTGCATTAAGCTTCAACAAACTAGCATTACACCATTGTAAAATATTTTCCAGCTCCTTGTTGAGTGTATCTGTTAGGGTTTGTATATCTTCAGGACAGAAATACAATAACGTGTCATCTGCAAACAAATGAATTTGACAGTGAACCATATCGTTGATATACAGCAGGAATAGCAATGGTCCCAAAGTACTTCCATGAGGTACGCCGTTTTCATTTATGACTTCATTTGATATAGTGTCGTTAATTTTAGTTACCTGTTTTTTGTTCTGTAAGTAATCAGTAAGCCAATCAAGTGCTTTTCCAGTTATACCATACTTATCTAGTTTGATAATAAATTTGGCCCTGTCATTTGTTTCGAATGCGCGTTGGATGTCCAAGAATACAGCTCCAATCATAATATTTTGGTCGTAGTTTTCCTTCCAGTCATATAGAACATTTTGCACAGCTGTTTCACAGCTGTGGCCTGTTCTGAAACCTGACTGATTTGAAAATATAATGTTATTTTCTGTTATATGTGTTGTGAGTTGTCCATAAACTATTTTTTCGATTAATTTTTCTAGTGTTTCTAACATATTTATTGGTCTCAAATCAATAGCTTTATTAGAGTTGACCTCAGGTATGGGTATAACTGTTGACAGCTTAAGGGCCGATGGAAGCTTGCCCGTTAATAATGAGGAATTAACTAGATTCAAAAGCGGTTTTACGACGCTATAATATATTTATTTTTAGGATATCGGCTGTAATTTCAGCTGGACTACATTTACTTGATAAGGTATTTACCACCTTTCTCAACTCTGTGTACTCTATGATCCTGAACTTACTCAATTCATTGTTTGTTGTTATTATTTTATCTGTACAATCCCTCATACGAGGGGTATCTATATCTGAAATAATCTGAAATAAAAACAGATAATGACTCAATTGGCAATTCAAGAAAAAATCGAAATCATACATCTTTCCGGTAATGATTACAGGAGTGAAAGAGGAGTAACTAGAATATTCAATGAAAGACATCCAAATCGTCCAGCCAGAAATAACAGCACGGTACATAAAATAAACCAAGTTTTCAATCGGACTAGAGCAGTAACCACATATATTTTAAAGAACAGTATACGAAGAAGGAACGAAAATAACCAAACTATATTAGATTTCTTCAGAAATAATCCAAATATAGTAGTTTGAAGGTTGCCAGCTCAGATTTACACTTACCTAGGGAGAATGTTAGGCGATGCCTGATGAAAAATAAATTGAGGCCATTTAAACCAAAGTTTTTACATACTCTGGAACTAGGTGATCAAGAAAAACGTTTGGAATTCTGCTCATGGGTCTAGGGCGAGTATCTTAATGACAGGCATTTTTTAAAAAAGCTAGTTTCACAACAAATGGAGTGGTTTCATCACAAAATATTCGCTATTGGGCCACTGAAAATCCTAACTGGATGATAAACTGTAAAAGGTAGTGTTCAGAAAAAGTGAACGTTTGGTGTGGAATACTGAATGAAAGGATAATTGGACCATTCTTTTTCGACGGCAACATGAATGCCGCAATTTTCCTACAATTTTTAAGGAATTAATTTTCGGACGCAATTGATGAACTTCTCCTTTCAGAAACAAGAAATTTATATTTTCAGTTAGACTGTAGTTCCATACATAATGCGGAAATTGTGAAGAGTTGGCTGAATCAAAATTACCCTAATCGTTGGATAGGAAGGAGGAGTACATTAATTGGATGGCCACCAAGATCGCCTGACCTTGCATGAAATTGTATGGAAGTTTGGAAGTTTGGTGGAGGCCACCAGAATATGAATTGCACTCATTTATTTTTCAATTCGGTATCTTTTTGGTTTCTATTTTTACATTGATTGTGAATAAAAGATTGTTTTCCGCTAGTTTGTAGCAATTAGAAAAATGTATGAATGATGGTTTTTCGGGTTTTTAGGCCGACGTTTATTTAGAGAAAAACTCGACGTTTCGCCTACACGAGTGGTTGGCATTTTCAAGAGAAATGTTTACAGTTTCGATCACTGAACACTTCTTGTTTGACAGAATCACCGAATTTGAAGTGGATCTGACAATTTGTATTTCTCTTGATTTTAAGGGTCTACCCCTTACAACTATTTTGGGATCAAAATTTTATTTTTCTCCGATCGACTAGAATATACTAATTCGACCATTTTGAATCAATTGGCGTCCGCAGAATGTCTCTATCTTCAACCGTTCTCAAATTGAAAAGTTTGATTCGAGTTGAAAGGGGTTGTTTCACTACATTTTTTTCAGATTTTTGGACTCAATTTCCCAAAATTCATATGTTTTTGTATATGCACACCAAATTTCAAATAGATTTCAATCAAATTAAAGATTTCATAGGCTTTTTACTGAACCTATACAATTTCGAATTAGTGACGTTTTATTCCATCTCCACGTGGACTGCCAATCGGGTTGAGACGAGAAACGGTTAGAGAATAACGTGTTATTTATGCGCATGCTAATTATCAGCGGCAATTTGTATCTTGATACAACCTCGTATGATCGTTTATAATTTTTTTTAGTTGATATTATCGTTTTCAAAGTTTCCCACATATTTTGGAATTGTTTTTAGTACCGTCTATCTTATTTTCGAGGAATGCTTTCTCTTCTTTGCGTATAATTTTAACTACTTTATTCCGATTGTGTTTGTATGTATCCTTATTTTGAAGAGATTTATTTTTCTTATATATTTTTTAACTAGAATCCCCTTGTTTTATAGCATAATCAATTCTATCATTCTACCATTCTTGAAATCTTGGTTTTATAACTGTTTTCCTTGGCGCAATCTCATCTAATTTACTTATGACGGTAGAGAAAAAAAAAACTTAAAGTTTTTGTCAATATTTTGGTGTGTATACTTCCAGTTGACTGATAGTAAGCTTTGGTTGAATGCTTGAAAATTTTGCCACGTGTAGATATATATTTAACCTTTTTTGTTTGTTTTTTGTTGATCTCAAGACTAACTATATAATTATTGTCAGATATTCTTGGTGTTTCGTGAAATGTACATTTCAAATTTTTCAAATTAGAGAAGACCAAGTCTATCGTGGTGCCACATGTACCAAAAGGATGAGTAATTTGTGTTACTAATTGGCTACAACCTATGTCAGTCATTATATTGTTCAATTTTTTCCGATATGTTATATATTTTCACTATTACTTGTTTAAAAATTTCCACAAAGCGATTTTGCTGGGGCGAAAACCGGGGTTTTCATTTAAGAACTATATTATAAAAAGTAGTATAGGCCGTTTGCGTTTTTTATTTTGTTTGAAAAAGCCTCATATTTTTAATAGTAGCCTAATAGTATTTATGCACTTCTACATTGCCGAAAAATACAAAGAAATATGCACATCTACCATTACAAAAGTTATATGGAAAATATTTACAACGCATTGAACTCTATACCCGTTGTGCACTTTGCATTTCATATGCACAAATTGTACACTATTTCAACACAATAGTAAAAATCGCCACCAATTGGAAAAGGTGTCGTCTCACCCAAGTAAATACGCATGCGCGACACATGCACTTGTTGAGTCTTCTAAAAAATGTCCACCATTGTTTTATGCCGATCTTATGGCGAAGCCAGTGAAGTAAGACATTATAGTAGGTACTTATTTTTTGCTCATTTGAATGGGGTTCAGCGAAATTACTACTATTTACGGGTCTATCTTGATAAAATGGGAGTGCTGTAATACTTGCGGGGTTGGGAACTTCCCAAACTAGTACCAATATTTTAAGGTATGTCTCGCCATTTTTTGTTAAAACATTGGTAACGGTTTGATAAGGGTATGTTTCACCAACTTGAAACTTGAGTCAAGATTACTTATACTTTATCATTCAACGTGTCCATTTCTCTGTAAAAGTAAACTTTTATATAGTAAGTACTTCTGCAAAAAAAGTCTGGTGTAAAAGATGTTGAACTACTGTAAAACTGTAAAACAAAATACAGATCAACAAAAAATCATTCTGAAATGATTCAGAAAGTTTTATCAGTTTGCATACAATAAAATAGGTACTATTCTTGCGCGACAAGGTTTTGAATCTGTTTCTCACAGAATAACCTACGTCACACATCTAAAGCAATAATTTTTTCTACTTTAGTGCATTTCTGTCAAATCCTGTCCTTCATTTTGTTTACTTAATTTTATTATTCAATCAGTTGTGTGATTATAAAATTTCAAAAAGCAATTATAGACAAAAAAATCCAAATTTTTATTTAGTATACCTATCTCATATTAGATGGTATGTCAATTCCTGTCTGTCTTCTTGTATTCATTCTCTGATTCACTCAAATTAAAAATGATTCTTCAAGAAGCTACTGTGTTACCGAAACATGTTGTGAATACATAAAGTTTGTGAATGTCGAATCGTTTACGGTGTAGTATGTAAAATTACTATGGATTTTCATCAGAAAAAAAATAACAAATTGATTCTGATGACTTCAAAAATTTAACAAATGGAGTCATAAACCACCTTGGTTTTCGTAAAAATTTCTATTGGATTCTTATACTGGTTTTTTGATAAATCAAGACCAGAATTGAATCCAATATACTAGTGCAATAACATTTTATTAATTCTCTTTTTTTTTGACAACCATTTGACATCACCAAACTAATCTAACTTATCAAACTACAAGGTGAGTTGGGAATATCATATGAACATAAATATTCGTCCACTACAATTTCCTAATTTTTTATTTTCGTTATTTTTGTTATTTGATTTTTAGATACAAAATAAGATATGGAGAGGGGAACATGTTAGAACTGCTCATTTTCATCTTATTCCTTTTGAAAGTAATACGCATTGAGTGTATAATTCTTTCTTAAAATTATAAATAGTTACTGTAGAATTTGCGAATGCTTAGTACAAAAATATGTACAACATAATTTATATACCTACACAATTCATGGGTATGTCGAGTACACAAATTTGTGACATTTTTTACAGCCTATATATGAAATACCTACACAATTTGTACAAGCTAAGTACACATATTGTCGCTATTTACTATATTTCATGTTCATCATTATTACACAATTTATGCGTAAACAGTACATAAATTGGTGATATTCGTCGCACAACAGAATGATAAATTTTAAATATTTTGTGGATACCAAAAGTAATGATGCACAATGTGGTGCAACAATATAACATAAATTGTGTTTGTTTTTTAAACAAATTGTGTAGTTTTTGTTCATTCCTTGTATCTGGTAAGTACATAATATTGGTTGAAAATTCAGAATAATGAAATACAGTGTATCGTTCATACACAATATCTCTAATGCAATATTATAGTAGAATAATGAACAAATTGGTGCTGTCAACTTCTTAGAAACAAATTGCTCTGACATTATTTACAATTGTGTAAAAAACGTTCATTTCTTTCTCTATGTGTATCTTGAGAAATAATGGAAAGTACTTTAAATTTAGTTCATAGATTAATTTTGCTTTAGTTATAATTATAATAAAACGCCATTCCGTTGAAATAGAGTTTCATCACAGCTGATACTATTAATTGTTAGGCCGAGCGGTGCCTTTTTCAATATTTTATAGGAGCGTTTATATACGAACACATCAGGAAAATTATACATTTACTTACCTATCAAATATCATCTTCGGCAAGCCCTGTCAGAAAGCTGCTACCAGCTTTGCACACACACTAGTTTTAATTATTTAAGTTACTTTATTTATTATTATTTTCAACACTTTTCTGGATTTCAATCTATTCAAATACTTCTCAAATTGTTAATCAATATTATCTGGTGGAAGATTGAATTCAACTGAATAAAACAAAGAAATCGACCAAAAACATTTATTATGCCGAAAGAAAAAAAAACAGAACGCCGGAATAACTAAGAAGTTTTAAATTTATAAGTTATTAAATCAAACCCAATTAAAAACCAGTGAATTGAATAAAATTTTATGACATTTACGTTTTTAAACTACTCAAAAAGGTATAATTCTTACTAAAGTATTGAACTGATATTTTAAATCAGATCATTCACCAGAAAAGGTCACGTTGCTAACAAACATCTAACACTCTCAAGATTTAAAACAGGACTGCCATTTAGAAGCATAAAATATCTGTCCTAAAAGTTAGCCTGGGTTTCGAAATCCCAATTGTTTAGGCAGTAAATATAAGGGTTGTTCGAAAATTGAATAGTGAATTGACTTTCTTTTTTCAGTTTCTTCTACAATCGGCTTATGCATTAAATATTTTATAACTCAGATATTCCGACGTTACGAGAAAAAAAAACATAATGCAAATTTGTCGAATTATGATAAAAACTCTTTATATCTAAACAATTGATCTTATTTCTACTTATTCTATGTCATGGATCTTTCTGTAACACGGTTATGGTTTGAATCAATTCTATTAACGGAAATATGACGTTGAATTCATAATGAAAACTGATTATTGCATACAAAATATTTGGTTCGAATTTATAAATACCCCTCGTAAAACTCTCGAAACTGTGTTGGAACGATTTTTATAGCAACCATATGGGCGAAGGTTTTGGTGCCCTTCTCGGTATCGTAAACTAAATGCTGAATTTAATGGCTTCCAGATGTAGATTCAGTGGTTGTCCTTTTCGAAAACTATTAAAAATAAATCTCAATATTACGTTTTGTTACATAATTGTACATAATATAGGTTCACACACAAACAAATAATCCACTTCGATGAATTGAAGTGGGTCCGACCGGATAAGGCACTTATTTATATATTTTTTCATTCATATATCGCGTCGTCGTAGGAAAAATATAGTACATCACTTGTGCGGAAGTGATTTTTTACACTTGTGGAATATTCGCACTCTTGCTACAATATTTTCCGCACTTGTGAAATATATAATTTGCCGACCTTGTAATGAAATATACTATTTTCCGATGGCACCGCGATTTATTAGAGATTTGACTTTCCACTGCTACCTCGTATAATAAATAGTCAGATGACCCAAACTACTCTGAGATCCTAAAGAATAGATTTTGGAATGAGAGATTGAATTCCAATTATGAATTCTTTCTTTTGATAACACATTTGATGAAAGTAATACTTAATTGAGCAGGGACACCCTGTAGAAAAATTATCATAAACTCGCTTACCAATATATTTTCTGAATCCTCGTAAAATTAATTAACTAAACTCTTAATTGGCTTTTCTATTGCAGAAGTATAAACATTATCCCACAGGGCTACAGGATAAGACGTCCAAAAGAAGAATTTTATTAACTCTGTCATTCTTACCGGAAAGCCATAAAACCCAGACACTTGCAAGCGCATAAAGCCCGAATGTCAAAAAAGTTGATATATTTCTAAACAAGAGCAATCAAATACCATAATTTGCAGTCCCTGTACAATACGTCTGCCAGTATTTATGTTCATACAGTTTATCTGCTGTTATCTCGTTTCTTTCTATTTTACTATGGCTCTGTGTCTCGTGAATATGCACAACCGTGATTCTGTGGAGTTATATGTGTACTCTAATGTTTTATAATCCATAAAGTAGTTAATTATTGAGAATTTCTTAGAACAAGTGTGTAGATGGCAAAGAAATAATGAAAATAAATTTTAACTGAAGCTGAAGAAAACAATTATTCATTATATGCCATATGGTAATATTAGGATTTTATGCCCGTCCAGTACCACCAAGGAAGAGGTTAACAAATTCCATCATGACAATAGTTTTATGATATTAAAGTAAATTGAACATAGTAAGTAGATAGAGAAACGAAATTACCAGAATCGACGCGGATAAGGTAGTGTTGGAGAATGAGGCCCGGCGGTAAATAAGGCCCACTGTCTTTTTCCTTGAAGACTGGCAAATTTTTTCAAATTTGTCAATTTGGTTAGTGTCATAATCCGAGTGGTAAAGATTTGTTGAAAGATCGTTGACTTCAGTTCTCCATTAACAACACTAGGTGAATGTGCAGTTTTAGGCTGCACAGATTGTAAGTTCGCAAGAAGGTGAGACGTCTTTCTCAATTCAACCTATTTCACTTGATGGAACTAATAGTGCTTCATCAATTACTATAACATTGGTACTATATTTCGCACTGAGAGAAAAATTAAAAGAGTTTTTAATTTTTCTGGAAATTCCATGTTTAAGGAAAAGTGCTCGCCCAGTAATAAGGCCCTACCAAAGATCGCGTAGTAAGGCTCGCGGGCAACATGGGAAAGTGTCTAGAATGTGGAACTTGGTTACATGAAACTTGCATAGGACTGACGGCTGAAGATGTTGAGGGGGTGTTCTTAAAATTTAGTTTATCAGTTTTTGAAGAAAATTATATTTATTTTTGTTTTTTTTATTAGAGTTTCATTGAGTTTCCACCATTTCTGATTAATATAAATGATCTGTATTTATATATACAAAAAAAACAAAATTCTGCATAACTTACTATGAGATTTATTACCCTAATAGGATGGTAATAAGGCCCAACGGCAAGTTTTTGAAATTTGTCCTATTTTGCTTCATAAGGTATTGGGAGCCGAATATTGATGTTAACATAGCAGCAAACATCACAAACAATCACCTCATCAAGTTTCGGATTTTTTTGACTGAAATGTGAAGGATAAAAAAATTTGCAAAAGTTAAGTGGGCCTTGGAACCCAACACTACCTTATTAAAAAAAAAATACTTGCAGCCCCATTACTTGTTTAATATCAAAATGTTGGAGGAATTGGTACGAAAAGAGATAATGTTGGTCAAAGCATAACTGGCACGAATTAGGTCATGATTATCCTAACTACAAAAAGAAACGGCATTACAAATCAGTTGATTCTCGTGTGTGTTGTTTATACATGATAAGTCGCATTATTTCTTCATTGTTAACTTTTGAACGATTCGACCTACATACATAAAAAAAAAACTGTTCGGAGGGTTTCACCGATACTACTTTTTGAAATAAAAAATATGGTGATTGCTCGACAGGGGGCGCGGGGGGGTACATCAACTCAAAATTTTTCACATCGTTGAAAAGAGAATTCAATTCTCTTCACAACCATTTGAATATTTTTGAATTTTGTTGAGAAATTTTTTCCCAATTTTGATTTTTATGCCTTTCGAAATTTTCGAATTGATGTGCCCCCAGCGCCATCTGTCGAGTAATTGCAATGTTTCTTTTCTCAAAAAGTAGTATCAGTAATACCCTTCGAAATGTTTTTGGTTTCATTATTTCACAACAAACCGTTCAAATTTATGAGCAGTTTTCAGATCCGCATTAATATTTGATATACTTCAAATTTTAACTGCAAAAAAAATATTAACGAAATTAAAAAAAAAAAATAGATGGTTGTAAAGAAAATAGAATTCTCTTTTCAACGATGTGACTTTTGACCCCCCATGACATTTAAATTTTTTGAGTTAATGTGCCCCCCGCGCCACCTGCCGAGCAATCACCATTTTTTTGTTTCAAAAAGTAGTATCGGTGAAACCCTCCAAACAGTATTTTTTTCAAATCTGTACGTCGAACCGTTCGAAAGTTAACAGGGGGGGGACTGAAAAAAGCCGTACTGTATACAGGGTGATTCAAAAGTACTTTGACAAACTTCAAGAGGTGATTCCTCACAAAATTCTAATATGAATTGTCCAAATAAATATATGTCCGCAAACGCTTCGTTTCCAAGATATAAGGTGTTGAAGTATTATTTTATTTTCGTTTGTTTCAAATAACTTTTGAAATACTGAACTTAATTATTTTTTTTCGTTTGTTTCAAATAACTTTTGAAATACTGAACTTAATTAAACGAAACTTGGTAATAAGAGGTTTTTGAGGTGTCGAATTCGAACCTGATGTTATTATTGCTCATACTCGTAGGGGGCGCCACCAACACGTCTTTTTCTTTTTTGAAGATTCATAACTTTTTTGAGTGTTCTTCTAGCACATTTTTCAGTAAAAAAATAGATTCCTCTATCATATCTACTAAAAAAGCTACCCTTGTTACAAGTCGCTGTGAGCAACCGTTTTCTAGATATTAGGACTTGAATGTTTCAAGTGGATTATTTGATAATCTATGCAAGTAATAATTATTGCCTTTATTTTGCATTTGCATTTGCATTAATTTGACATTTAAGTAAGCAGTTTTGGTTTTTTTGTAGGGGGCACCACCTATTCTATTACTTTTTACTTGCTTGAAGAGGTCATTACTGTTGGGTACGTTCCTTTATGACATCCTTAAGCGAAATAGTAATTTAATAATAATAATTCAATAGTAATAATTAATAGTAATAAAATTTGCAAGAAATGTCAACATTTTATTTCAGGAAATTTTGAATATGTAGAATAAACTAAAATACACGAAACTAATTGTATTCAAATAAATTGTTAAAAGTATCCACCTTCAGCGAAGATACAGGCAGTCAGTTGTCTAGTAATTGAATCTCGTACCCGCTCAAAAATTATTGGTGTGTTCCTTATTGTTTCACATGCGTCTACTATTCGGTTTCTAAGATCTTCCTCGTTCGCTACTGGAGTTTTATAAACTAATGACTTCAAATGTCCCCAAAAATAAAAATCTATCGGGTTTAGATCTGGGGACCTTGGTGCCCACGGCTGGTTAGGTTCTTCTACACCCATACCGATCCATCGATTTGGATAGACTGTGTTAAGGAATTCCCTGGCTACAACGCTAAAATGGGCCGGAGCCCCATCATGCATAAACCACATGCGGAAACGAATTTGTAATGGTACATTCTCAAGTAGTCCCGGCAATTCATTTTCTAAAAAGTGTCTGTAAGTTGCGCCATTCAGTCGGAGCGGAAGAAAGAAAGGACCTATCAAGTAATTATCAATTATTGCCGCCCATACATTTACAGAAAATTGATACTGATAATGCCTTTCACTAACTGCATGAGGATTTTCGAGAGCCCAAACATGGTTGTTATGAAAGTTTGTGATAGCATTTCGGGAGAAGTTTGACTCGTCCGTGAAGAGTACATATCTTTCTCAAAAACCACTGACACATAGTAATGAGTTGGGGAAAGTCTCGTGGCAAAAGAGCTTGTACCCTTTGAATATGGTATGGATAAAACTGTTGATCGTGGATAATCCTCCAAACTGTGGACTGAGTAGAATTGACAGCTTCAGCAATTATTCTTGTACTTGTTTCTGGATTCTCCTCGAGAGCGTTCAAAACAGCTTCTTCCAATTCTGGGGTTCGGACTGCTCGTGGTCTTCCAATAATATCAGCTGCCCTCTTAAAGCTACCTGTTACTGCCAAACGACGGTGGAGACTAGCAAAATGTTGGAGCTGAAGGCAGTACTCGATTAGGAAATCGCCCCTGGTAAATACGTCTTGCTTCGCGCGCATTGCCATCCGCAAGGCCATAAACGAAATGCATATCGGCTAAATGAGCATTATTGTTTAAATAATCCATTTTTTCAAAATTAGTGTTTTTACTTCTACTTACGGAAACTTCAAAAAAACGTTTAACTGTCACAAAATATGTAATTACCAAAACTACTTACTTAAACGTCAAATTCTTTTCCAAAG
This sequence comes from Chrysolina oricalcia, assembly GCA_944452925.2. Lineage (NCBI taxonomy): Eukaryota > Metazoa > Arthropoda > Insecta > Coleoptera > Chrysomelidae > Chrysolina > Chrysolina oricalcia. The sequence continues at coordinate 20,986,038 of OX101823.2, read as the reverse complement.
CATTCTTGTGAAAAATGCAAAATATTGGTAATGATGTAACAAAACCTAATCTTGAAATTCATTAAAAGTTCTCGAAGAGGACAACCATTGAATCTACATCCGGAAGCCATTAAATTCAGCATTTAGTTTACGATACCGAGAAGGGCACCAAAACCTTCGCCCATATGGTTGCTATAAAAATCGTTCCAACACAGTTTCGAGAGTTTTACGAGGGGTATTTATAAATTCGAACCAAATATTTTGTGTCCAATAATCAGTTTTCATTATGAATTCAACGTCATATTCATAATAGAATTGATTCAAACCATAACCGAGTGTTACAGAAAGATCCATGACATAGAATAAGTAGAAATAAGATCAATTGTTTAGATATAAAGAGTTTTTTTCATAATGCGACAAATTTGCATTATGTTTTTTTCTCGTAACGTCGGAATATCTGAGTTATAAAATATTTAATGCATAAGCCGATTGTAGAAGAAACTGATAAAGAAATTCGATTCACTATTTAATTTTCGAACAACCCTTATATTTACTGCCTAAACGATTTCGAAACCCAAGCTAACTTGAAGGACATATATTTTATGCTTCTAAACGGCAGTCCTGTTTTAAATCTTGAAAGTGTTAGATGTTTGTTAGCAACGTGACCTTTTCTGGTGAATGATCTGTTTCAAAATATCAGTTCAATACTTTAGTAAGAATTATATCTTTTTGAGTAGTTTAAAAACGTAAATGTCATAAAATTTTATTCAATTCACTGGTTTTTAATTGGGTTTGATTTAATAACTTATAAATTTAAAACTTCTTAGTTATTCCGGCGTTCTATTTTTTTTTCTTTCGGCATAATAAATGTTTTTGGCCGATTTCTTTGTTTTATTCAGTTAAATTTAATCTTCCACCTGGGCCTTCGGCCCAGATAATATTAATTAACAATTTGAGAAGTAATTGAATAGATTGAAATCCAGAAAAGTGTTGAAAATAATAATAAATAAAGTAACTTAAATAATTAAAACTAGTGTGTGTGTGCAAAGCTGGTAGCAGCTTCCTGAAGGTTGCCGGAGATGAGATTTGATAGGTAAGTAAATGTATACTTTTCCTGATGTGTTCCTATATAAACGCTCCTATAAAATATTGAAAAAGGCACCGCTCGGCCTAACAATTGATAGTATCAGCTGTGATGAAACTCTATTTCAACGGAATAGCGTTTTATTATAATGGCGTCGAGAGTGTGGGGTATTTTCTTGAAAATATATATTTATTATAATGGTATCATAATGTGTGAGGTATTTTCTTGAAAATATATATTTATTATATTGGTTTCGAATGCGTGGAGTATGTTCTTGAAATTATATGTATTTATTATGTTGATGTCTTAATCCATATGGTATTTTCTTGCAACTATATTTTTTTTATATTGGTTTCTCAATGTGTGTATGGTGTTATCTTGAAATTGTAGGTAGATAAGTAGTTGGTTTAGAAAATTATTTTAATTCATAAAAAAAAATAATAAAACAGAATATGTAGAGTAAAAGTAATATACTAATAATTTTGAATTTCTGCTACTCTTAGAGGATTTATGCCTTGCTTGTATATTAATTTCGTATTTTGATGAAACAAAATTTTCGATTTCCAATCTGAAATAGAAAAATGTGTGTTGTATTCTGTTATTCGAGAATTTTAGTACGAAACGTTTAAAAATTTTCATTTATTTTGAATTTTGTACTGACTAACTAGAAGAGTTTTGATATTTTATTGTTTACAAATTTCCTGACAATTATTTGTCCTGGACCAAACCTAAAGAGCCTTCTGCTGTTTTGAATTCAACAAGTAACTATATAAAAAAGAAGCTATAAGCTGCTTGATAAATTTTTTATTAATTTTTGATTTCATTGGGATTTACTCGAGTCACGAAAAATAAAATGCAGATAAATATCTCCATGGTTTTGTATGATTTCACTTTACAGAATATTATTTTTAATTCTCACTATAATCACAGTCATTATATATTTAGAAAAACTCACAAGCACGGTAAGGATATAAGGCTATGTTTGCAATAATCCATAAAAAAAAATTGTGCTTTACTAATGAACAAAATTAGACGATCAAAAAAAAAATTGACAAATTTTGAATTTTTCCTTTGAAATTGTGTATATAGCCTTTGAGCCTATTTAATTAGATAAATGAAGAGTGAACTCTCCAAATACAGGAGATAACGTTGAATACAGAAAAATGTAAGTTCTAGATTAGTCTGATTATTTAAATCTATTAGTCACAACGAAAACAATTGGTATTTTCATATTAAAATATCAGCAAAAACAGCAATCTTTAAAAAAAACAGTAAAATTAAACAGATATTCGAATTTCAAGAAAAAATGAACCTGAACACAGAAGGAAAATTTCACTTCGGCATCTGTAAACTGACAAAGTACACAATTGAAATTAAATTAAACAGATGTTAAGACAGGACTCCGGCATAGTCGTAAAAAGGGATAGTTGATAAACCTCAAGTAGAAAAAGAATTTTATGAAAATAGAAAACAGAACTAAGAATGAGTGTAATTGTGAAAAGAAAGAAGTTAGTTAATGAGTTTAATCAATTTATCCCAGTCGCCTCAGTGGATATGTTGATTTAGGATTTCTCTGCTCTTTTTACCTACTAGAGTTTTAGCATAAGCGGAAGAATTTTACGAAACAGTCAAACATATGGTCTTGAATGGTTGGGTGATACAATATAATCTCTATGGGTGGTCGAGAGGTTGAAATAATGAAAACTTAGTCCTATCAGCAGCAATAAATATACTGTACCTTAAGTAGGTATATATAAGAAGGTTAGAAATATTATATGACCTTACTTCCCAATTCGAACCTATTGTCCAGCGATATTCTGAGATTATTCATATGTTTCCCGAAATAAAATAAATGCCATTGTTTGATTTCATTGCTTGACACATGTGTTTGTACCACTCAATTTATTTTTAAAGTAAAGTGTTATAATTTAATCAATATGACCATAAATAAACTAGCGGCTAGAAATTTAATTTTTTTTTTATCATTTTTATTTTTGTACTGTTGATTCAGCATTTGTTGAATATTTGAAATAAAATTAATTGAACTTGAATAAATTACTTCCATAGGCCTCAATTCAGATTTAGAGTCAGATAAGTTTTGAAATTATCGAATATTCTGAGATAGTTTGTTCTTAATCACGTCTACAAAATGAAGTTAGACAATGATTCACAAAATAAAGTAAGACAATGATTCTCATGTATTTCATGTAGAAAAACTAAAGTTATAATATAGTATTGGATGATCTCAGAGGAGTGTTGACAATAAAGTTCACATCTCAACTCCCATTTTTGTATTAATTTGAAAGCAAGCATATTGCATTTTGGTATTAAGTTGAAAGTAAGCAGTTTAAAGAATTGAATCAAAATTGTGTGTAATTGAATTTGATAAGTAGCAATTTCTGTTAATTATATATGAATTTCTCTTAAAAGGCTATTTTTTTTTATTTGAAAAAAGAAGTTGCATCGACCAAAGTGGGTCATTTAAAGGTTACTGTTAAATAATATGAATGTCAACTAGAGCTTTCACAGCAAATTAAAATAGAAATTGAATAGGATATCTGATATTGTAACACCTCAATTCAACTCTGAAATCGGGGTATGGTAATAAATACAGGTAGTTACGGGAATAGTTCAAAATCCTGAAATTCTGAGAAAGGGACTGATATGAAATTATTTTATGAACTCCATATCCACTGCAGGTGTAAATGTAATTAGATTTATCGATTAGTTAAAAGTAATGAGGTAGATAGACAGTAGGTGGAAAACAAAAAAAAATAATGAAAAATACAAATACTAAGTTGAAAGTAATATAGGTGATCGAGTTGATAAATATTATTTTTGAGTTATTCGTTTATTATTTTAAAAGGGATATTTTATGGCGTGAGTATAATAATTGGAAAGATAGAAAAGGACATATGGACAATGAAAAGGGGTTAATGACATGAACGGACCTCAATAACTTTATTTAAATTCAGAATTTAATATTGAAAATAAAATATGCTGCTAGTTTTAACAGAAAGAAAATTGAACACATTTGAGTCGTTCATACTTCATTAGAAAAAATTTCAGTGAATAAATTTTTGCAGTAAATGAGTCAACCTGTTTAAACGGGTAGTAAAATTCTACTGAGTATTAAGTCAAGGGCGGACCACTTCCGTTTACAGAATCTTTTTATAGAATTTGGTGTGAATTTTTATTTTATTACAAAACAGTATCTAGTAACTTCTTGAACAAGGTATCTTCGTGCACGAGAACCGTTTTGCGAAATTTTTCTCGCTGTAAAATTCAGACCCATAAAATGTCTCTTGAATAATAGGGTTTCTTAATATGTATACTTATTTTGCGATAATAATCTAATATTGTTTTTAAAATGTGTATTGGTTAGACAGATTAATTGATTGAAGAGCTAGAAAGTCGAATATGAGAATAATTGTTGATAAAATAAAACAGATTGACAAATGGTAGCGAGGGATTTTATATACATTGAGGTGTTAAAAGAAACAGATACAATAGAGTGATATACCAACCCCGTGAAAATAAGAAAATGAAGAGATATCGAGAAAATGGAATTATGTGAAATACAGGGGTAACGAAAATATCAAATTGTAAATAGAGAAAAATGAAAGTAATATGAAAAAAGTGACACACGCGGAAAATGAGAAAGAAAAAGAGAAACCTGACAATGAAAATAGTAAAATAGACGTCACATGAATGGTGAAGGAATTCCCAGAGACGCACGTGTAAGAAATAGTGAAAAATGTAGCGAGCCTTTAAGATCTAGAGAAATAGAGATAAAAATATAGAATATGAAACTCGGGTAAAGCGAGTATGGAAATTTGTAAAAAGTTATCTATCTTGATGAGTTGATATAACGAACGTGAGTGTGACAGATGTAGGAGGGTCGTGTTAGCCGAATGGAGGCGTGATTAACTACGTGATGTTGAATGGAAATGTCACGCCTTGGGAACGTATTCGGAACTTGTCGAATGGAGACATTGAATTCTAGGTTGTCCGAATAGGTGAATAAATGAGCCCATGGACGAATGGAGTCCATCTGGTGAAACACCCCGCGGAAGCATATTGTGTATCCCCAAGTCATACTACGTTAAAGTGAAAGAAAATGGTGAAAAAGCTCGCAAGAACCTACAGAGAAAGAGTTGAAGAAATTGAGTAGACTCGTAGGGACCTGGTATGGTAGTGATGTCGACATTGCTTTTTATACACTGTCAGAGCATGCCACTAGCGTTTTACTAATATCAATAACTAATAACATCTTCCACGATTTGTGATATACTGAGCGATTTTTTTTCTGAGTATAATAATATTTATTTTTTTAAGATTAAATTTTTTTTTCATAATGACATAAGTATATGAGCATTTCTAGTGTCGTGGAAGTACACGTATTCAACTATTTGGTGAATGAATTTGGTATGAGTATATTGAAGGAAAGGATAACTTGAGAGAAATGAATTATGCCTAAAAATATGAGAAAATGTTGAATGAAAATAGGTGACAGAACTAATAAATGTGTGAGATGATAGTTGGATACGTCAATCGGGTTATATTGTCGAGCTTCAAGAATTAATTGGCCATTAATCACTTGGAGATCACATATGACTTAGTTTTCAGTAATTACTTTAGTCGTTTCAAGTATATCACATAGAAAAAGATAGACTGGTAACTTTTAATACTGTCAGAGGTGCGTGTTGAAGTAAAATGAATAGAAATATATCACTTATATATCTATATACTGTGGAAATATGCGAAAAATTAATGAATGTTGAATTCAAAAAGTTGAAAAAGAAATAAACAAACAGTAATCCGATTCGTTTAACCAAATATTTGTCAATTTGTAAGTCTAACGCTAACCAATATTCATGAAAATTTCAGGAAAGAAGTGTAGCACTTGCATCCTCAAAGCAAGAAGCTGGGTGATTGTAAAATGTTTTGATATGATTTGATATAGGTAACAAGTCTGTTTCAGAGTTATATAGTTAGGTCTCAGCTTGCCATTCGCCATCAGTGAACGAGGCGACATTGCCACCATAGGCGTAGTTCTTTTCATAATCTAGGGGCAACTATCATCTCCTGAATTGCATTCGTTGAAAATGCATTTGGTGCAGCAGCAGTCCCATGAAACCATTTCTTTGGGTTGACCATCACCGCAGGAACCACATTCGCGCGTAATCGATATACGGTATACCAACAGGAAAGTGCGGGTAAGTGCGCGGGTTGGTAGTTCGCGGAATATCTATGCGTCGCGGAATTTCATCAGTGCGCGGTACAGTATTATACAGGGTGCACCATTAAGACTTGACGAAATCGTAACTTGTTAGAATTAGATATTGGAATGGATCTGAAGTAACAATTTATTTATGGAAAAAAAATTGTAATTTTTTTAGGGGGGGCAATTGTAACAAAACCTAATCTTGAAATTCATTAAAAGTTCTCGAAGAGGACAACCATTGAATCTACATCCGGAAGCCATTAAATTCAGCATTTAATTTACGATACCGAGAAGGGCACCAAAACCTTCGCCCATATGGTTGCTATAAAAATCGTTCCAACACAGTTTCGAGAGTTTTACGAGGGGTATTTATAAATTCTAACCAAATATTTTGTGTCCAATAATCAGTTTTCATTATGAATTCAACGTCATATTCATAATAGAATTGATTCAAACCATAACCGAGTGTTACAGAAAGATCCATGACATAGAATAAGTAGAAATAAGATCAATTGTTTAGATATAAAGAGTTTTTTTCATAATGCGACAAATTTGCATTATGTTTTTTTCTCGTAACGTCGGAATATCTGAGTTATAAAATATTTAATGCATAAGCCGATTGTAGAAGAAACTGATAAAGAAATTCGATTCACTATTTAATTTTCGAACAACCCTTATATTTACTGCCTAAACGATTTCGAAACCCAAGCTAACTTGAAGGACATATATTTTATGCTTCTAAACGGCAGTCCTGTTTTAAATCTTGAAAGTGTTAGATGTTTGTTAGCAACGTGACCTTTTCTGGTGAATGATCTGTTTCAAAATATCAGTTCAATACTTTAGTAAGAATTATATCTTTTTGAGTAGTTTAAAAACGTAAATGTCATAAAATTTTATTCAATTCACTGGTTTTTAATTGGGTTTGATTTAATAACTTATAAATTTAAAACTTCTTAGTTATTCCGGCGTTCTATTTTTTTTTCTTTCGGCATAATAAATGTTTTTGGCCGATTTCTTTGTTTTATTCAGTTAAATTTAATCTTCCACCTGGGCCTTCGGCCCAGATAATATTAATTAACAATTTGAGAAGTAATTGAATAGATTGAAATCCAGAAAAGTGTTGAAAATAATAATAAATAAAGTAACTTAAATAATTAAAACTAGTGTGTGTGTGCAAAGCTGGTAGCAGCTTCCTGAAGGTTGCCGGAGATGAGATTTGATAGGTAAGTAAATGTATACTTTTCCTGATGTGTTCCTATATAAACGCTCCTATAAAATATTGAAAAAGGCACCGCTCGGCCTAACAATTGATAGTATCAGCTGTGATGAAACTCTATTTCAACGGAATAGCGTTTTATTATAATGACTTCAACATGCATCGATTATCAAATAATTGACTTGAAATTTTCATGTCCAAATATTTAGAAAACGGTTGCTTACAGCGACTTTTAACAAGGGTAGCTCTTTTACGTAGATATGATAGAGGAATCGATTTTTTTACTGAAAAATGTGCTAGAAGTACGCTCAAAAAAGTTATGAATCTTCAAAAAAGAAAAAGACGTGTAGGTGGCGCCCCCTACGAGTAACAGAAATAATAACATCAGGTTCAATTTCGACACCTCAAAAACCTCTTATTACCAAGTTTCGATTAATTAAGTTCAGTATTTCAAGAGTTATTTGAAAAAAAACCAAAATAAAACTTTAACACCCTGTATCTTGGAAACGAAGCGTTTCCAGACATATATTTATTTGGGCAATTCATATTAGAATATTGTGAGGAATCACCTTCTCAAGTTTGTCTAAGTACTTTCGAATCACCCTGTATAATGAGCTTGAAGTTGGTAGTTCTAATAGGTTATTGATGCATTTTTGAGATCAAAAGTTTTTGAAAGCATGAGACCAACTGAAAGCATGAGACCAACTGAAAGAAGAGCAAAATATTGTTCGAATGACGGGAAAAATAAATTGGAGTCAAAAACTTGAGAAGGAGGGAACGGGGTGATCTTTTAGGCATTGAAAGCGATATTTCACAGTTTTTCGAAAATTGTAATGTAAGTTGACCTCCAATCGAAAATAGTTGAATAGCAAAGTTGTTCGTAATAAAAAGATCTGCTGAAACTTTTGTATTCAATGTTTTTTCACATTACCTCAAACTTCTCGGGAAAATCGGAAAAACCAATTTTTCAGTTATTGATTTTTCTCTCGCTTAAAAATTAATTTCTTTTCACGAAATTTCGTGGAAATATAAATTGTTATGATTCAAATGAGCTGTAATTTTTATGTAGCGGAATACAGATTTTTCCATTTTTTCCGTCAAATTTTTTTTGAAGCGTCTACTTTCAGATTATGTAATAAAAGAATTTTTTTTTAGAAATCGCGAAAAAACTAACAAACAGACTTTTCATTTATTAAAATTATTTAAAATAACACTTGAAACCTTTCGAGAATATCAATTTGATGTTATCTTAATAGGTACAAAGAAAAAACAAAGGCACAAATAAGGATTCGATTATGATTGAAGGGCAAAAGGGTAAAAATATGGTCTCTCCCGGTTTGCAGCGCAAATTAACCTCCTACAAAAAAAGTCGAGAGAAAAAGTTGTTGGCAATAAAAAGATTTTCAACTTTTGTTTTCAAGATTTCTCCACATAACCCCAAATTTCCAAAATCCGGTTTTTCGCTATTTTGACGGTCAATTTGAGGTTACCTATGTCGGAAAGTGTTGAATACAAAACTTTTTTAATTTTTTTATTATCCACAACTTTCTGATCAAACATTTTTCGCTAATAAGTCACGTTTTTCCGCAAATCGCAAAAAAACATTTTCAACCACTAAAACTGCAGCCCAATTTCACCATTTTGAGTGTTTTCGTGTTTATTTTTTTCTGTTTTGGCACCAGCCTAACTAGGAGCCGCTCCTTTTCCGAGTACTTCAAAAAGGTTCGAAAAAAATAAATATTTCACTCCAAAAACAATCATCTGATTCAGAACATAAAAAGGTATATTTTCCCTAGAATTTGCGACAAACACAATTTTCATACAAAAAAAAACGAAAACCAAATTAAAAAGGTTTTTCTGATTTTTCCGGATAATTTGAGGTTATGTGAAAAAATCTTCGGATGCAAAAATTGTATCTCTTTATTGCCAACAACATTTCTTTAAACTTTTTTTTTGTAGGAGTTTAATTTTCGCTGCAAATCATGAGAAACCATTTTTACCCCCAAAAGTTCACCTCCTTTCGCCCTTCTATCATAATCGAATCCTTATCAATATCGTTGTTTATTTTTTGTACCCATCAAGGTATAATGAAATTTCTATTTTGAAAGGTTTCAACTATTAATTTTGAAAAATAAATACGAGTTCAGAACAAAAAGTAAAAAAATTGATTTTTGAAAATTTGTTTTTCCATTTTTTCGCGTTTTCTGGAAAAAATTTCCACAGTTGTGCTACTCTTTCATTACATAATCTGAAAGTAGACGCTTCAATGAAAAAAATTGGCAGCTGACGAGTTTGAAAAGACGAACTTTATCGATGAAACTCTTTAGTTGAAATGAGGTCGTTTTTTCGGAGTTTGTCTAAAAAAAAAAGGAAAAATCTGTATTCCGCTACAAAAATATTAGAGCTCACTAGGAACATGTTAAATTATATTTCCACTAAATTTCGTGGAGAAAAATGTTTGCGCGAGTAAAAATTTAAAACTGAAAAATGGGTTTTTCTGATTTTCCCGGAAAATTTGGGATGATGTGGAAAAACGTTCGATACAAAAGTTATAGATCTTTTTATTTTCAACAACTTTGCAATTCAACTTTTTTCGATAAGAGGTCAACTTTCGTTGTCAATCGCGAAAAACCCTTCTAGATTTCTCAATTTACATTTCCCGTCAATCGAACAATATTCTGCTCCTCTTCCAGTAGGTCTCATGCTGTCAATAATTTTTCCCGATTTTATATTTTTTGTCGTACATCTGGTCTGTTAGGCATAGCACTGGTCTGTTAGGCATAGTAGGAAAATGAAGGGGGTTCATAACAAAGTTTTGCTATAGTTTTCATTTCATCACCCATATACTTTTTGGGTCGCTGATCATGGATTTGGAGCATGCAGCCAAAATTTTGACCAGGAACTTTATTACTTTGAGGGCCAGTTTTTTGAGTTACAGTTAAGCTCCAGATAACTTACTGATAGTTAGGATGGTTGATGACATTCATTAAATGACGTTTGAAGGGTCACATTGTAACCATTAGTTAATTAACATGGAGTTTAACTGGAACTCAAGAAACTGTCCCTGACAATTTTTGTCCAAACTTTGGCATTTTTTTCAGTTTTCAGAAAGGAAGCCTTTTTCTGACAAGCCGATGCTCTATAAAATTGAAGAAGACAAAATTTCCTAATTTTTTTTGTATATAACATTTGTCTGAAAGAGAAATGCCACATTCCCATATCTAGTGAAATTCACTGATACTGTTGATGATAAATGATTCAATGAACTCGTGTTTTGTATGGGTTGTCATGATTGCTGAATATGAAAAGCTGAATTTCCAAAATTTGCGTGAGACTCTTGGTCAGCAGATCAAGCCGTAAAAGTTTTGTAAAGAACACTAGTGCTTTTTTTCACTGGTCTTTCTTTGTTGTAGAGCCCTCGTGAGCTGTAACGGGATGCAATGTTTTAACGTGAAGAAGGTCTCTCCCTTATCCTACATGATTTCGAGGGCTGTCCTCTTGCAACTACGCAAATCGACCAGACTTCCATGTAGACAACCCGCAGGGACCAATGAGAGCAGTTGTGAGGTGGGTGGGTGAGTTGGGAAAAGATTGAAGAAAGAAGGGCAATTCACCTAGAAAACTTGCATCTACGGGCAGAAAAGTCTCAAATATTGTTGAATATGCCTATATTTTTAGCGAAATCTAACCTAGCCTGACTAAACTAGCGTAAACATAAAAAGCATCCAAAATTGAATAAATCTTCCAAATTGCACACAACTGTTCTGATTGAACCACGCAAGTCGTCTACATGGAAGTCTGGTCTATTTGCATTCTTGCCGTTCACACCAACTAGCGTCTAGAGATAGACCACAACCCTTGTGTTTCTACCACGCGGAGTTATGGGGTGGGTGTGGCTAATTTGAAAAATTGATAAAAAAGGACAAACTAGCATCTACGGGCAGAAAAGTGACAAATATTCTTAGTTGAAATGCTTAAATTATAGCCAACTCTAACCTAACCTAACTAACCTAGCGTAAACAGAATAACCATGCAAATTGGATGCATTTTGGTAGTTGGAGAGGACATCGACCTGTTGGTCATCCTCACGGGTCTTACCTACCTAGAGAACGTATTCTTCCTGAAACCAGGATAGGTAAACGTTCCTCCAACTACCTACTCTCCTGTGCAAGCTCTGCAAAACAAAACCATTCAAGAACATATCACGTTACTCCACGCAATGAGTGGTTGTGATACGACTTCAGCACCTTACACCCAAGGGAAGTTTGAGAAAACTCTCACCAAAAACCCCAATTTTGTCATTGTTGTGTGTTCAAAAATCCTAAGGCAACTCCAGGAAGCATTGCAGCAGCAGGGGAGATATTCCTGGTCTACGTGTACGGAAACAAAGGAAGGACTGAATCGTCAGAGTTATATTAAACATAAGAGGGCAGCTTTTAAGACCTCATCAAAAATAGCTGCACTTCCACCATCAGCTGCTGCACCCACACAGCACAGTTTCAGGGTATATCACCAGGTGCAGCGATAGCTGGGGGTTGAGAAAAATTCCGAAGATTGATTAGAAACGAGCAACAAATGTCCTGGAACCAGTCACCTCTCTACAAGCCCATATATGCCCCTCTTGTACTACTGCGTCTGGTTGTCATGCAGTTGCATCAAGACCTGCGCAAAAAAATTTCAGGCCTCGATTGTACCAATCAACTGTGAGGGGGTCCGACAACAATGTGTCAGTCGAGACAGATATCTCATATCCCCTTGATGACGGGTCATTCGACGTCGACCTACAGGACGAACTGGGCTTCACCTTCAAGAAGAATACGCTTGTCAAAAAAACTCTTTCTTTCTGAGATATATATGCCAAAAACTCAAAAAAGTTCCAAAATTTGGGTAAAAATTACTTACCAGAAAAACTAAGTTTCGGATAAAATTTTTGCCTGCAAACTTCAAATTCATGTTCAGCGACCCATAAAACACAAATAGTGAGAATCAAAACTACAGCAAAACTTTTCTCTGAGAATCCCAATATTCCCATTTGAAATTTTTGTGGCATAACCTTTCAATGTGAAAAACCAACTCATTCATATAAGTGTGGTTTTAGTTTTTTTAGTGTGGAGTAATATCTACTTTTTCTGAAATCGTTCAAGAATGCCCACTTTCTCGGAGCAATTTCAGGCCTCAGAATACGCCAATTTAGTATTTTAGTCCGTTGCTAAGCAACGAACTTTCCCGGACCGTTTTAGGACCTAAACGGTACGGGAATAGTAATTTACGTAACAAGTCCGGAAAATACTGTTTTTTTTGGACGAGTCGACCATATTCTAGGACGAGCGTTAGCGAGTCCTGGAAGTCTACGAGTCCAAAAAAACTGTTTTCGGACGTGTTGCGTACAATCTTTTTTCGGCAATCATGTAGAATAACAAATCAATGAGACGCATTTAGTCTAAGAGACGAAGAGAGGTCGACTTTCACCCATCTGTTAACCGGATGAAACGATTCCAAATTTGAATATTTCGAACATTTTAGTTCTTATTTGTATTATATATTGAAATTAGAACAGAAGATAGGTACCAACAGAAACATTCTAATGCTTATTTATATTAATATTTGTTTTAAAATTCGAGCACTTCCCGGCCTAGTCCGGGAAGTACGTACTTCCCGACAGAACAGAAACATTCTAATTCGTATTTATATTAATATTTGTATTAAAATTCGAGCACTTCCCGGCCTAGTCCGGGAAGTACGTACTTCCCGGACTAGGCCGGGAAGTGCTACTTTCCCAAAGAAAAAGTGTCCGGGAAGTGAACACTTCCCGGATGGTTGCCGAAAAAGTACTTTCCCGTATCGAGAACGATACGGGAATATTTTTGCCGGCTTGTTTACATTTTAGACAGTTATTGAATTCACGCAAACAATATGTTCCTTAGTTTTTGATAATGCTGATTGCAATTTCAGAAAAAATAGACTTCAATGCTTGTTGGCCTCGGCTTAACGCCTCGGCCAACAATTTACATTGTCGTCCAGGAATGTATTGCATTTAGTACTAGATACACAATATACTACTCTTTGGAGAAATTAGGAGGAAGAGGTAACGAAGGTTCTATTTTTCACATAGCTCGTCTAAGGGTAATGGGTTAAATGAATCTATTGAGGAAAGATGTTTTTTTGTGAATTGACAAACGCTGGTACAATTGTCGTCGCCCTGTATTGACGGCAGACGGCCAATAGCAAAATAAGAAGAAGAAATTTTAGTAAATTAATGATGTGGCCGAGACAAATGACCAGTAAAATATAATTAATTATTGAATAAATATGAAAAAGTAAAATGATAAAATTCTATTATTATACGCCAGAAAATATAGATGACGATGCTATTTATATAAAAGCAAGGCAGCCTGTTATGATCATACGACAGTTAACAACATTTATTCATTTACCAAAATAGGGGTTGGAAATAGATTGAACAATCCAAAAACAGAATCCTCTACATAATTAACCAGTTTAGTGTGTTGTGAACAAGAAAAAATAATATAAAAAATAACATGAACAAACAGAAAGTAACTTATGGAATAAGCAGTAGTAAATTCTGTAATACAATGAGTTTGAAATCATTAAGTCTACATTTTGCTCAAAGATGGTCGATAAAATACCTTTCAAATTTAAATTTGTAACAATTTAAATCGAGATCGAATAACGTCATTACAAATTCTGTTGAATGTTCTAAACATCCTACATAACGGTGAATTCTGAGCAGCATTGGTTTTTTTGAAAGAAAACATGGTAATAATAGAGAGATACTGCAGTACAAAATAACGCGAGGCAGTAATACAGTCGACGTTATTTTGACATGTACGCACGCGTAGTGTGAATCTGGAATGAGGACAACTTTATTAAAATACCGCTTGTCTTTATTAGTGGACTTTTAAAGGTGGGGATTAATTTTTTTTTTATTTTCACTTCGGGTGAGATCGTAAATTATCGTTATTAGTTGATATAACATGGCTCTGACTGAAAAATATATGAGATTTTCAACAAGAGTCGAGTTCGTTTGGGCAATTCTATCATCAGAATAATTTTTGAAATGCATGATGAAAGAAAAATCCACGAGACAAATTAGATTTAGGTTGAAAATGCATCTGTTAATCACGTAGAAATAAGGGACGAACAGACAGAACTTGTAATATCTCTGTTTTAATCAGAGAATAGTGGCAGTCACTATCAAAATAAAGTTGCCTCAAATACTGCCTGGCGTTATTGCAATATCTCTCTAATATCTATCTCTTCAGGGTAAATCGATTTCGCATTATACAATGTTCTCTTATAGGTGGTGGACAAGTTTAAATCTGTAATTTTCAGTAGCCAACAATCAGGAGCTATGCATGATAATGTATACTAGTAATTATAATAATAAAGGGGCCAGGTAGCCGAGTGGTTAAAGCGACATTGTTTTAGTCACTGGCTGCCAGTCGGGGATGGTTCAAACCATGGCGACTGCCGAACTTTTTCTGATGGCCCAAGAAAGTGCAAGGAATCGCACGCAAAAAGGTAAGATCTCGTTAATCCTTGGTGTTAAGTACACAGAATTATTTGAATTATTATTTTTTCTATAAGCATATCAAATCACATCAGATTTCTGTTAATTGAATTTTCGCTCTTCGAAAGCACCTCACTCGGAAATTCTGCACATGCGAATGGTCAGGAGACATTCCGGCAGTCAAGCCATGGCAAGTGACACGCCGACACGTTTTGAATGGTACTGTTCGAGAGTGTGCGCTTGAAAGTTTTCACGCTACTTATGCAATCCGCTTCGTTTCGTAACCCGCTAATAACGACCAAGAGGTTCCCGCCGGCCGGCTCCGCTTGACGCAACTCCAACAACCACATACAGAATCACACCAAAGGTGAGTGAAGGGCTTTCTCGAAATTTTGTTGAGAGTTTTATTTGATCTATGTGATGCGAATTCTGCCTATAGTTTTACCGTCCACGTAAAAAACAAACACTTGGCTCGCACAAGTTTCGACTTCTGAGGGCTGCCGTTCGTAAGGGGACGACAGCTGGTTAACGGAAAAAACAATTTTAACAACAAACAACAATTTAGTGAGTGAAAATGAACTTTATTGGCTTTACTGAAAAAATAAATGAACCCTTCAGAAAATGCAGAACACTTGTATAAGATACTCATATGGATTGAGGAAATACGACCATATTAGTCGCATTTTAAGAGACAAGAGAAAATTTCTGATTTTTTCACGAATAACTGAACTTGTTCGTAAAATCAATCTTCCTGAAACCCCTCCCTTCGGCCCGAATAAATTGATAAAACAAGGTGATTACCACATTTTTCAAATAGAAACAGAGATCTGTATAGTATTCCAAAATGCAAATCAACGCAATTTCAACGTAGCTTCTCCTAGAATGCGGTGAGAATTTTCACTTATAATCTCACAAGTAAAATTTGTAAAATTTTGTAAAATTTGTTTTTACGAAACTCCCAGGTTTTCGGAGAAAACCCCTCAAAAGCAGAGCTTGTGCGAGCAAGGGAGATCCGGGACCTACAGTTTAAATAAAAGTGGAATCCGAACCACTTCAGCTCAGTGACACACGACCGGGGATCGAACCCGGACCGTCTGGGTGGAAGCCAAACGCTCTAACACCTCGACCACTTCGCTGTAAGTGCTTGAATTATTTCTGGAAATTTTTCGAGTACATGAATTGTTTATAAAATTCGTTACGAGTTAAATTTCCTGCAATTAATTCAAGCACGCGGGGGATTCGGTAAGACAATTTCACACCAAAATATATTATTAATGCTAATTTCATCTGACTTGGAGATTATTCAAGACAAAACAAGTTATAACATCAGTGGGCTATGAATTGCTTTTGTTGCCACAATGACAGGTACGTATTCTTATTGTGGCGGTGTGTTAAAAATAAGTGTCTATCAGAAAAAGGCGGAAAGCGCTTTGCTGAATAAAACATAAAAGCGGTTTACAAGTCTACTAGACGGTCCAAATTGCAGATCACTGAACCGCTTCAAATGAATCCAGCAAAAAATAAAGCCTTCATTTATCTGTAGCGGCTGGAAGACCTGTCGGCCATCTATCACGTGAAGCGTAAAGCGGCAGCAGCCGTTACATGATGTTAGACGCACCCTAGAGTATTGACAGCCTAACCACTAACCAGTTAGGTTAGGCTCGATTTTATAGTTCGTATTGTTGTAAAACTTGTGAAGTTGTTTTCGAGGTTTTAGAAGAATAGTATTGCGGAAAATACTCTATAAGGTCATTGGGGGGAAGATGCCAAAAGGGGGAAGATGCATAATCTACGTATTTTGGACAATACTCAATAGGTCGCGCCACATACACTGCTACGTTGTTATTGTGATTATTATTAGAGAACATCATAGTTTTCGAAGCGCTTAAGTGCATGCAACTGTTCCTTGAGGTGATGTTGTGTTTTTTTATGCCGGTAAGTTTTTTACGATAGAAATTAATTATGTGATATACAGTGTTAAATGTTTTTTGTTTGTGCTAATATAATTTATGTAGGGTTTTGGCATTCATTACAATACTCCTGTCCTATTTTGAATGAGAAAAAGGGTTTTGTTATTTTGATTTGTGGGTTTGGCATCTTATACCTAAGGGTTGGGGTAAAACGCCAAGATCCGTGTGGGGTAAGATGCCTTATCTTAATTGTACTGTAAACTTTGTAGCTCTTGTTTTTTCTCAGGTTTGCGTCTATTTTGGTTAGTGATTTCCTTTCAGTACGTCTAATTGAATAGTTTCTTAATTTATCTTGTTTGTTTTTGGTAAAATGCCACGAACGTACGTCAGAAAATCAACTAGAGGCGAATGGACTGAAGAAGACCTTAGAGCAGCTGCAAATTCTTTACGTCAGCAGCCAACCCTGAGTGCAAATGCGATTGCTAAAGAATATAGAATCCCTCTACGAACCTTGATGAGACGTGTAAAGAATAACAATCTTGAAAAGGGCAGTCTTGGACCAACCGCGTCCTTAGGTATTGAAAATGAACTTAAACTGGTGTCTTATATAAAACGGTTGGGAAAACTTGGCTATGCTCCAACTTTAAGAGACGTAAGACACCTTGCTTTTACCTTTTCGCAAAGGAATGGGTTAAAATGTAGATTTAACCAAGAAAAAGAATTAGCAGGCTACGATTGGTTTAAACTTTTTTTTAAACGACACCCAACCCTAACTATGAGAGTAGCTCAAGGTCGTTCAATTGCTCGTTCACTTGGTATGTCTGCCGCAGAAGTAGATCCATACTTCCAAATGTTGAACGATACATTTACGACGCTCAATTTGTTTGATAAACCGGCAAACATTTTCAATATGGACGAGACTGGCTTGCAATTATGCAATAAACCTACCAAAGTCGTAGCCACAAAAGGAGCTAGAGATGTTCAGTCACAAGCTCAGAAAAAGGAGAAACAGTTAGCGTCATCGCTTGCTGTAATGCAGAAGGTAGTTTTTTGCCTCCCTACGTAATATTTAAAGACAAAAACAAAAAAAAGTAGTTTGAAGATAACATGTCCCCTGGATCGGTAGTAGTGATGTCTCCAGAGTCCGCATGTGAAAACCAGTATCTTCTTATCATGGACTAAAGACCATTTTTTGCCTCGTAAGGGACCAGGGCCTGCAGTACTAATATTAGATGGTCATGCTTCCCATTGTAATGACGTGGAACTTTTGGACTTTTTGGCTGAAAATGAAATTCATGTGGTTTGCTAACCAAGTCATACGACTCACTGGCTTCAGCCTCTCGACCGTTCATTTTTTAAACCTTTAAAGACCTTCTGGAATAGCACTTGTAATCGTGGATAAGAAATCATCCAGGGTGTCGAATAACTAGGTAATTTGATTCAAGTAAATAAGTTTGAAAGAGATTTCTTTGTTTCTTGTGCTTTACAGGTATCAGTTTGGGGAACTATTAAACCAAGCGTGGTCTCAAGCCGTAACGGTTCAGAATGGTGTTTCTGGATTTCGGGCTTGTGGAATTTATCCATGCTCCAAAGATGCAATTCCCGACTATGCATATGCTTTAGCTGAGCACCAAACTGGAAATTCACAGGAAGAAGTGGAACATGTCGATGCAGAAAACTCTGACGAACATAGCGGCGACGTAGCTGTAGTAAATTTTGATGATATTGCACCAATTCCATCCGTAGCTGCTCCTAGTAGGCCAAACGTTAGAAAACAACATGCAGAAGTCCTTACTTCTCCTGACTACCGCCAATAGAAACGCAAAAAAATTGAAGAAAAACAAAAGGAGCAGCAAGGGAAGGCAGCTAAGTTAGAGAAGAAACTTCGTAAAAAAGGTAAAAAAAGAAGAATGTAGCACACGATAGCAGTAGTGAAGAATTCAGTGGAGATGAAAATATTGTCTCAGACCATAGCTCTGATGAACCTGACAGTGACAAGGACGACTTCTGTGCAATTTGCAATGGCTTTTACTTTGACATAAAGGGTCCCAAAGTTGACTGGATTTGCTATGTGGTATGCAACAAGTGGCTACACGAAACCTGTGCTTCGGGGCCGAATATGTGCGATCCCTGCGCAAAAGTCACTAAATAAAACATTCAAAACTTTAGACTTGGTGTAAGTCGGCACTTTAGCTGGAGTATGACGGCCAATACAATGTTTTCTGTCTATGGCATCATACCCCCAAATTTGTCATCTCACCCCAAGTCTGTCGGCATCTTACCCCGTAGTTGGGGTAAGTTGCCGAAATGACAGCTGTCAATGTTTATCCAACTTTTTCGTTTATTTTTAAGAAAATAAAAACTTTTTTGTGTTTAATCATTTATTTATTGTATTTGTAATAGAATACACAGTTTTTGTAAGTTTTGAATAAGGTTGATTATTTTTTTTATTAAAAAAAATGTTACGCGTCTTCCCCCCAATTACCTTAATTACATAAGAAATAATGGAAAAACAACACAAATATACATTAAGGTTCCGTCAAACCGACGCGGGAACGCGGGAGCGGGAACGGAACTTTGGAACCGTACAAATTGCTAGAAAAACAGCACACATAGCAAACCATACATATTTCGTTGCTTGTATGCATTTCCGAATACGAATAATCACACCGGTATGTCCCACTATGGATTTTAGTATCGGATTCATCTCGTTCCCGCTCCCGCTCCCGCGTTCCCGCGTCGGTTTGAGGAAACCTTTATGCATATTGCGAAGAACTTTGCGAAGATAAAAGGAGTGTCACCTCCGCAAGTACGAAAGCACATAAACTTGACCTATATTGCCTATTATCAAGTAGGTATTTGTGGCTACACTCAGTGAAGACGGGTAGGGTTCTTTCAGTTGGATGTTAGTGGGCGCCAGATAAATTACCCCACAAATACCTGAATTGTCAATAACATTAATTTACCAAATGAGACTAACAACAGAAATAAAGTTACTTATATATTTCAAATTTTTACAACAATTTCATAACAATCAAGTTCAGTATATGGTTGCTCCACGGGTTGTTCTGAAAATCACTTATTAATTGATATGATCTTTTCTAGCAACATTATAGCAACAGCAAGCAAGCAAGCAAGCAAGCAATAACATATAACCTGCACAAGCAGTACTCAAAATATGAGTGATTACCACCACTAATAACTTTTGAGTGCAATGCGGTGAAATATTTTACCAGTAACCACCAAATGATGTGGTAAATAAAAGTAAAACGTGACCATAAGTACGAGCGTAGCAATCAAGCAATAAGCAAACTATAGGCATGAATAAATTGAATGATAATAGACTTGCGTGAATCCCACGATGGATGTAGAGCGGTCACGAGCAAACCAATGTAGATGACGAACGGGACAACCAGCATTAATGGACATCAAATGTAAATGGACACCCAATGTAAGTGGACACCCGGTATAAATGGACACCCAGTATGAATGGACACCAAGTGTAAGTGGACACCCGGTATGAATGGACACCCAGTATGAATGCTAGGCAATCCTGGATTGAATCCCGTACAAAAAAAACCCCTGGCCAAGGGGTTTTTACTGTTGGTGTCTAGGACTATTAGAGACACCTTTGATACGGTAATCTTGGGACTATACGGGGTGGTTGGTAACTAGCCTCACTTTAACCTTTTACAGAATAGTGTCCAATTTATGATGAGCCACGCACTGATCAGAAAAAAAATAACCACTGACAAATCCTCTTCCAGAGTTTAGTTATGATTCATATTCCAAAATATTCACATCATCCAATAGAACGATTTAAAACTTCGTAAACGTGAATTGCAAAAAGGATCTTCCAACAGAGATGATTTAAATAATCAAAAATTTTGCATTCACAGGTTCTGAATATAGATGGCGCCAGCATGTTCTCTAAATCGATAAAGTAACGTATTTATCTAATTTTTCACAATTACTCACACAAACAACGCATGTTTGTACAAATTTACACAGTCACGCATCAATATATACACCTATATAGAGTGACCGCCAAAAAGTATGTACCATATGGGAAAAAAGTTTATTATTAGAGTATTGGAAAAAAGATTCTGGGGAAAAGTTTGTGCATGTTCGATAACCTAAAAATCGATTTTGACACATGTCACATGATCGCTGGTATGGCAGCAAATTGAAAAAAAAAACTATGAAAAAGCAAAAAGTGGAGTAAAATGGCAAGATATCGAAAAAACTTATTTGAAAAAGTTGCTTGAAATTGAATTTCATACTCATGTACGAAGTTTGAAAAGATAGTAAAAGAAAATTGAAAATAGCAATTTTTTTTTAAATATTTAGCTAGCTGTCTAAAAATTTCAAGTTATTATTATATAAATAGCTTGACCAAACTGAAACATTTGTATTCCAATTATAATCACCAAACTTTCTCATTTTTTCCACATCAGTGAGCACTAAATTAAAAAAATTGGATTTTGTCAGAACCCTGGCTGTTACATTGGTTCGTATCTAACAGTTATACAGAATTCCACGATTATTGCGATGGTAGAGAAATCCAAAAATATCGTGATTTTCCATTTATAATCAATTTTTGATGATAATCAGCCATGAACGTTTCACTTCTCACATATTATTAAAAATAGTAGGTCAAATTAAAGAGGCTTAGAGTTTTCAACTTTCCCTGTGAAGTGAAACGCTCTGGTACGATTATCATCGGAACTTGATTATAATCTGAAAAACACCATGTTTCTGGAGTGTCCTTACATCACAATGGTCGTGGAATTCTGATATATCTGTTAGATACGAACCAATGTAACAGCCAGTGTTTTGACAAAATCCAATTTTTTTAATTTAGTGCTCACTGGTGTGGAGAAAATGAGAGAGTTATATCAATATCAGTGGAATGATTCAGTATGGTCAAGCTATACATGAGATAATAATTTGAAATTTTTATAGAGATAGGAAAATATTTTTAAAAAATAGCTATTTTCAATTTTCTCTCAGTATGTTTCCAAGCAAGCATACGTGTATAAAATTTAATTCTAAGCAACTTTTTCAAATAAATTTTTACCGATAATTTGCCATTTTTCCCCACTTTTTGCCTTTTCATAGTATTTTTTTTTTCAATTTGCTGCTATACCAGCGATCACGTGACATGCGTCAAAATCGATTTTTAGGTTTTCGGACATGCATAAATTTTTTCCCAGAATCTTTTTTACAATACTCTAATAATAAACTTTTTTCCCATATGGTAAATACTTTTTGGCGGTCACTGTACAAAATAGACAGAGTTCACCGTTACCATGAAGCAAAATGTGACTTATCGCGTAGTTGTCACTTTTTTGCAGCTCGACTGTGCATTAAAATCCTTGTGTAGCGAACGGCGAAACTCTGGCGAGTCGCTGGCGATTGACTATGCATACGGCTGTAATAGTTTCCGAGCTCCCAATGGTGCGGACCGAAAATGAAACACCCGGAATATGAGTATTTCAATTGAATTCGCTCAGGGCAAGGCCAAAACGCCTTTCAGTTACTTCTCCATATTCAATCGCAGTTCCGAAAACTCCTCAGTGGCGATTTCTTTGCGAGTCAAAGCACGGGGAAGCCTTAATTTCCGAAAGGAACGGTTCTGGATTCGATGAGTCGACTCGTTCCTGTGTAATGTTGCGGAAAACGGACAGCCATCTGAAAATCTACTCGATTGGCAGCCACAACGATGCATCATAAACGATCGTATTAGAGATGCATTAAATAACTGAAATTGTTATATCGGAGGAATTTCAGTGGCGCATTCCTGAGCAAAGTTCAATGCCGCAGGGTACGAACGTAGTGATCGATGTTCTCGAGGACTTCGAAGTGGTGTCAGGAGTGGGACATTGTAAACAAGGGGTTGCTTTTGCGTTGAGAATATCGTTTCGGCGTAGTACGAAATCATTAATTGCAAGTTTGGAACGTTGTCGAGCTATTTGGATAGTAATCTTGGGTTCGAGGATGGCTATTATTGTATATTATGATATAGTTTTTGTTGTACCTTTTATGAATTTGTTCTCACCGTCAACCGGCTGCACTCTTTCGCGCAACTCTCAGAAGTCTTCGAGAGACTCCTGCGAGCAAGGGAAGATGAGGTTCTCGCCTTTTAACGAGTAATGCCACGCAGATGTAAGGGATATATTCAATCAAATGTACATATTCTTATGTTGACTTGTTGAACGCTCGTACCCTACCATACCCATTACCACAAAACAGACTCCTCCAGCGTGAACTATGACCAGCGACCGTCAGTCAACTTCGAACAGATGATTACTGTCTCTATTTTGATAACCTATAAAATAAACGACAATCGATGTTTGTTTACCTTTTTGAGGACAAGACAAAAGAGTCGTGCACTTTGGTATATACTGATGCTTCTAAATCAAGGGAAATAGTCGGATATGGAATCTATATCCCCCAGGTGGATTATTGCTTCTCTGCTTCACTTCACGCTAGCACTAATATATGCGAAGTGGAAACTATTGCCATTCATCAGGCTATGACTGCATGTTTAGAGAAAGATATGTCCAATACTATCATTATCTCGGATGCCAAATCAGCTTTGAGTAAAATTACTAACTTAGATACATCTTTTGACATTGACTTCATTACTATGCATATCAAAGAAATCGCCTATTTAGCTTCTCTCAATGGGATTTCGTTTACGTTTATATGGGTTCCAGGTCATTCTAATATTGAAGGGAATGAAATGGCTGACCAGCTTGCTAAGATAGGTTCGGCACTCAATGTTCCATTGGATATAAGGAGAGATAAACAAGGATTCTCTCAAAAACTTCGGAGAGAGATTTTCCAAGAATTCTATAATCGATGGGAACAAGATGTTAAAGTCAAAGGGAACATTTTATTCTAAAATTCAACATAAATTCCCGACGAAGCGATGGTACTATAAAATTCCTTTCATGAGTCGTAGACATGTTACTGTTATAATTCGTATGACGACTGGCCATTGCGGTACGAAAGATCATTTGTGGAGACTCGGTGTTGTCGATAGTCCATATTGTGAATGCGGTGGTTTTGAGGATTTAAATCACATTTTCTTTGGATGTCCTATTAACGAATTCCTCGGTGGAGATTTCTACTTCATCCTAGGGAGCAAAGGTATGAATCTTCCCTACATGTTTTCAGAGGTGCTTATGAAAATTAACGCACCAATTATAAAATTAATAATCCAGTTTTTAGATCACAATCGGATTAAACTCTAGTGTATACAGAATAACTTCATGACTTTTCTATTCCCGCTATATTTTAATCCTCGTTTATTTCCTTATACCCTTTGTTTGTTATGTTCGTCCTATTAACATTTTTAGCACGGAATACAAGTATACCACGTCACGACGTCACAGTCGATACATTATACGAAGAAGAGCACAGTGGATCTTCTATCTGAGTAAAGTATTGCCGCGAGCAAGACGACTGTACTCCTCGGACGAAGCCCTTATTGCCGATGTGATAAGGGGAGTGCTGGATAAAGCGCTTTAGGAAGCTGATTCAAGAATCCAGAGAGAGAGAGAGAGAGAGAGATGTTTGTTTACATCACTGCTAACCAAACATCAAGTACTCAGAAGACTGTTTTGAATTGCACGACAAGCTATGCTTGCTCCAGTGTAGAGAATAATACAAGGTGAGTACTTACTACTTAGGTCAAATACGAATGATATTAGCGCAGAGCTGTGTGTTTAAGATAAATGAAATGCTTCTATTTCAGACACTGTCCAACACCTCAAACTTCATTCGTTTTTCAGGGCCCCAACGATTGTGAAGTTGATTTACAAGGCGCATGGAATATCATGTTTTACTGGGAAGCAAAACATCATTGGTATAAAAGGTATAGTAGCATATTTTTCGTAAAGTGTACCACTTCTACTAACAAACTTCTTTTGTTTCAGGAGTAGTGACAGAAGAGTCAAGAGCTGGCTAGGAAGTCGAAAAACCTTTTTAAGAAATTCACAATACAATGTATGATATCTGATGCATGAATAAAGTTTGATATACAGGGTTGATATGTACTTACTAAATCGATGATTTGAGTTCAACAATTACTGGCTTAGTTTCATGAATAGATAGAACGAGTAATAAATAATTTTTTAATGATATAAAATACCGAAGGTTCAAGTTTGAACGTAACAGGAGTCACCCATAACTGAAATATTTGAACAAAAGTGAGAAATTAATCAGCGTAGTAGGTACACAGAAAGCGCATAGAAATTTCAACTAAGTTTTCACGAACAGATAAGTTGAATAAAATTGTTTCGAATATTAAATGTAGTCAAAGTATAAGTAGACATTTGATTGATATAATTTTTTATCGATGGACCTATTCATTGTTGAAATGCAAGGAGTCCTCAAAATATTTTCAGACACATTCGAAATATCTAGTAAATACATAATTATTAAGTATTACCTATCTCCATTCATATGGAAAATAAAAATCCATTCGTACATAAAAGCAAAATGTCAACTTTCACATGTCAAATATTTGACAGTAAAATTTCCACTTATTAATTTCGCCCAGGGTACCCAGGAGGATAAAGGTGTGAAATTATCAGGGTTCGAAAATATCATGATATTTGTATATATATATATCATATCATATGATATATATCCGATATATATCGGATATATATCTGATATATATCATACTTAAAATTTAATTATTTCATAAAAAAACATCATTGTTTCTAGCACAAACTATTGTTTAACACAAATACATAAACAAAAAACGATATTCTAAACAACAAAACGGTTTACTCTAACTATATTTAAAAAGAAAATACAAAAACAATTAATAAACTCTAATTAAAAAGAAAAAAACTAAAAACAAATAGATTTTAAATTTTAAATAACATTATTATGTCAACATTGATATTGGTATATCCTCATCAAATGAAATATTAATATCAATATCATTCCTATTATTAACAATTACGTCAGAATCTTCAGATATGGCTGGTTTCCATGCCCAGTCAAGGTTTGTTTTCTTTTTATCTACATTTTGATTCATACACTTGAACGTAAAAACCAGTCTACTGGATTATTGGTTTCCCAAGCGATTCCGTAAATCTTATTGAACCCGACCGATAGAAGAAAAGGTCCTTTCAAGATATTTTCGGATATTTAGAATGATGGAAAACATTTTTAATTTAATAAATAAAATTATCGAATATATCAGATATACATCAAGTAATAAATATCATGATATATATCGTGATATATATCATGATATATATCACTGGATATATATCCTCCGAACCCTGGAAATTATTAATTAAATTCCTGTGCATATCAGAATTCTCAAAAACTTTCATATTTTCGGAAAACGAACAAAACCCTGGATCAAACAGAACAGTCGATTGAAAAAGAAATAGAATCAAACTAATTCTCTCATTGTTTATTTTTCAAAATTTATTTTTGATGTTGTTAATTTTCTATTCTCTATATTATAATCAGTATTATAAATTCAAAAAAATCTCCTGAAACACTCTGTATTTGTTACATAGTTACATTGAAGAGCGGCCTCGGCCGAATGTCGCCCCTGTCTACAATTATAGAGCGTTGGCCCATGACACAACCAGTCTCGATTATCTGCGAAGGTATGCCCTTCAAGGGATATGAAGATTAAGTTGGATTATCGGGAAAAAAAGTGGTTTGTCGGATCGGTATCCGGTCGTCCACCTCCCTGTTCAATCAACTACCAGTTGAAAGCAATGTTGGAAATGTTATTATAGAAGCAGCTGTATTGAAATAGTCGGGTCTAGCTGAATTAACCGGGCTCTAGCCGATTTGCACACGTCTAGGTCGGTCCCCAAGGGCGGCATACGGACCGGAAGTTACTCTTACCGCAATTTCTCTCAGATTATTTACGAAGATATGCCCTTTGGTTTAACCTTCATTTTGACCCATCATTCAATGTTATAACATTGGCATGCAATTTGGGTTGGCGAATTTAGCCGTATTCGAAGGAAATGTGACGTCATTGGCATCAGGGAGGGGGGCGACCGGGTACCGATCCAACAAACTACTTTTTTCCCAATAATCCAACTCAATCTTCATGTTCCTTGAAGGGCATACCTTCGTAGATAATCGACTCCTCTAGTGTAATGGACCATCAGTATATTACGTAAAAAAGATGTTTGTTATGAATAAAGACGCTATTTTTTTTTGGTGTGAGGCATCGACATCTATGGTCATTAGTCATGTGTTATGTGTAGACCTTGTTACTAATTCCATACGCCACCTTAGGAGCAGCACTGTTAATTGGAAGACACACAAGAGACTTTTGTGTGTCTATCTGTACGTGAAAAAAATTCCATCATACTTTTTCAAGATCACACCTGAGGTAGGATGTCACAGTCATTTGGTAATTGTGAGCTTTCCCATTTTTCACCAGTTCTAATGATGAAACAGGTCAGTTTCCAAATAACTACCTATCAGAGCTCTGATAACCGAAACGTCAAATTTAATTAAATGGAACTATAAAACCTTTACGTCTCGATCATTTTATTGTCCTTTCCATGACTATCATTTTAATGAGCGCCATATTTCAAAGCAATTTCACCTGAAAATATGAGTTTCAGGTATCATTTACTCTGAACATAATAAAATCTAATGGCACCGTATTATCACCAACCTGTCAGAGATATGGATATTCTAGGTGTCAAAAATGAAATAAAGATAATGTAATTATAATTAAAATAAACAACGGTGAAATGGATCCAGCAGATAAAATAAAGACGTGAGACTTATGAAAGAGGATACGAGAAATCCCATAAATTGATATTTGAGTTGTGTTGGTATCTCAGTGTCAGTTTCAGTTTTTGAAGTACGTTAGCAAACTTTTGGAAATTGAACTTGATCAATTATATTAGAACATGTATCTTAATTTCGAAGATTTTTTAGATATGATGGCCACCCGAATATAAAAGCTTCAAATGGTAAATAATCCTTTGTGCGTTGTACGATTAAAATGTTTCCAATTTTTTAAAAATTTACATTACGTTATTCATCAAAATCTTTTGAATCTATATGATACAGGGTGATAATTTGATAACTTGAAATCGGCTATATCTTAAGAAAGCAAAGGGATTCCAAGAACTTTTCGAAGACATTTCGGCAATATGGGTAATTACTCTAATAATCTTATTAACAATAACCTGTAACTCATAAAATTGGACAGTCATAGAAAACGAGGTAAGTAATACAAATTCCTGGTCAAGAAGAACTCTTAATGCTTCTGTTCCCAATATGAATCTATTACTCATGGCATACCACAGGGTAGCATTCTGGGATCCATTGTAATTCATAGTATTTTTTAATGACATATCCGAATTCATCACTAGTCATAATTCCACTCGCCGTATGAAACCCTCATATCCTGCAAAATTAGGACTGATAAGGGACGTATGCCTCGATAATACGCAGTTCCTAGCTTTTAAGCCGGTAATACCACTTTAGCATGGCAACCACGTATCCAAACAACCATGGAGAATATAATATAATCTTGCTACTAATATGAATGTCAGTCTGACAGACTTCATGTCTATCGGGCATTATCTATAACCTCAGAGTAAGAAAGACATAGAGGTGCCATGCCTATACCTACACAATTACCTGTTTGAAGTGGACATGGAACATCCTTTTCTATACAATTTGTAGGCGAGGGGGGATGGCGGGTGGATTGACGTTATGGACAGTTTGTTTACATTTCGAGAAAGTCGTGCCATAAAACAGTATATATTATGATATATCATTGATTGAGAATTAAAAAGAGCTGTAAGTTGCAGCCAAACAAACATGGGGGTGCCATTTGAAAAACAAAAGTTAGGGGTTGTTTCTCAGGGGTTGATCGCCAGGGGAAGGATTTGGCTATGCTGCATGAAAGTGCTTATGGTCTCCTATGACACATATTTTTTTCAATTTTTTATATATATATATATATATATATATATATATATATATATATATATATATATATATATATATATAAAACTTTATTTTTACCTTCGAATCATTGATTGATCATGCATGTTGATAAAATTCAATTCACGAGTAGGAATTGTGTTTTTTGATATGACTGTTCTACTTCCAAGGTGAATGACATGTTGAGGCAAGAAATGGGAGGAACAAATAACTGGATATTTCCTCTTCAAGTTGCTCCTATTTATTACGAGTGCATTACACCATAATTCCGCAACAACCACATCAGACGGAATCCTATTGAAAACAATCAATTATTGGTACCTACATTCAAAATATATTTATAAAATAGATTTGAAAGCCTGCAACAGTTAGAGTTTCAAAAGTAATAACTTGTCAACATGAAAAAGTCAGACATTACTCAATTTCTAAAATGCCCAAAATATTGAATGGTGGTAACTTTCAGCATAGATTTACATCCATTCACTATTATTCATATATTTGAGGACATCCGGGAACCTGGATCCTCTCAACATATTCAACCAACTACCATAATAAAAACTGCTGGTGATGACTATGATTGAAACAGAACGTCATGGTTCGAACTTACCTATGAAAGGTTTTGCCACATCCCGGAGATTGTTTGAGTCCACAAACCTCACAAACTTTAACCATTGTTCGCGAACATAACACAAAGTCTTTCTTGAAAAGAGGAAAGGATTCTGAATATTCCAAAAGGAACAAAATCAACCACAATAATAAATCTGTCACTGTTGTCACTGTTGTCAGCCATTTCACAACAAACAAAGAATGGCAAATTGATCCGAATGAAAAGAGCGGGCATACACGAAACTACCCGATTGAATCCAGACTTAACTTGGCAAAAGGCCCTCGATTATAACCAAAAAAATCATGTTGCCTTCAAGACAAGGATGGGAAAGGCCTCTCTATATCTTTTCTTACTCTGAGTCTACAACTAATGAAGAATTCACGACAATAGAACTTTTTTTACTTTGTTGGTTCGTGAAATTATCTCAATAAATACTACTCATGCTCACAATACTATGGATAATTCTGTCAGAAATCTAAAGTCGATCAAATTGCTTTGAGGTAACACCACTCGTCCTAAAGGACTCGTGGTGTCACCAAGCAATTTGATCACGTTGATTTCTGACAGAATTACTATCGATAGTATTGCGAGCACTCGTGGTATTACCCCCGAAAATTATATCTGTCTTTACCCAGCTGTCATCGCTGTTGTATCGTGTTGACAAAATATTGAGAAACTACGACTTTCAACTGGAGTTGCTCCAAATACTATTATGGAATATTGTAAAAATAATGGTTTACTTTCAAATCATGACAAAAACTGACATTGTAAATTTTTTCTCTGAAAGATCCAAATTGCAGTTTAGTTGAGTACGGTACCTTGAAGGTAGATCTATCGAGAAAACTAGCTATACAGAGTTTTTTGGGGTGTTTTTGGACACCAAGTTGAATTGGACTACTCGTTGATAATTCCAGGAATAAATTAAATTGGCAACTTATCATTTTCTATTATGGCAGTTACGAGATAAAGTTGACTCTTCTGTGTACTATTACGATTAATCTTGTTTCATTAATTTTGCAACAGTTACCAGTTACTTGAGGTAATAGCACACGTGCCAGTGAAGTTTTTGTACAACAAAAAATAATTTTAAGAATTATACTTACTATTCAAGTACTCTTGTAAGGAATTGCTATGGAGAATATTTGAGCCATGATTTCAACATGTTTGTATGTACACTGATAAAAATACCCGATTAGAGACAACAGAATCATGCTTTTGGATTATTTTCTATTCTAACAAAGAAATTGTCTTCGTCCCAAATATTTTGCTCTTGAATGAAAATCATTGTTGCTTTTGTAATAAATTTTCTATTCGTTTGGCTTCAAATGCTTTTGAGAGAACATTATTAACTTTGTCTCCAGTCCTGCTTGGTTGACTCTTGTCTCAAAACCATAACCACTTGATACAAGGTCCAAATGTGTTTGGTTGATGTAATCTACCTCAGCTATCTTCGCCATGCATGAGCTCGGGTCTACCGGTCTACCCGAAGTTTGCCGATACCCATTTGAATTTGAGCAAGTCGCAACGACCTGTGCCCGCTGCGCGGGCGCAGGTGCAAGGTGCAGGTGTCAGCGTATCAGTTCACTGGTCACTAGTAAGCGCCATTCTGCCATTGTATTTTCTTATGTCGAATGTAGATGAGTTGATGTTGATAAATGGTGTTTGCCGGCAAGATTTGTGTTGTGAATAGGTATGATGAGTGAAACCGGTTTAAAAGAAAAGTGGTATCGGTGATACTATTCAAAACTGTTTTCGTCCCATGTGTGTACGTCGGACCGTTCAAAAGTTAATAGGGGGGACTATTTACGTCCACACTATGTAATATTACAATGTTAAGCTATAATATGAAAATTCGTCAATGTAGGTAGAAGTTTATTTGTTTTGTTCCTTATTCACCAGCAATACCAATTTTTCCCTGATTTGTGTTCAGTAACCAAAGTAACGTGCTATGTGTTATTACTTAAATAAATACGTTTTTATTAATATGTGTTTTTCTTAATATCCCTATAAATTTTTCAATTTTGAATTTGATTTTAACCAATGCAAGTTTGTTGCTTTAAACCTTTCCAAATTTTCACATGAACTATTATTATCATTTAAAAAGATCCTCAGGAAATTTGGCCTAGACCATACACATTTTGTCACAAGACCGTTTTGGATCTTTTTAAAAAAGAGTAAATTTTTCACTTGAGGACGCAAGGTTTCAAAACAAGAATTCAACATGAACATAAGATTTTAAATGAAGCATTAT
Source organism: Chrysolina oricalcia (assembly GCA_944452925.2). Lineage (NCBI taxonomy): Eukaryota > Metazoa > Arthropoda > Insecta > Coleoptera > Chrysomelidae > Chrysolina > Chrysolina oricalcia. The sequence goes on along the minus strand of OX101823.2, from coordinate 20,954,257 downwards.
TTGTTGGTTTTATATCAAAAGCCTTTTATAACAAGACAATGACATCATGTCTATTATTTTAAAGCACGTAATTTTCAAACAATCTCCTAATGAATTTGATCGAAAACTTAGGCTCTTTTGCTTTAAGTTCATATGACTTTGAGCTAGAAAAAAGATGGCATTTCCCTCAAAGCTTTTCACAATTTGGAAAAATAATGATTTTGAGACAAAATCAATTTATACCGGGTGGCTACGGAAGTATTGCCTACGGAATATCTCAGTTATTGTATGAAGTAGGTTTGTGAAATTTGGAGCGTCGATATAATGACATAAGAGCTAGAATTTGAGCATATTGACATGTCGAAGTTAACTTCCGGTCTGACCGGAAGTAACATCAACTTTCTTATTTTAAGTGGAAACCTTTTTTTTTTTTTTTCGCTTCATTCAGCATTCAATTCCCTTTCTAATGACATATCACAAGTTGGTATCTAACCAGAAACTAGATCAGAAAAAAATTATTATTGAAATTCACCGAGTAGGCCGTGGAAGCAAAATGAAAGCCAAAAATTGAAAAGTTGGCTATGGAAACCATACGTCACTTGATAACAGTTGCTACTACTGTGATATTTTATTTTCATTCGTCGGCGTTATAAAAAGCCGCCAAAAAAAAATTGGAAAAATTGGGAAAAAACAATACTCTGTAGGTCCATAACTTAAAAAGGAACACACAACTTTTTCTTGCCTGTACTATTCAGCATAACCATTCCTTTCTAATGATATAATAGAAAGTAATTTTTTGAAATGAAATACCAAAAAATCCAATTATTATTCTTCAAATAACGAAAAAACAGATTTATCGAAAAAAAAATCAAATTGATAGGATTAAAGATAAAATAAATTCAAATCAAATGTTCGAAATGCATTCCCTCAGCGGCAATACATTTATTGACTCTGGTGATGTTTTCATGTGAAAATAGGGTGTATTCCACACAGCCTACAACTCTACATGAGCTAGAAGTAAAAATTCGTAGAGCTTTCCAAGATATCACGCCCCAAATGTTGAGAAACGTTTTACATGAAAATATCACCAGAGTCAATAAATGTATTGACGCTGAGGGAATGCATTTCGAACATTTGTTTTGAATTTATTTTATCTTTAATCCTATCAATTTGAATATTTTTTTTCGATAAATCTGTTTTTCGTCATTTGAAGAATAATAATTGGATTTTTTGGTATTTCATTTCTTACTTTCTATTATATCATTAGAAAGGAATGGTTATGCTGAATAGTACAGGCAAGAAAAAGTTGTATGTTCCTATTTAAGTTATGGACCTACAGAGTATTGTTTTTTTCCCAATTTTTCCAATATTTTTTTTGGCGGCTTTTTATAACGCCGACGAAAGAAAATAAAATATCACAGTAGTAGCAACTGTTATCAAGTGACGTATGGTTTCCATAGCCAACTTTTCAATTTTTGGCTTTCATTTTGCTTCCACGGCCTACTCGGTGAATTTCAATAATAATTTTTTTCTGATCTAGTTTCTGGTTAGATACCAACTTGTGATACGTCATTAGAAAGGGAATTGAATGCTGAATAAAGCGAAAAGAAAGAAAATAGGGTTTTTATCTAAAATAAGAAAGTTGATGTTACTTCCGGTCAGACCGGAAGTTAACTTCGACATGACAATATTCTCAAATTCTAGCTCTTATGTCATTATATCGACGCTCCAAATTTCACAAACCTACATCATACAATAACTGAGATATTCCGTAGGCAATACTTCCGTAGCCACCCGGTATTATGACAAAACTAAGGTTACTTGCCTGACAATTATATAACTTCGTGCTAAAGAAAATGATGCGTTTGCCTCAAAGAAATTCAAATTTTGGTTCAAAATATTCATGCATTTCGCCCATATCAAATGCTGGGCGCCCTTGAGGCAAGTTCAAATTCTTTCAAATCAAGGAATCCTTTTTATCTGTGTATGTATGCATCAGTTCGATTTCAGATTTGATTCTCTGTTGTACATATTGTACTCAATAATTTTTTTTCTCTGTTATTTTTTTGACATTACCAAATACTTATGTTGGAGTTTATACTATGTTTATTATTCATATTTTGTTCTCACTATCATTTTTACCTTAATGAAATATAGACTGTGTTTTGTTGCTTTTTAGAAAAAAAAATATATTGACAATCTTCTGACAAAAAGAAATTGACTTCAAATTTGTTCTTCGAGACCGGATATTTCTATAAAATAACTATAATTGCATGTAAAGCAATATCATATGGTCCTTCATCGCCTTTAGAGAACAGCACTTTGGAAGAAAACAGTGATGTCGAACGTACGAAACAGTGAAAGACTTGCCAAAAAAGCTAAGCAAGCTGCAGAGGACACGAAAAGATCTGAACATATTCAAAAACAGGTTTCTTCCAAGATATCGATGGTAGCCAATAATTTTGACGACAAAATATCTACCAGAGAATATTTTAATGCCGACAGCATTAGAATACGTCTGAACATGGTCAATCTAAACATGGAAATCCGAAGATAGGCTCGAAAAGAAGTTATTTGTCAACAAGAAAACGGAAAAGAATCGAAATAGACGTAGAAATGAAGAAGAAAGAACTGGAACAAGAAGTTGTGAAGATACGACAAGAAATTTTAGATCTTCAACTAGCCATGAGATTAGCACAAATAGAAACGGATTCATCAGGCACGGATCATGACGAAACTGGATCAAATCGGTACAAAGAGTCAGTGGTAAGTCGGGGTCCAGATGTCCAAAATTGGATGGAGGGAAAAGTCCCATAGAAAAGGCACACTGAAGTTGAAGGTATAGACAAATCTACAATTTCTGAGGTATTTGATGGTAAATTGAGTAGAATTAGTGACGGATCATGACATAAGAAAAGATTTTACTACGCAATGTATTCCAAAAGATTTGCTCATTTTCAGTGGAGATCCTACAGAATGGCCTAATTTTATCCGTCAGTATAAAAATTCGACAGCAATGTGCAGTTATACAAACGAGGAAGATCAAAGTCGACTTCAAAAATGCCTCAAAGGTAACGCAAGAAAGGCAACACAATCTTTGTTGATATTACCACAGAACATCGACAAAGTAATTAGCCGTTTAGAAAGTGGGTTTGATCGTCCGGAATATTTCATATCGTTTTTATTAGACAGGGTGAGAAAATTTCCGATTGTCAAAGAGGACAAGTTGGAAATGCTGACTTTTCAGATGTAGTGAAACATCTTTTCGCTACCATTGAAGCATTGGATGAAGAAGATCCACTTCTCTTACAAGAGCTGTTGAATAAATTGCAAACTTACAGAAATTAAATTGGGTCGAATACATTTCTGATAGGAAAATTAAACATAAATTGGTTGAGTTTTCTTCCTGGTTAGATACAAAAGCAAATGCCGCCAGTCATCTTCTGAATCCTCGAATTTCTGATGAACATTTTTCGAGAAATAAATCAAAACATAAAGATATCACTCTTGCTACTAAAAGTTTCACTAAAACTTGCATGTGTTGTAAAAATGAAATCCACCACTTGAGTAGTTGTCCCAAAGTCAAGTCTTTCTCAATCGATGACAGATGGAAATTTGTGACATTGAATAGAGTATGTTTTTCATGTCTTTTTCCATTTCATAGTGTTAAGGAATGCAGGAGGAGATAAACATGTTCAGTTGACGATAGTCGAAAATCCCATAATAAAATGTTACATCATGTCATTGATCAAAAGACGGCTATTTCAAAGGAGGAGGATGTTGAAACTAATTGCCACATATTGACAGACAGAAGAGTTCTTCTTAAAATTTTGCCTGTGGTGATTTCGAAAGGTAAAAAATCGGTAGAAACATTTGCCCTTCTTGACGATGCCTCTACCGTTACTTTGATTGACGGAAACTTTGCCAATGACGGGAGCACAGCAACCTCTTCATTCACAATGGACAAATAATCAATTGGAAGAACAGAATGAGTGTAGAGTTGTGAGTTTCGAAATTTCATCAAAGTCGTATCAAAATTCAAAATTTCTTTTGCGTCATGCCAGAACAATCGAAGGTTTATCTCTACCTAGCCAAACCATCAACATTCAGGAAATCAATGAATATTATTCATACATTGATAGTCGCTTTGAATCTTTGTTTGAAGCACAACCAAAACGATTGATTGGGCAGGACAACTGGCTCGTGAGTAAAAAAAGTAATTTCTGGTCCGTGGCATGGTCCTGCTGCCAGCAAAACAGCTCTTGGTTGGGTCATCCATGGAAATTTTAAAGTGAATACTAAAAGTGTTCAAGGACAGTTTGTTTGTTACACGGATCATGAGGTAGAGGATGATCTTGATATTTCACATGATCTCGTGAAAGAACACTGGAAAATCGAAACTTACAACGAGTTAGATAAGTCAATGTCTAAAGAAGATCGGCGTGCTGAAGAAATTCAGGATGCAACAATGAATAGGATAGGAGATAGATATGAAACAGGGCTTCTTTGGAAAGATGATAATTTGTTTCTTCCAGAAAGTAAGAAAAATGCCAGGAAGAGACTATACTAGCAACCGAAAGAAGAATGTATAGAGACAAATCATGTGCTGAAAATTATGTGAGGAAAATTGAAGACATGAAAGAAAAATTGAATGAAGAAAATGTTTGTATTTCGTGCTGAAATTTATTTATGAAATCATAGCAAAGCGCTTTCGACTATAAAGTCCTCATCAGTGTGTCCCAAAGTGCCAAAAAAGGTAAACATAAAAGATTTAAGAAAGTTTCAATAGGCAACGTAACACATGTCTACCTTTTTGGCGCTTTGGGAAGTGTGAAGGTTCTTATTAGACCTGTCCCATGATCCTTAGCATAGAATTGGTTCCACAAATTCCCAAGAGACTGTTTCTTGAACCTGGTTCTGTGCACATCGGGTTGAGGTTCTCATTAGACTTTTCTCCCGGTTTGTCACATTTCCTTAGGTTTAGATTAACAGAACCATAAATAGATTTACAAATCAATTTGACTAATTGGTCATTTATCAATTTTCAAAACACAGATCATTGTTTCTGGAAGTTAATGTTCTGAGCCAAACGTCATTGTCATTGTCAACTTTTGACACAATATCAATTTCATTAATTTAGTTTAACAGCAGACTAAGCTTCAACAGACATGTGTTACTCTGCCTGTGAAACTTTTATCCAGGTTAATCCTGGAATAAGGATTTTTTAATGTTTTTTTTAAATGTTATTCATATGATGTCCCGTTTTTAAATTTGCACATGGTCCTCTGGACACAAGATATTTTTATGGTCTGGATCTTGTTCACCTGACGAGTAAGTAATTTTTCAATTTTCAAAATTCTCATTATCAAAATTTCTTAAATTCAATTCAATGTCACTTACTTACAGGTACGCACTGATGATGACTTTATAGTCGATAGCGCTTTGCTATGATTTTATAAATAAATTTCGGCACGAAATACAAACCTTTTCTTCATCCAATTACACTGGAACGTGCACACAGCTGGACAATTTTCACTTGAAAGAAAAAGGTTATATTTCCAAACTTGCACCAGATGAAATCGATATTTGCTCTTCAAAAATTTGGCACCTTCCTCACTTTGGAGTTACCAATCCGAATGAACCCACAAAATTGAGGGCCGTTTTCGATGCTTCAACAAAATCTAACCAGGTAAGCATAAATGACTGTTTATTGACAGGACCTGATCTATATAACTTATTGCATACAATTCTCCTAAACTTTTGGACATCTGATATAGAGGAAATGTTTTTACAGGTGAATATGAGAAAGGAAGATCGAGTGTCCCAAAGAATATACAGGGGTATGGAAAGACAAATGGATCTAGATGTCTATGAAATTAACGTAGTTTTCTTCGGATCGCCTTGTGGTCCATGCTTGGCACAAGAAGCCAAAAACAGAAATGCCAGTTTTTTCAACCATGAGTACCCAGATGCTGCTAAGGCTATTATTGATTCTCATTACATGGATGATTAAGTTGGTGGAGCAGAGACTGAAGAAGAAGCAATATCATTGATACGTGATGTATATTTTGTACATGAGGTTTTACGATTTGTAATTGGGTTGCTAATGATTCACGTTTACTTCGACATTTGGATGAAAATCTGTTGGCAGATTGCCAGAAAAAAATTGATAATTTTTCAGAATTATCAACTGAAAGAATACTTAGTGTATGGTGGGATCCTAAAGAAGACATATTCACTTTCAAAACCAACTTTCATAGAGTAGATAAGAATATAAATGGACAACAAAAGACAACCAACAAAAAGAGATGTTTTGAAAGTGTTTACGTCGGTTTCTGACCCACTCGGATTTCTTGGAAATTTTATAATTCAGGGCAAAATATTACTTCAAGACATATGGCGAAGTGAAATAGAGTGGGATGATGAGATTTCCAAAACCCTGTATATGAAATGGACGAAATGGATTGATGATCTGAAAAATATTGTTCAGTTCAAACTGCCTCGATGAAACTGTCAGATGGAGAGACATTTATGTGGTATCCAGCTTCACATTTTTACGGATGCATCCGAAAATGCATACGCAAGTGTAGCGTATTTACGATGGCAACAACACGAAAATGTCAAAGTTTGCTCCTTGAACGCAAAAACACGTGTAGCACCCCTTGAATCCTTATCAATACCACGCCTAGAACTGCTGGCTGGTTTAATAGGAGCACGGCTAAGAGCATGCTTAATAAAATCATTGGAACTCAATATCTCTAAGACATTTTATTGGGCCGATTCAAAGACCGTCCTGTCTTGGATTCGGTCTGAAGCAAGGCAAGGCGATTCAAGATGTTTGTGGCACAACGTCTTGGTGAAATCCAAGAACTTACCAACGCCTTGGAATGGAGATATGTAAAATCCAAAGATAATGTCGCCGATGAAGCAACAAAAAGCTATGGCCAGACCGATTTTTCAAGCTCTAGTCGATGGATTAATGGTCCAGAGTTTTAGTGGAAATCTTCCGATCAATAGCCCCAAGAGGTACCTTCTACAACCATCAGTAAAGAAGAACTCGAAATACGGAAAGACTTCATTTGTGTTGAAATTGAAGAAATGGCCGATATACCAAACTTAAAATATTTCAACAAATGGCAAAAGTTATTACGGTCGATGGCATGGATTTTCAGATTCATTGAAAATTGCAAGAAGAACAGAAGAAGTGGCGAACTTGATCCCTCGGAACTTGAGCAATCGGAAATAAACTTATTGAAAAACGTACAGCTGGAATCATACCCTGAAGAAATTGAGATTTTGAAATCGTATAGAAAATTAAAATCATCCAATAAAATATTTACATTTGATTGTTGTTAGGACAAGATGGATGGACTTATGAAAGATGGAGGAAGAATAGACAATGCACCTTTATGTGATCATACTAAAAAACCTGTCATGTCAAACCCGAAACATGAAATAACCAGGCTTATCATCAAATATTATCATGAACTTGTCAACCACCATCGCCAAGAAATCGTTGTTAATAATATTTGTCAGATATATTGTATTATTGGAATTCGTCAAGCAGTTCGAAGCTGTTGGGCGAATTGTCAGATTTGCAAGAATAGAAGGAGTTCTCCAGTTGTTCCGATTATGGGGCAATTACCAGTTTGTAGACTTGAGCCTACTATCAGGCCATTCATTAAAACTGGTGTGGATTATTTTGGGCCCATTGAAGTGACCGTGAAAAGATCTCACGAAAAAAGATATAGGGTTATATTCAACTGTATGGTAACCCGATCAGTTCACCTTGAAATAGCACACGACTTGAGCACTGATGGGTTCATACATGTATTCAGACAATTTGGTTGCCGAAAGGGAGAAGGACGAAAAACTTAAAAATCAGGATCAAGAAGAAATCAAGAGATTTTGTACATTACAGAAAACTAAATGGACTTGCAATCCCCCTTCAGCCCCTCATATGGGAGGAGTATGGGAACGACTAATACACTCTATAAAGAAAAATCTCAAGGAAGTTTGGAAAGGAATATATCCTCAACTTTTGATGAAATCGAGAATATCTTCAATTCACGACCACTGACTCCATATGCCTCATTACCATTTGCTAGAATTGAAAAAAAAAAACTGAATATTTTAACGAAATGGAAGGCAGCCCAGAAGATTGCTGATTTCTGTTGGCAGCGATGGTCTCCAGAATATATTACCTCACTCACAAAGCGAACAAAGTGGCACAAGAGAAATCAATCAGACTGGGAGATGTTGTGCTAATTTGTGACCCGAATGCGACCCGGAATTGTTGGCCTAAAGGTGAAGTAGTCAATCTATATCCTGCGAAAGATGGAAGAATTCGTGTAGTAGATGTGATAACAGCAAGTAAGACCGTTTTTCGAAGACCCGTTTTCAGGCTCTGCATTCTACCAGTCCGAAAGGATTCGGTTCTTTCCTATGTTCCTGGCAAATGTCCAGATAGATGAGCACGCAGTGTTTGCGTGGCTCATTTTTGTGTTCCCTTATGCAGGTGAGGAGAAAGTGGTTGTAGAACTCATACGAAAGTTGCCTAATGTATGTCGGGATGAAGGTGACGCCTGCAGACTACCACAACGCATCCAACCAAATGTAACTGTTACTTCTGGTGGCGATACGTAGTACTCTGTCTTGTCCAACCTCGTAAGTTGAGTCTCATTCAGGCTGCAGAACACTGGTCATACATAAAGATAATCTCACTGTGAAAAGAACATAGGAGAGAATACATAACATCAATTAACTATTGCCCAGCCCTCACCTAATAAATAATGATAAGCAAAATCCAATAATATTTTGCCACTTGACGTGAATCATCGACGATTGTCGTTGGAACATTCCTACGATATTGTCATATTAAATAAAACGTCAGTGAAGTCTGAAACTAATCCAGCTCGTAAGCATTACACTTTCTAGGGAAAAAGGTCAGTTACTTTGTCTTATCAACATTAAGCGATAAAATGTTAATATTCAACCACACACACACTGAAAGAAATAATATTGTAAGTGATAACAAAACGACTTGGTTAACAATTTTCTTATTAGGGTAGCAATAATTTTCAATGCAATATACCAAACTACTGTTTGTTGCATTGCTACAGGAACGATATGGAAATTGTTATCGAAAGATTGTTAGTGTGACAATACATTCCAGTTGAAAGAACAATATTTCATTGTTACAAGAACAATATGCAAATTGATATAAAAGTACTTAGAAAGAATTATTGATAAAACTTCACATGTATTTGGCAGTTTGTGCAATTGGTAATAGTAGTCCAGGAGCCCGGTAAAAATTTGGTCAGTCATTTCCTCTCAAGCGATATTTAGTGGAATGTATCAGAGAGTCGTATTATAAAGATTCGTGAACGTCAGCTGCGATTCCGTTGGTGGGGGGGGGGGATGATCAGCACAGTAGCTTCCTACGCACGAAGAAAAAAAATATATTCAATTATGTCCTCCTTCCCGGAAAAATGTTAAATTGACGCAATCCGAACATAAGGTAAAATTTTATTTGAGAGAAAATCATAGAAGGTACAATTTTTTTTGTGTTCGACCAACTAGCTGTCGTATAATACACCATGCTATAGTCAGCTGATTTTTTCTTCCTTCAAGATATTGCTTTAGCGATAATTTAATATGTTTTCAGGTAGGAAAACAAAATTGAATACATTTCTTTTTCTTTGTGCGTGGGAAGCTACCACCGCTCATCCCCCCCCACGTAACCGCAGCTGACGTTCACGAAGCTTTATAATATAAATCTCTGATGCTTTCCACTAATTTTCGCTTGAGAGGAACTTGGTCATGGAAATCTGTCACTGGCTCCCGGACTATAGGTATTAATTCCCTGTCAAGTTACTGACAACGTAGTATTTAGACCAACTGTAGGTCTTTCATCACTGACCCATGATAAAATTTATAAATAAGGTGATTTGGCGTCGGCAGTTGGAGCATTTGCTGGCTGCATTGGATCTAAATTTTATTTTTGTTTTTTTTTTTGCTTACTAGCAGTAACTGATTATTTTCACAGTATTATATTTTTGAAGGAACACTACTTATATATTTATTCATTTTATTTATTTATATATGGCTGTTTTGATCATCTTTTGTTTCGTTACTTCAACCAAATTCACTTAACATTTTTGAGATGGTTAGTGAAATTACGAGGATGTATTGAAATCTAGTTAGTCTACATCAGTTCCCTGCATAAACAAAATATTGCGTTACCATAGCAACGAACAATAACTTATTAGAAGTGTCAGTGTAAATTTTAACGACAAAAAAGTAATCCAGAGTTACGCAATAAATTAAAAGAAAAAATATGTCCACCGAAATTGAGAAAATCGAAAAATTGGAGTATCGAGCCATCATCACGTACCTGTATTTAAAGGGTTAAGAGGTAAGCTTCAAAAGAGGTAAATTTTCCATTGAAGATGATGACTGATCGGGAAGGCCAGTTTCTGTGTCAGTCCCCGAAAATATCGATGCAGTTCATGACATGATTTTAACAGACCGTCGAATTGGGCTAAAACGGATATCTCAAGCACTGAATATTTCATACGAACGCGTTCATCATAAAGTTCACGTCAGTTTGGACATGAGAAAAATTGCTGCAAAATGGATCCCCAAATGTTAGAATGTTGACCAAAAGCGTGCGAGGGTAGTAGCATCGCGTTCGATCTGTGCTCGATTTGAAAACGATGTAGACTTCTTAAACCGAATTGTTACTATGGATGGGACTTGGGTACATTTCTACGATCCAGAAACAAAACAACAATCGATGGAATGGCGACACTCCGGTTCTCCAAGACCTAAGAAGTTTCGTGTCCAAAAATCTGCTGGAAAAGTTCTTGCTTCAGTTTTTTGGGATTGCCATGGAGTAATCGTGATTGATTTTTTGGATAAGGGTAGAACAATAACTGGAGATTACTATTCGACATTACTGACCACTCAACGGGAAAAAATTAAAGAGAAAAGATGCGGAAAGCTATCCAAAGGTGTTTTGTTTTTGTAGGACAACGCCCCTGCACACAAATCTCATGTTGCCATGCAAAAAATTCGTGATTTAGGGTTTGAATTACTAGAACACCCCCCTTATTCACCAGATTTGGCTCCGTCCGACTATAATCTCTTTCCTCAACTGAAAAAAAGTTGAAAAAGTCGTAAATTTTCTTCCAACGAGGAGGTAATAAAAGCTGTGGAGGTCTGGTTTGCAGAGCAAGAAGAAACATTTTTTATGAAAGGTCTAGAGACGTTGCAGGTTCGCTGTAATAAATGTATCCAATTAAGAGGAGAATATGTTGAGTAATAAAATATTTTGACATTGAAATTTTGTTTGGTTCTATAGTAGGCTAAGAATATTTCAATATATCCTCGTATATATCTGGTTGTGCCTGTCCTGACAAAAGTATAAGGTTACCGTTACATTTTTTTTGTTACCCTAACCAAAATTTTTTTTCAGTGCATACATATGTTTCTACTGTATATCTTATTTCTTGCCGTTATGGCCTCGTTTAGATAAAACAGTATAATCGGCGTTACATATTAATTTGCCTATAAAATTGTTGATTTTAGTAATACTGTTGTAAATAAGAAAGATTATCGGTCCCAAAACCATCCCTTGTAGTATGCCAGTTTGTACAATTTGTTCCTCACTTGGTGTTTATCTTGAAACCAGTTCTTCTTTTCTTGACACATTGTTGAAATACTTTGGCCGGAGTATTTATGACAGATACAGGTCTATAATTACTGATTTAGATTTTTTTCCAGCTTTGAGAAGTGTGGTTACACCTATTGAAAATATTTGGTGATGTGGACAAGCGGCACTAAAATATTGGTGGGAATAGTTTTCTTTGTTTTTGAGTTTATTCTATCGGGTACCGTTGCAGAATTTTTCTTTGAATTTGATATATTTGTGACAATTTCATTGTTTGTTATAGGGTTCAAGAACATGGGATTGATTTACTTTAATATCGTATAGAAAGTTTTCATGAAAGTTTATCTCTGGTATGTTTGGCTCATGTTTACACCTATATAAACAAGAAAATTATTGAATTCTTTTGATTTTGCTGCATTACTATTAATGATAATGTTGTTTTAAAGTATGTCATTGTTTTCGATATATTTCTTTTTTAATATTTACCACGTATCATTTGTTTACTTTGTTTTTTCATAGTTCCAACCAGCTTGAATTATTTGGATCGTTTTTGTGTTTTTTAATGGAGATTTTAATTTATTTCTGTATTTTTTATATGCTGATTCCAACTCTATTGTATATTCCTTCAGCAGTTTCTTTTCTGGTTATCACGATGCTTTAGAGAGTTCACCTACCCTGTAGTAATCCAAGGATTTGTTTGATGATTGATTTACTGTTTTTGAAGAACTGGTCAGAGACAGAGGCAGATGTGACTTTCAAATTTGCCAGTGAATATGCCAAAGCTTTGCTGTGGATCCGTTTCTAGAAAAATACTTTCTCATTTTTCTACTGAAAGTATCTGAAAACGTTAAGTTTACAAAATGGGTAAAGTGGTATGTCATGTCTGTTCAAAAAATTATTGGTGAAACAGATACGTAGTTTAAAAAAAAAATATTGTTATGAAAATATGACCGATAGCCGCGGATTTCGTGTCTGTGGTACTGTAGTTACTCATCTAGTTGGTTTGTTTAGGTAAGAGATAAACAAGAGTAGTTCTTCGTTTCATTATTGTGGATATATAATAATTTTATGCTTATATCCCACAGATAGCTGATGCATTCAGGATGGCTATTGACTGTTCATTTTCTGATGGTAATATTGAGTGAATATGTTGAATGAAGTACCAAGCATTTTTTTGTCTTTGAGCTGCGTTTGTAGAAAAAAAGATTGTCTGTAGGTAGAGCACAAAGTGTCATTGCCGCTTACCAAAGATTAAGATTGAGTAACTCTCTTTCGTGAGCGGTAATGTATCACTTTGCGCCCAAAATTTACAAATGGCCGTGTCCTAGTTGACCTGCGATGAGGAATTCAGGTAAACATAATTTGTACTCAGAATCAATTATTATAGTCTCCCAGGATGTGCAAACCATGCACGTCAGCTATGTGCATTACGGAAAAAATAAAAAGCTTGTCCAACTCTCAGCTTGAAAACATTGTCAATTATTTCTCTCCATCATTCGAGTCATTAATTCCATTTCATCAGCAAACACAAAGCTAACATTTCATCCATGTGAACATATTTCTCAGAATTCAACAATTCCCGGCTGCTCTAATCAATTCCAGTTCCACTGTAATATTTCAGGACAAATAACTTACATGGGAAGTCATTGATAACGAAAAATTCGACACCAAAAGCTTGTCACACGCTAACAACCAAACCATTTTTTCGACTGCCACTTACCTCGAGTGGCCATCACATATAAATAATAATACTACCAGTGTAAATGATTAAGAAAATTGATAAAGCACATCGTTCAAGTTAGACGTTGATTGATTTGAGATTTGCTTCTACAATAACTGGATTTAATTAACACCTTTTTGAGATGGTATCGTTACTAAATGGTAAAAAGGTTCGGATTTTATCGGGAGAAGTGGTTTACAGGCGTTAGTTTTCGATAATAGCGATTGATTGGGAAATCACTCCAACTGAGATTTCATCAGCACTGGTCATATTTCTTAACAGTTATTACTATTTTATGCATGCCATCAAATATGTTCTGATGCAACGTTTTGATTTACGTTTGATGCAACTTTTTGACAAGTTATTGCCAAACCTGCGTTGACATCACCTTCCCACTGGGATTTTTAGCTTTGGGGTGAAAATAACTGATCATGTTGTACGCATTCAATAACTCAACAACATCGGTAGCGAATTGACATTCGCATTGACATTGACATTCAAAAATATGAAATAATGACAGCTATAAACACGGTTTATGGTACAAAACTGCAGTGTGATTTGTTAGGTCGTTTTAAGATAAGATCCTATAGACATACGTTCGGCGTTGCTTCGTTTCTGATATACAGGGCGTTGAAGATAAAAAAAAGTATTTATAAAATATCATAAATATCCCTAAACCGATTTAGTTAAAATTTGGTGAAGTTATTTGACCTTATAAGGCGTTTATTTAGCTCTAACTGAATTGAAATTATTAGGTCCAGTGGCGTCCCAGTGGGCATCACAGCCTACAACATTGAGAAAATAAAGTTCGCCATTACCTTTTTTCTGTTATAAAGAAAATACACTGTGTTACATTTTGAATCATAATAATAATAATATATTTATTAGCCATTTAGGCACAGTTGTACACAGGGTTGGAAAAAATCATGATTTTTTTAAAAACTTCAAAAATCTTGATTTTTATTAAAAAAATAAAAAAAATCAAAGAAAAACGTGATATTTTCAGTTTTTTTTTTATTTTGAATAATAATCGATATAATAATAATATATTCTGGTTCATTTTAAGTACCTATGTATCTTTACATGCAAACGCAAACAATAACAAATAGCATTTTCCTGTTTTGACATATCTTGTATTGGTTTATTCTTGTCAGACCTTGCGAAATCAAGAAATCGCCTCGCGCCGTAATTTCCCTTGAAAAATCCTGTCGAATCTTGATTGCACCAGTCACAACGTCACAACACAAAAACAATAAAACGACGAGAACTCGTAAGCTGATTCATTTAACAAATTTCATTGAGACTGTGAGTGTGTCTGTGCCCAAGTAGTGAACTTAACTGAACAAGTAAAGTGAGTGTAGAATAAAAATGAGTGGAAGGAGGAAGGATCCAATTTGGAATTATTTTATAGAAAAAAAATCAGAAAAAGGAAAAACGTGTAGTAGAGCTATATGTAAAAATTGCAGAAAGGAAATGAAAGGAAATGTCCAAAGATTAAAAGACCGTCATGAAAAGTGTAAGAACGCTGGGCCAAGTAATGAAGAAGTTAATTTAACAACTGAAGGTATGTACTATGTATACATATTATGTCTTATATGACTAGTATGGTAAAGGTATGAAATAGTAGAAACAGAAACTAAAAAAATATTATTATTTCATTATTAATTGCTATTCTTCATACAAGGAAAAAGTGCTAGATTTTAGTACGGGGTATGATTTGATATAAATAGAAATACAACAGAAGGATTACAATGAGCGCTAAAATCTTACTTTTTTCCATATATTTTATTTTTAAATATTTTAACAATAATTATTAATTCAACAGCTTATCTTATCATTTATCAACCTAAATAATTTCTTGCTTTTTTACAGAACATGAAGGATCAGATCTTAATTCAGATAAAGCAACTATTGCAAGCGGAAGGGCTTCAACGTTTTCCAATTCAACCACCAGTTTTGAAAATCGACCGCCAAGTTTAGCTTCGTCAAGTTTGTATGTTTTTGGTTTGTCAGTGCCATCAACATCGTCATTATCACTTTCTAATGAAACTAATGATTCAGTATATAAAAAACGAAAAACGGACGTTCTCGGTTCCGCTAATTTAATTAACTTTGTTATGCGGACATCTGCAAATAAAAAAGAAGAAATAGACAAACAAATCGCAAAAGCTGTATTTGCAACTAATACTAGCTTCAGATGTTTAGACAATCCGTATGTGAAAAAGGCGATCGAAATATTAAGACCTGGTTATAAGCCCCCATCAGGAAAAACCGTTTCGACAACTCTTCTAGAACAAATCCACGAGGAAGAAAAAACAAAATGTTTTGGAAGTCTTTCTGGTCAGAGTGTAAACATGTCTATTGATGGTTGGTCTAGTGTCCACAACGAGCCTGTAGTTTGTGCCACAATAACCACTGAAAATGGACAATCATTTTCGTTTGAAACCACTGATACATCAGGAAATCCACACACAGGCGATTATTTAACTGGGATTGCTTGCAATTTAATTTAATCTTGTAAATCTAAATACAACTGTGACGTAATATCTTTCGTAACAAATAATGCATCAAACATGTCACTTATAAGAAGAAATATATCAGATAAGCTAAAAGTAGGCTCTAAAGTCATAACTTATGGATGCTCAGCTCACCTTTTAAACTTATTATACAAAGATATAGAAATGAAAAATATCAAAGAACATGTTACACACATTATTAAGTACTTCCGAAATAATCATCTGGCTAGGGCAAAATACATGCAGGCAGGTGGAAAAACCTTAGTGCTTCCGAGTGACGTAAGATGGAATAGTATGTCAGATTTTTTAGAGGTATATACAAGTCAATGGGAGAAATTGTTAAAAGTATGTGAGGAGAATAAAAAAGAAATAGACTCAACAATATACGAAAAAGTTTCAAACATTGGTCTTAAACGATCAGCTGAAGATTACCTAAACATCTTAAAGCCTATAGCTGTGGGACTTGATAAATTATAAAAAAAAATGCTTTCCTATCTGAAGCAGTAGAAGTATGGAAGAAATTACAAGAAGAATTCCAGGACGAATTATAGAATTATCGTTATCTCAAATGCAAATTTTTGAACACCGATATAAACAGGCACTAACGCCCTATCATTTTGTGGCTTATATTTTGGATACAACCAGAACCAAATTTGAATTGAGATATGCAGAAAAAAATTCAGCATTAAATATCATGCAAGAAATGTATGGAAATAGTGGATTCCTATCACTCATTATAAAAAAAGAAAAAACTGAACCATTTTCAACAGTTATGTTTTCAGAAGAGGTATAATCCAATGTTAGTGCCTCACAGTGGTGGGTTTCACAAAAGAATATTCCTGAAGTTGCTAAACTTCTTCCTATTCTGAAACAATTTTTACGTGCTGTCTCCTCGTCCGCTTCGGTAGATAGAGAATTTTCTACATTTGGAGTGGTTCACTCCAATTTACAAAATAAATTAGGAGTGGAGAAAGCGGGAAAATTAGTATTTCTGTACAAATACTATAATGAAAATGAAAATTAAGGTTGCATTTTTTTGAAAATATCTATTATTTTCAATATTAAGAATATAGTTTTATTTGCAGTTTGTATCAGTTTAATTTGTATTTTGAGTATATTTTATAAAATAAATAAATGTTATTTCTGATTTCACATTTTTTATTTTATTCATTGAATAAAATAAAAAACTCACTTGATTTAAATCGTGATTTAAATCAAATGATTTAAATCAGGCGAACCCTGGTTGTACATATGGTAAGTCATATAAAATGAATAATGTGAGGACATAAACTACAGGTACTTATAAATAAACCATATCCATAATGGGTGAGTAACATAGAACATACAGATAGCACATAATACAGTAACAGCATATTGTGGTCATTGATAATATAAAACGATTATATAAAACAAGTAAGTAAATAAACAAACAAACCACGATCATATGTATAAATAAAATCAAAGTTATTACAGGTGAGACGACAGCACAACACAAGTAATATATTTAAAAAGTTTAATACATCACAATAATGGATCATCCAAATATTCTTGAAAGGAATAGGTAGTATAAGTAACTATTTTCAGTCAGCAAACATTTAAGGTGACCATGACGTACCCATCTCTTCTATAGTACCATATTTCCAAGGTAGCATTACACTCAAATACATTGTTGCATTTCTTGACTTCAAACGTGTATTTCTTCAATTCTACATTATTATAATATACAGAATCATTATCACTATTTCTGCTATATCCAAATGGATTTGTTATGACAATGAGCTGGGGCTTTGACACTTTCGTCATTAGTTCCGTGGTTATTCGCCTATTATGAATAACACGTTATTACAAATTCGCAACAAGACCGTTCTTATTTGAAATAAGTCTCAGAAACTTCGATTTTTTAACGCCTTAGTGAAATAATCTGCGATCATATAGATTAGGTTGATGAATACTGAACCTTTATAACTCCATCATCTATATTTCATAAGAGAAAATGATAACGAACATCTATGTGTTTAGTACGAGCCTGATAATTTCCATTAACGCCAATTTGTTTGTTTGTTTCGTACCTGCATTTTGAAAAATGTGTTCAATTCCTGATTCCATACACGACTAGCCTGCTTCAAAGACCATATAACAATTTTTTACTTGACACATTTTGTTTGTTTCGTTGAAAGTTTCTTCTTGCACCTCTGTTTACAAGAAAGCAGAAACGTCAGCATCAAGCGTGCCAATTTTTTAGTTGAATTGGCAAAGCATTGTAAAATTTAAAACTGAAGTAGTTGTGGCCTCTTTGTCCATTGATGAATGGTGTTTTGGAATTGTTTTGTTTTGATCGTGTGTTATATTCATGTTCTATTTTTGGAATTTTATTTTTAATTTTGTGTGTTACAGTTTCATAAAGGACAGTGGATGAATAATTTCTTTTAATTTTCTAAAATTTTAATAACTCGTTTTTGTGTCACAATCAGTTTATTCATAGTAGTCTTTCCAGCCGATCCCCATGCCAATATTCCGTAGCATGTGTGTCTGTACAAGAGAAAAGTATAATGTCTTGAGTGTTTTGATGTCAATATTTCCCTTAGAATCTTGAACCGATGCATCAAGAATTGAAGTTTTTTTATGACATAATTAATGTGAAATTCCCATTTGAGTTGGTTATCAATAATGATGCCTAGATTTTTCATTTGTTTCAAAGGCGAGATAGTTAAAAGGTTGGTTATGCTCAGAGAAGTGAAATGTGGGGAGCATCGTGTAGTGGTAAAAATTGGTAGGTAATGTGTTTTACTGAAATTTATTGTAAAAACTTCTTGTGAGAATCACTTTGCAATATTTACTAGGTCTGCTTGCACTTTGTTTTTTAATGTTGTCCATGTTGTATCTTTTAAAAAATTGCTGTGTCGTCTGCATAGGTGGATGTTGGTCCAGTTGCCGTGATTGAAGACAGGTTATTCAGGTAGATGTTAAATAGAATTGGACCAAGGATGGTTCCCTGTGATACCCTACTAACTATATCCCGGAAGTCACTTTCACTTTCTCAAATTTTCACGCATTGTGTCCTGTAAGTAACTTTCAGAGATATTTGGTGTGGTTTTTCTTGTGCCAATACTTTCTAGTGATTGGAGAAGGAGTCTCACTTTGTTTAAGACATTCGTGAGATCGACTAGAAGGATGATTTTCGGCCCTTCTTGATCATTTTCTTTTCATCTGTTTCCGTTCCTAAAACTGCCTCCCAATGTTCGAGATATGTTTGAATAGCGAATTTCCACATTAATGAGAACAAAAAATGTTGAAAAAAAAAAAATTATTTAAAACACAGTTAAAAATATTTGTATCAAGCAGGTTATTAAATAAGTTTTGGTCATTATCAAAATCATATATATATATATATATATATATATATATATATATATATATATATCATATGTCTGTTAATAAATCTATATGAATTTTTATTATGAGTAGTATGTGATATTTTAACGGATCATTTTTTTTATCGACATAATATAAACGGTAACTTCATCAATCGGAAACAGTGGAGGTGAGATATAACTAGAAAGGTGAACAAGCTTTCAGTGTAACTCCACCAAAAATAATCTTTATTGTAGAAACCATGTAGTCCGAAGACTAACATCAAATAGAAACCATGTAGTAGGAAGATTTACAGAAAGGACATGTTTCGAATGATTAATCCTTCGTCTTCAGCAAAATAGTGAGGGTTACAAAATATTTGAGAATTACATTAAATTATGTGGCCTACCATATGGTGGAAAACTAACATTAAAAAGGAAAAAATATATGAAATTGTATGGTCCTAATTATGACCTTATCGTTCGCAACTAGTGCGGGGTTCACATGTATTACCAACCATCTGTAGCTTGGGGCATATTCCTTTCTTTCTCAGAGGTTGGTAGAGACAAACGGCACCACCTGGTTCGATGTAACTGGAGTGTTCCTATCAAATCTTTTCACTATTCCCTCTGATTGGCTGTGGAACGAGTTTTCTTCACACCTAGAATGTTCATCATTTGCTACCATAACTCAGATTTGAAGTTTCGTTCTTGATCTGAATGATAGGTATTGTAGTGGAACTTTATATCTGGCTATCATAATTTTTACGCACACAACTTTGGGGTACTTGGAGAAATAGTTCAGGCCACCAACAAGTAGTTATTTCCATGATCGGTAACAAAAAACGGTCCCAGAATGTCTGTCAACTGCTACTCTTTCGAAAAGTTCACCAGAAAGATCCTGCCATTTTTCTTTGAAGAACATAGGTAACATCCTTTGCAAGGTATCTTTGAGTTTTTTGAGTCGACTCTTTAGTTGGCTCTGGAACACTTGTTTGAGATTATGCTGTTCATATCTGATCTCACAAATTCTGGAATACTCCCTCTGCTTACTTTCGGGGATGTGACACAGAACTAGTGAAGTGGCCACTTCCTTCTGGTACCAGCCGTTTGCGTTTGCTGCCGCTTCAAATTAACGTCGTTACATAGCCCATGAAGATTGCCCAGAAAATTTTGGAGGATTCAGAATGTTTACTTGTGTAGGCCTTGGAGAAGTCAGTAAAAATGGCCTTTCAATGGTGGGGGAAGATTTCCTCAGAGGGTGCCCGCTTGTATAGAAGGTGTATTGTTTCCTGCATCTCCTTGATCCTATCCACTTCTTCGTCATATTTCTTATTCGCCTTTCGTGCCCCCGTTCACCTATCGTCTCCACCTCTTGTGCCACCAGTACATCTATCCCGGATAATCAATTATCGACGTATTGAACCCTTTTGGTGACTCCCTGGATTCCACATCTGACTGCTTGATCTTCATCTTTGACCTTCTGGACTTCTCCTTCGACATCCTTTACTATTTCTGTGACATCATTCTGGAAACACTGCTGGCTTCAACAGATTCGTTGTAAAAGTTCACCATGTTGTTTTTGTAGTTGCTGGAAAAGTTCGACTTGTTCTTGTTTCCTCTTGGTCATCTCGTTCATGTCTTCTTTCAGCTTCTTATTCGCCTTGATTTGTTTTCTACTCATTTCAAATTGTTGAAGATGCTCTTTCTGTTTTTTTTTTTATTTTGGCTTCTTGTCCTCTTCTTCATGTTTTCGTTTGGCCTTGTTCTTTCAAAAACTGAAGAATGTCAACTTATTCCGCTGCTGTCACGTTTGCGAGTGATACTGGACTGTACAACTGCTTGTATCAGCTCAACTGCACTTGACAGCACTGTACTATACTTGTCACTTCAAATATTTATTAATCATAAACTGTCAGTTACTGAACTGCTACTCAACTGATCTAAATCACGACATGTGAAAATATAGTTCTCGAGTCATTGAGAAAATCATAGAATAAAATGAGAACATTCGATGTTATGATCTAGAACAAAAATTAGTATTCATAGGTTTCTAAGCATTTCACTTCCAAAGATGTCCAGGTTCATAACAATTTTCTTTTCAAATTAGTACCGTCCCAGCCAGTAAAATTAGTTTTGATATATATCCTATAATGTGTAGAATGAATCAATATAGTGTTGCCGCATCACAGTATGTACATAAAAGGCAACCATCACCAAACGGAATGTGATTATCAGAAATAAGTATTTCTCAGCTAATAATTTCAATTTTCTACTAACGATTTGCTGTATAATTCTCTCGATAATTTTTCTTTGGAATTCTATAATTCGTTCTCTGTAAAGACTTTTGAAATTAAATGGCTGATTATTCGTGAATACCAGAAACATAACACACACAGGTCTAGGTATATAAAATTGTTATTCATGAAATCTTATCTTCACGCTCGTTATACTAAAATGAAGCAAGCTTCGAAATTGAATGGATGAAGAACCAATCTCCTCCATGTTCACCATATTTTCTCGAGTATCTGAATGACACTAACAACCGTTAACTTGACATATACAAATAGCTTCCATAAAAAAGCTTCATTTAAATGTAAGGTGGGCACTTCGAAAAACAGTAAATTGACTGATGAAGTGAGTTACGATCTTGAGAAATAATTAAATCAGATTTGTTCACGTTTATAGTGCGGTTGAATTCCAATATTTCTCTCAATTTTGAAGAACTGGATTATTTCTAAGAAAACATTCTTTCCCGAATTACACAGCAAACAAATTCCACATGCAGTTAGATAATTTGATTGATGAAAATCGTACTGTGTACCTTCACAAAATGTCGGAAATCATATGCATTATTTTCTACTAGATAAGCAACCTGATTTACAAGTCAATCTCGGAAAAAAAATAACTTTTTAATAAACTAGTTATGAAAAGAATACCTACGGAAAAAAGTGATTCAGAAAAACAGATAAGACAAACATAAATGACATTGAAAATATTAACGGAACCTGCTAGCAGGCCCTCAAAGTGTCCCCATCAAATTTAATCCCTTTGTACTTGTTGAAAATATTTATTATAATCTCAGATTTTCAATATTCCCATGGAAAGAAACCGCATGGGGTTAGATCAGGAAATCTAGGAGGCCATGTATTCACCGAATATGGTCTGATATATAAGATGATCAACTGTATGGTATGCTGGAGCATCATCCTTTTGAGCACAGCTGGGTAATTACAGGTAGTTTAAAAGTAATTACAAGTACAAAATACATTTTCAAAAAAGTAACTACCCAGTTACAATTACAAAGTACAATTTCAATTAAGAAACTAATTACAGTTACAAAGTAGATGTCTTAAAAAAAGAAATTACTAATTACCTTTTTGTAAATATGTTTCGGATAAAACAATAATTTGTGATAAAATTGAGGAACCGTGACATTTATAATTTTTCAATATTTAATAGTGTTCAACTAAATGGATTCTAAGTAGAATATATAAAGAAAAATTTCAATAGGTATTTATTAAATATCTAATAACAAATTTCTATATGTAAGCTTATCAATAAAAAGCAAAAATAATTAATTTTTTTAAACGGAATAGGCAACTTAATCATTATAAAACATTAAATAGTTTGTAGACTCGGAAAAAAAAGTTATATCAACACGAAAGTTTGGGTCTGGGGGTCTGAAGCCGTTTGGTCGAAGAGATAAAATGGTTGACTGTTTAGCACCAAACTTTTTTTTAAAATAGGTGATCAAATCTGGTCAAATAATGTTTCATGCATTATTGTCATAAAATCAAAAGTTCTCAAACAGGAGAATATTAGCCAATGTATTCAAACTATCATGAGTTGAAAACTATTGATTTTTGAACAAGGTATCTGACCGTTTTTAACGAGAGCACAGGTTTATGTAAAGAAAATGTTTGGTATAAAATCATTAATATTTTTTACTTTTAATGCAGATAAATGACGCCGATTTGTATGAGGCATCGATTGGGTGAAAAGTGTTGCAAATATATAATTTTTTTTGTCAGTATCATTTATACAAATCAGTAAAACGCAAAGTCGTCTCCACAATTTAATATCACCATCTGGTGTAGTAAGATGGTGAAACGCCCAAGTAGCACACCTATATTGGTAAAATATTGGAACAATATTGTGAACATATTGGCAAAATATTTTAAATGCAATATTGGCGAGAAAAAAAATGTGAACATTCGGCGATATTGGTCCAATATTACTAGAATAATATTGGCGAAATATTCTTGAACTAATATTGGACTCAAAATGTTCGGCGATATTGGTACAATATCGCTGATACAATTTTCTTACAATATTGGCACAATATTCAAAAGTTATATTGTCGAGAAGTAAAATGTGAACATTTTGCGATATTGGTCGAATATTGTTTGAATATTTTAAAGAGAAACATTCTCAATTGAAAATTGAATGAATGATTCCACAACTGACTTTATGAACATCCTGTTCATATTTCCAATGAAATCAAATTGTTTGAATATTTTAGAAATAGTTTTGGTGAAATATTCTTGAAGCAATAATGGCCTCAAAATATTTATCGATATTGGTACATCAATATCATTTGGATATATTGGTGGATGTCAATATACCTTGGTAAATTATTAAATGTCTTTTAGTTGATGAAGGTGACACCAGAGTCTGCCTTTTGATCACCATAACGACTGAGTGAGCTGTCTTGAAAACAAGTCATGGGAAGTATTTAATATACTTTCGTAGGTTTTAGAATACGTTCTATATGTAGAGCCACCTAGCGGATTTTTATTCAGGTTTGATCATGATATAATTTCAATATGTTTTATTGAATATTCGGCCAATATTCAAATTTCATCTCAATCTAGATGTAGGAAACAATATGAAGACAATATTGTTTTAACGATATCGATGAATATTATTGAACCAATATTGACCCAATATTAATTAATAAGATTTGTTGAATATTGGCGAAATGATATTCAACCAATGTGTAATCACACTTGGAGATACAATATAGTTTTTATTTCTAGAATCGATATAAGGGGAATATTGGGATTGCGATATTTATTCTAGATATTAAAAACGATGTGAAGACAGTATTGTTTTATCGATATTGGTAAATATCATTCAACCAATATTGACTCAATATGAGTTATTACGATTTGTCAAATAAAGTGGAAATGATATTCAACCAATATTCTAACAAACTTGGAAATACAATATAGTTTTTTCCCCTATAATCGATATGACTGGAATATTTGGATTGCAATATTTATTCTAGATGTGGAAAACAATATAATATAACCAATATTGTATTATCGATATTGGTAGAAATTATTCAATCAATATTGACCCAATATCTCGTGTGATAATCTGCATTCAAAACTAGTTCAACCAATATTCCACCAATATTATTAATATAATATTATTTTTTAAATATTCACCCATATTGGACCAATATTGATTTTTCATTTAAAATATATCTATATTGGCCCAATATGGAACCAAGATTCAGCCGATATGATCTGGGACGGCTATCAATCAGTTGACCGTCACATAGTAGTACAAGTTTCAGAGCTACATAGATCCATCAACAGCTATTTATAAATTCTTCAATTAAAGGAGAACAATGTAACTAAAGGCAATTTAGCTTATAAAAATTACTTACATGGAGATGAAAAAATGTTGTAAATTACATATGAAAATAATTAGCTATGCTTCATTATAACATTAAGAACACATGAAAAATAACTCTGAGAAAACTGCTCTTATCGGAATCAAAGTTGAAAAAACCCTGAACAAATTACCAAACTTGCAAATAATTACGCCATTCAGTTTTACAGGAAAACAATCCATAGCCATCTCATATTATGTTGCCTAGTCCATTAACCTGGCTGTGTAAGCGTAATATTACGAAGATTCCTCATTTCATAGTCAATTTTCACGATCTTTGTGATAGTTGGAAGAGATCGATTGGAGTTTTTACAAACCATTTGAAAGGAAATCAGTCAGTTATGGAAGATATTTTGCCAAAAAAGTGCCTTGCCACAAAAACCTTACGTTTTTGCACAACATGTACCCTTGAATGAATTCTATGAAAATTTAAGGAGCAATTGACAGTTCTCAATGGTTTACGAAATTTGAAATCAATCTTCAAATTCAAAAAATCGATTATGGTAAAATTTCACGAAAAATTTTATTTTTTTTTAAATTCCACATTGTTTAGTGAGCCACAACAAAGATCTCCTTGAGAATTTTCATCCAGATATTACTCATTTTCCCAAAAATATGATTTTGAAAAATGCGTTTTTTTTAATCACTCAGTATATCTGATACGGGCTAAGGGCTAAAGACACAAGTTGATGACAATTTTTTTTTTCCAAAAATCGCAAATAAAGATTTTTTCCATCTGTTAGATTCAATGTTACTGTATATTAGAAAATGTTAAAATATTTCGAAGTAGTTTGCTAAACGATAGTAAACCCTGAAATTAATATAGAAATAGAGTTCTCAGTAGCACACCAAAGAAAGGCTCACAACATGTCCGATGAGAAGTGCTCTGAAGAGAATGTGAATACCAATAAGGAGGGTACAAGAGGTATGAAGATGGCTGTTGCTCTGTAGAACTATAGAGAGCAGTACCTGTCAAAAGACCAAGGGGCTCTCCTGCAGGGTGAACTCACCGAGGCGTCTAAAAAATAAGATATTGGGAGGGGGCAGTACCTAGAGCTGGATTAGCTAAGGACATCCTCCCTAAAGCCAAGGTGGTTGTATGGATTCCGAAACCCACAGATATCATTAAATGGAATCGGAAAAATTCTCCACCTTATCACAACGCAGAATTTGGGGTTTGAACATGAAGATCAGAGAAGGCATTTGGTCTAACTCTTGTTCTCTCAATCGACAAAAAAATGCTCAAACCAACCTACAAATAATGCGTACTTGTTTAAACTGACATAAACGTGAACATCACAGCAAACAAGTTGACCAACAGAAGGGATGAAGTGAAGAGGGACATCGTCCCAGCTTTTATCTACATGTCTTATCTCTCCAAGTCCGCCACCATCAGAACATGTAAATGAACTAGTCCAAAACGGAGAAACACATAAACTCCAGGTTATTGTGGGAGCCGACTCTGAAGCACACACAGTGTGGGCTAGACCGACGCGAACTTAAGAGGTGAGCCATTGCTTGAATTTATTTCCTCCAGTTACCTGGAAGTACTGAATATGAGGAATCAGCCAACCTTTGTAACCCAACGAAGATAGGCAATCATTGATATTTTCCTTGGCTCTGTCCAGGATCCACCATTGTCACAAATCCCAGCAATGAAACCCAGGTCGACCTCCAACTGAGGGCGAACAGGGCTGACTGGGAGGTGGCAACACACCCAAATGTGATATGGGCACCCTTCCCATCCATATGAATGCAGCAGAAAATTGAAAATCTAGCACCAGAACTATGCAGATTTTACAGGATAAGCCGAAACTCATACTACCAGGCCAATGATTATAGAACGATAAGCTTATCAAACTTTCTCCTGGAAGGACTGGAAAAACTGATTGACATGGACATACGGGAGGTAGCTCTTATAGACATGTAAACCAGCGACGGCTTTGCACCAATTGGTGTCAAAGCCGGTGGACACTCTGGCAAATAAGGAAATAGCACTATGCACTTTTTAGACATCGCAGAAGCATTTGAAAATACATGCTTCGAAAGTATGGTCTCAGCGGCCAATAGGAGTAGCGAATGCTCCCAAATAGACAGGCCCATAACAAAATGTTTGAAGACTCCGCGCAGCTGGATGTTGCCGGGGAAACCCCACAGCGAGGGATACTATCTCCCCTGCTGTGGAACACGGTAGTAGACAAACAGCTGGAATCCTTGAATAATCGATATCCCAAGGTCACGCGGAAGATATAGTAGTCCTCGTACAGGGAAAGTATGCCCAAATAACCTCTGAGCTGATGCAAAATGCACTGAGGACCATAGGTGAATTGTGAGAAAGAGAGGAACTGAGGACAAACCCCAGCAAAACAACACTCATTCCTTTCACACAAAACAATACTGAGAAACATGAAGCTACCCAAATTCTTTGATGTAACACTACAAGTTACTGATCCTGTCGAATGCTTAGGGCTCTTCTTAGATAAAAATATAACAAGAACTTGCAGCTGCATGCACAGAGTTTTTGGAAAACGTGGAACTAAAACCGAAATTCATGCACTGTCATGTTGTGGAAACTCTAGGAATTCATAGAATATTTTTTTACGAAAATTATTTGTTACTCATATTCCAGGAATGATCTTTAAATATATCAGATTTACTGTGAATACTCGTTAGTAATGTTATAGAAATATTTTGTATGTAATATCCTCGCAATATCCAAGAAATATCTATAGAATCTTTTTTATTCACAAAATATACCAAAATTCCAAATGGAATGTTCTAAAATTATTCATGTCATATTTGGTGCTGTTTGAGGAAATACTTCATTCAAATTAAGAAACTATAGTCGATTCGAAAACACTGTCGCAGAAACAAAACGAAAATCGGGTAGACCCGTATTCTTGTATAATTATGCGATCAGTTAATGAAACTGAATTAAATTATTGATTTAATCATTCGACTGATTAATTGTCCGAAGTAATGGAGGTGTTTAACATTTATTTACATTGCTTCCAACCGCTTCCAACGCGGACTGCTTGCGATATACCCTACCGATTGGGTGATAGTTATTACTGTAGGATGAGACTTGAGGAGACTGGGTTGTTCATTAGTTGTTATTTTCTGAGAACTTGTGACATTTTTTACAGATAGTGCAATAACTTGAACTTTTGGAAACAAGTAATATAAACATAATTTTTTTCGATGTTAGAATTTGTTAAATATTTCTGAAAATTCTACAGAAGTGGAAATTATTTAAAACCTTCCGGGACGGCATGAATTTTTTGTGACCCAGGACTGGCGTGGGGCTGTGAGGCCGCACACTACATATATGGCGATTACTTACTTCTCTGTTTTGTTTTTTTTTTGATTATTTGTTCCAAAACATTAGGTAACCAATATAACACAACAAAAGGATGAGCTAATATATAAAAAATACTTGCTCACCTTTAAAATGAGCCGAAGAATGCAGGTCAAAATGGGATCGGGCAATCTAATGGATTGGGACTCTCAATTGGCAATACTCAAAAACAATAGCATCCACGAACTTCAAACTCTCGTGATACACTGATTGTCTAATGCTTGAAGAATACTGAAACGCACCGAATCAAAAGTTCGGGAAATTCGGAGTAAACGACAATTGAAAATATCGCGCCAGTCCCGGAAGGTTTCAAAGCTTATTTTTAGTGTATGCCATAATGTTAATAACTCATAGTAATAAAGTTAATTATTGAAGTAATGAAAATATTTACTGCAGAATGACATCATTATCATCTCTCTTTTGTCCTTTTTTTTTCAGGATATCATAAAAAAACTAATCATTCACAGAGAGCAAATATAAGAGAAACATCAAAGAAACACATAAAACTGGTGCAAAACCCACCTAGATATGAATGGTAAAGAACTAACAAAAAATATGATAGGAGCGATCGATGAATGAATGAGGACCAATAAAACAGAACATAGAAAAAAATATTATGAAACAATGAGCAAATAAGCGAATTTAATTAAGCAAACTGAACGAGTATCGATGGGCAAGACAGTGCATGAAATTGAACAAGAGAGTGAGAATACAAAATGCTTTTACAGAAGAGTAAGAGAAAAAATAAAAATGAATGAAGAATAAAAAGGGGCTAGACGAAGGTACTAGAAAACACTGTAAACAAGTTTAGATGGAATACTACAAAGAATTAATAATAGATGAAGCTGTAAAAGTAATAGAAGAAGGCGAAAGAGAAATAAATGAAAAAATAGGAGTTTGAAAGAGACATGGCGAAATGTAGAAAAAGTATATCAAAAACAAAAAAAAAACAAATCAACATCGAATTTATAAACTACCGACGCAATGAGTTAACGGAGAGAATACTACACAAATAAATAAAATATGAATTGAGGAAGAATGCCAGCAGAATATAAGTCAGGACAAATAATAACCATCCTTAACAAAGGACAGCAACAAATCTGTAAGAATTACCAAGATAACACTATTAAATAAAGAGTACATAATAATATCAATAATAAAAACAAGGCTGGTAATTATTACATAAAATATAATAGGGTCATATCAAAGATTATTTATACGAGAAAAATCAACCACAGACGTGATTCATCTACAAGTTATGGATAAGACGACGAAATTATCTTTGTAGATTCTCAATAAGCGTTTGACTCAACCAACTTATAGTAGCAGTGAAAGATTTGAAAATGCCACAAAAACTAAAATGGCTGATATTAATGACGATGAAAACAACTAGGATCACGATCACAATCACAATCACAACAGAAAGGATAAACAGAAGAATTCACAATCAATACAAGAGAAAATCAGGGGCACTCACTATCAACGATGTTATTCAACCTTACTTCAGGATATGTGGTTAGGAAAATCATCAAAAGAGGTCTTAGATCAGATAGAGGAGAAATTATTGCGTATATACGCTAATGATATAGCCAAAATTGAAATTAGAATACAGACAAATAGAGATAGGAAAAGAAAGAGTTTATAGAAGACAAGGAGTTTAAATATTTAGGAGTAACGAAAACTAAGACAGATGAGAGAAGACCAGAAATACAATGAATAATAATAATCGCGAACAGAACATACTTTGCCAATGAAAAATTATGGAAAAGTAAAACACTAACAAAGGGGTCCAAAGTAAATATTCAAATTACAATAATAAGACCAATAATGCTATATGGGGACGTGACGATGTCAATAACAAAATACCCTGGCCAATTAGGATTTCAGAGGAAGAACATAATTTTTATACATTCCTTCCGAATTAGATACATTTCCTCACTTGGAATAATTCTATAAAAATCTGTGGCTAACGGATTACATCCAACCACACACACTCAAACACAGATACATTTTCGATACAAATGAACTAGGCAAACCATACATTTTCTGCAAGCGCATAGTGTAGACTAATCTGGTATGGTGTCAGTAGTAGCTAGTAAAAAAAATATGAATAGAAAATAAAAATATACAATTGTCGAAGATATCTGGTGAAAAAAATTTTACATTCCAAATAATTGATTTTGGGATATTTGGTGTTGAATAAATCCCTTTTGTGACATGACTCGGATGGGGAATCATCTAACAAAAATGTGTACAGGACTTAAAATATTTGGAAGACTCAGGACTCAAGATTGGGACTGAAAGGACTCAAAATCTAAATTTAGTGACTCAAAAACTCAAGATTGGTTAAGAAATGACTGAAAGCCAAATCCATTTGAGTCAAATACTCAAGAACCCCTAGGTTATCAGAGAAACTTTTCATAAGCTCAATCATGCTCGGTGGAAGACACCGAAGATAAATGTGTGTCTAATGTGTAAGAGGCAAGTGCTTAGATTCAACGACTTCTTCTTCGACCCAGACTGATGATATAATTTATTTTTTGTCATCTGTATTTTCCCGTCCAAATCTCTTACTATCTCCCTACTCCTTATGTCTCTTCATCTCGACCTCATATATTTAATAATAATAATAATAATATTAAATGGCCTTTATTTCTCTTGGCGGAGTTTAGCTGGGCTATTCTTCCTGTTTCTCTCCCTCGTGATTTTTTCCTCTCTCATTATTTTACCCGTTGTTGCTCATATGCAAGAAATTGCAGACGAAGTATTAATACCCTGTAAATCTCTATCAATCTGAGTCTAAATCTAAATTTTGGCGGAAAACAACTACTGAATATGATGGAATTATTGTAAACGAATCGAAATGAGAATAGGAACTAACTTCCATCGCCAGCATCAGCCATAGCAGATTCAACTAAGACTCGAAGACTGAAATCAATCACTTGGAGACTCAAATGAAAGACTCAAGATTCAAAGAAAACTCAAAGATTTTAAGTGTCAAATCAAAAACTCAAGCCGAGGACTGAAAGGCTGATGCGAAGATTTAAGTACTGAAAATTGACTCAAATGACTCGAAATTTGTATTTGTAGAAGATTTAAATGTTTTCCCCTCGCATGAATCCCACTATAACTTCCGAACCGCCTGGTATAAACCCACACAACCTATATTTTTGAGAAACACTTTTCCGAAGAAATTCAATCGAGTGAAGATATACAGAGTGTTTCATTGAAAAACTACCATAAGTTCGATAAGTTACACATTTATGAGACACTTATTTTTGTAAAACTTGTATCTGAAGCAAGTTTTTCCTTTCTTGAATACTCCACCAACGCATCGTTGATATGATTTAATATCATTAAAAAGAAGACGCACGTCATCAATGATACTTATATGCTTTGAGTCCAGATCATCTATCCACCCATGTACTATTTACCGGTTCACTTTCAAAATGTACAAAATATACTATACGAACAGTATTGACATATTATGAAACGAACAAAAAACATTTCAAATTATGAAAATATCTTGAGAAATATCTACTCTTATAAAACAAAGGACCCCCCGCACATTTAGTACGTAAAATGGCTTTCGTTTATTTTGCTCAAATTTTGATATATTGTAGATCTTGGCATCCTCATTACGTTGTCCAATTTACAGATCGATCCTATGACCAGTTTTCGAGGTACAGGGTGTCAAAAATTCGATTTTCGCTATTTTGGGTATTATGCATCGATTTGATTTTTGTGCTCTAATTAGAAATTGAACTGTCCTAGAAATGAACTTAATGTATCTAAGTTGTAGCTCATGAGTCCCTCCATAGGATTGAAAAATAATATCTAACAAAGGTTGTTGCATTACAGCATGACAAAGCAATGTTCATAGAAATAGATAAAAATCAATACTATAATCGTTTTGATTTTCACTCAATCCGTTAAAATTAGAAAACAAACGGCTAGAATTTGACAATTTTTTTATAAAGTATGGGTCTTTGATCAACTACATGTGGATTCATATGATTGCTTGTTCAACAGTATATAGTTTTCCAGGTACAGGGTGAGATTTGAATGCTTTCAAATGGTACAGCTCATGATAAAATTATATCATTACGAATTGTCCATAACTGTTACTAGGATATGAAAGTTAAACTGACTCATGAAATAATCCTTCCTATCACCCCTCCCCCATTATAGCCAACCCCCATCACTCCCTTGATTTACAGCTGCATGCATTCCAATACTTTCAATAGAAATCTCTACTTGAATAGTTGATAAAAATTGATCTATTCTCCCTCTTCATCAAACAATTAATTAAATATTATTTTTGTGAACATCTCTGCGTATGGGAATGAAATGAAAAAACGCATCATCAATATTTTATATACCTGAATAGGTATTTTCATACTCTAAGTAGTTAGTTATAAAAAATATATTAGATAAATAAACTTACAAAACCTGCAAAACAGTGGTTTTTATATTCTATAAACAATTATTATTAGCATCTTTAGTTTCAAAAATTATTACAATTCTGCAGGACCGCTTCCTAGAAAGTGATTTCACCACACTTGCCATTATTTGTGGAGCTTGAAGGGAGAATTGTGTGGGGGTCGTCAGGTGTATTCCCAATGTTCCCGTGTTAGTTTTGGTGGCTTGCTCACCTGATTGATTCGATAATCAGGGCTCTTCACTGGAGTCCATTTTTGTTTTTTCTCAGCGGGTGGCCTACCTCTGAAGAGAAAGTAGATATCGCAAAGTTAGATCACTTTTTGTTATATTTACACACGGAGATTTCCTATCACTAACACTGTCTATTTCAGGCAAGGGGTTGATATGTGTCCTATCACTGGGGGAGGGATTAGTGTCCAGTTCACTTAGGGTGGTTTCGCCGGCCTTGTCCTCAAGGATGACATTTTGTTGGACCTGTATATGTTTCTTCGACTGTTTCGTTGATTGGGAGATTTCGGTTTCCTTTTCATCCTTCTTCTGCCATCCGTGTAGCTACCAGATGTGGCGCCTTCATTGTCGGTACTTCCAACGGTGGGATATCGAGAGGGTGCTCTCGCCCTTCCTGCAAATGATGGAGGAGACTTTGATCGTGTGTTGGTGGTCCCTCTTGGAGATTTGACTCATGAGGGAGCTGTGCGAGGTTCCCTTAATGAAGTGGTCCTCTAAATTGAGTTTCACATACGAAACATGGAAAGGGACGTCGCATTGCCATTTTGAGGCTTAAAATATGATCAGTTATAGAAACACAACTGGGGTATTATAACAGTCCAACATAATCACTTGTTTGCTTCTTCCAATAGATAATAATAATATTTGACGATAATTGACAATATTCGATTTTGTTACTCTGTTGCTATCACTTGATATTATGAATTTGTAATTTTGTCATGGCTCACTTGCATTTTTTTCAATCTATCAGTATTACACCGTGATATTAGGAAAAATATCTTGATTGAAGGTGGTGACAGAGATTTTTGAATAATCAATTGTAGAATTTTACATGACTGTAAGTCATTTTCTCACAATCACAGCCACTCTTGCTGTAATTCTACGTCTATCTACGATAATCATTTTATGGTCCCAATGAACATAAATCTGCGAAAAATACCAATAGATCTATAAGGTAAAAACTTTCATTTTGTATGTTTCAAAAGTTTATTTTTCAATGCTATTTCAAGTAGATATCTGTGAAATAAATATTTTTTGTAAGTAAGTAATTAGAATTTGAAAATACCTATTCAGGCAAATAAAATATTGATGATGCGTTTTTCCATTTCATTTTCATATGAAGAGGTGTTCACAAAAATAATATTTGATGTTTGATTTGATGTTTGATGAAGAGGAAGAAGGAAGGAAGAGGAGAGCATTTTTTACCAGCCATTCAATGAGGTATCACAATAAGTAGAGATTTCTATTGAAAGTATTGGAATTCAGGCGGCTGTAAATCAAGGGGGTGATGGGGGTTGGCTATAATGGGGGGGATGATAGGAAGGATTATTTCATGAGTCAGTTTAACTTTCATATCCTGGTAACAGTTATGGACAATTCGTAATGATATAATTTTATCATGAGCTGTACCATTTGAAAGCATTCAAATCTCACCCTGTACCTGGAAAACTATATACTGTTGGACAAGCAATCATATGAATCCTCATGTAGTTGATCAAGACCCATACTTTATAAAAAATTGTCAAATTCTAGCCGTTTGTTTTCTAATTTTAACGGATTGAGTGAAAATCAAAACGATTATGGTATTGATTTTTATCTATTTCTATGAACATTGTCTTGTCATGCTGTAATGCAACTTCCTTTGTTGGATATCATTTTTCATTTGTATGGAGGGACTCATGAGCTACAACTTAGATACATTAAGTTCATTTCTAAGACAGTTCAATTTCGAATTAGAGCACAAAAATCAAATCGATGCATAATACCCAAAAGAGCGAAAATCGAATTTTTGACACCCTGTACCTCGAAAACTGGAAATAGGATCGATCTGTAAATTGGACAACGTAATGAGGGTGCCAAGATCTACAATATATCAAAATTTGAGCAAAATTAGCCGAAAGCCATTTTACGTACTAAATGTGCGGGGTCCTTTCAAAAAAGTTAATTCAACTTCCAATCTCAACAACCAAGAAGAAAACCGTGTTATGAAAATATGCGAGTGTGTGTGTTCGTGTGTTCTCTGGAAATAACTGTCCGACATTCGCATATCGTCTTCAATATGTCGTTTGCCTAGTAAATTCACCTTGCTATGGTAGGAGAGACATTAGCATAGCTCGAGTTTCCGATATCTTAACGCCATCTTGAATAATTCCACTTGTTTCGCTATCGAACTCGATGATCTGAGCCGATGGAAAGCAATTGTATCACATGTGTAGTTCATAACAAACAACTGAACGAGGACTCTGGCGATTAAGATCTCTAAGAGAACAAATCATTTATTGCAACTTGAAACAGTTCAATGAATCATTATAAATAATAGAAAAAATCGATTCTGTCAATCAAAATTGTCGACAGGGACTTCTTTGTATGCATTTAGATATGATATGGAATTTTGGTAGGGCAGTTGGTAGGAAAAACGGAAAACTGAAGGTTAGGGACACTATTGTTCCGTCCATGTTTCGTAAAGACTTTTTAGAAACAAACACCTCAAAATTCTCAGATTTCTTAGAAAAGGAAGACTGGGCAGATCTTACGAAACATGTCCAAGTGCAGATTATTATACAGGGTGGGTCACGGTCGATGGTACCTTAGACGTTTACGAAGAACGGGAAATAGTATAATTCTGAAAATTTGGTTTCTCAAGTAGTTGCTGTTGGTCTATCGATCTAAAATATTTTCAGCAATGCAGCGTTGCCGCTTATACCAGAAAGTAGCAGCATCTTTGTTATTTCAAATGGGTCACCCTGTATATTACCGCATTTTTGAACTTGTCATTCCTTTTTGATTATTTCTCTCTCATACTCCCCTATACCTATCTCAAACGGTTTTTTAGATATTGGTTATTTTCCATATTTTTTATCCAAAACATAGCTCGAATTGAATGTTTATTTCTGCGGTATTTGGATTCTTAGGAAGTTGCAATTTTGTGTTTAGTTCATCAAGATCATATATATTGATTCTGTATAGAGAAGTTTGTTCTGTGTTATACAGGGTCGTTCAAAATTCATGATCTTACTGCAAGATACGAAAAGGGTTGAAAGTACATTTTTTAATGGAACATCCTGTATATTATGAAATATCCTGAAAGATGACTAACTTTCCTTTGAATTGATATATCATGTTCCTATACCTAAATAGTCAGAATTCCGAGATAATGGCAATTTTCACTTGTAATCTCCCAAGTGCTTGAATTATTGCCGGAAATTTTTCGAGTACATGAATTTTCTTTGAAACTTAATTTACGAGATAAATTTACGGCAATTAATTCAAGCACGAGGGGGATTTGGTAAGAAAATTTCACACCGAGAAATGAAAATTATCCAACAATTCATAAGAAATAACTAACGATGGTTTCACCTGAACTATTTATAACCACTGAAATATTGATATGTAGAATACTTAACAAAATTTTCATCAAAAAATGTGTTTAAATTTGGAACAAAAAAAATGAAAAAGTTATGTTTTCTCGTGGATTGAACCATAATAAGTGGAAATTTTTCTGTCAAACATTTGAGATGTGACAAGTTGATATTTTGCTTTAATGTACAAATGGAGGTCTAGTTTTCATATGGAAGGAGATAATTATGTATTTACTAGATATTTGGAATGTGTCTGAAAATATTTTCTCCACGATTATTGCAGAAATTGTCAATTCTGAAATCATATTTCAGAAGAAGTTCAATACACCATGTGTCACAAGTTTTCATCTCAAGTCCCGTAGCTCAGCGGTAGTGTTGCGGCGGTCTCACCAGGCTAAGAGTATATGACAACCTACCCCGCAAACATGGTGGGGTGTTATATGAGTCGCTGGATATCTTCCAAGAACAGTGGGTAGAACCGGCGCCATAGGGAATCAAAGTTGAGAATCTAAAACGTCAAGTACTTCAACCCGGTTTTTTGCTTCTAGCCTTTTCCGAGGCAACATATAAATTATGGTCCTCACAAACTACCAACCCTCAACTTTTTACATTGAATGGGACGACAACACGAGCATAAGCTGTGCAGGAGGCGCGAATACTCTAGTTAGCACCATTATTTCAGCCAAAGGTCGACATTTCCGTGCACTAGCGGAGGCAGTGACTAGCGCCCTCTCTATATGGGGACCCTTGGCTTTATCAAAAGGCATCGTGCACGTCACCAGAGCTGGCAACAGCAGGGTGGCCTGAAGCACACTTGCCGTCCTCTCCTTCCTTTGGACTGAAGAAAAAGTAGCTGCTTCGGGTAGAATAATGAATTGTAAATAATAACTTTGATAGAATAAACTTTTATTTATTTATTTATTTATGAGTCGCTAGGTCGATGGTTCAATCCACGATAGGAACATAACTTTTTTATTTTTTTTGTTCCAAATTTAAATACATTTATTGATGAAAATTTTGTTAAGTATTTTACATATCAATATTTCAGTGGTTATAAATAGTTCAGGTGAAACCATCGTTAGTTATTTCTTATGAATTGTTGGATGATTTTCATTTCTCGGTGTGAAATTTTCTTACCGAATCCCCCTCGTGCTTGAATTAATTGCCGTAAATTTATCTCGTACAGGAATTTTCAAAGAAAATTAGCCTCGTCGCTTCGCGACTCGGGTCATTTTCAAAAAATTCATGTACTCGAAAAATTTCCGGCAATAATTCAAGCACTTGGGAGATTACAAGTGAAAAATGCTAATATCTCGGAATTCTGGCTATTTAGGTATAGGAACATGATATATCAATTCGGAAGGAATTTAGTCATCTTTCAGGATATTTCATAATATACAGGATGTTCCATTTAAAAAAACGCACTTTCAACCCTTTTTGTATCTAGCAGTAAGATCATGAATTTTGAACGACACTGTATAACGCAGAATAAACTCCTCTATACGGAATCAATATACATGATCTGGATGAACTAAACACAAAATTGCAACTTCCTAAGAATCCAAATACCGCAGAAATAAACATTCAATTCGAGCTATGTTTTGGATAAAAAAATATGGAAAATAACCAATATCTCAAAAACCGTTAGAGATAGGAATAGAGGAGTATGAGGCAGAAATAATCAGAAAGGAATGACAAGTTCAAAAATGCGGTTATATATAGGGTGACCAATTTGAAATAACAAAGATGCTGCTACTTTCCGTTATAAGCGGCAACGCTGCATTGTTGAAAATATTTTAGATCGATAGACCAAGAGCAACTACTTGAGAAACCAAATTTTCATATAGATCCTATGTCCCGTTCTCCGTAAACGTCTAAGGTACCATCGACCGTGACCCACCCTGTATATTTCACAGAACTTTAATGTATTATGTTAAAGTAGCTTTCCCTACGAAGAAAACAATCATAGGAGTGTTGAAAACTCAATTGCCACATATATTAAGGGCCAGTTGTATAGGTCCAGTTGAACCTCAGATGGACTTGCCAATGGTTTAGAATGTGAATGACGAATTGAATGATTATCATGGGTTCACATTCTAACCATTAGTAAGTCGATACGAAGGTAAACACAACCAAACATTATAGATTTTAAAAAACCAGTGACTCTTTTTAAGGAACATTCCATACAGATGAACATTTCAGAGAACATAGCAGACAAATAACAGAAATTCATAAGAAAAAGCTAAGGGAACATAGGAATTCAGAGAGTTTATAGCTCGAGGAACAAAACTAAAATAACATGGAAATGTATTTGAAATCCAGAAGAAAAAAAGTGTTAGAACAGAAATTACTATTTTTGAAGGTGGGAACTTCCTAAAGATATCGCTGCTGGTAAATTTAATAGTTATTTTACACAGGATCAGTCGAGTGGCAATATTGACTACGACTTCATGTAACAATATGTATGCAAACTCCATCTATAAGGTACCAGTTTTAGTTGCTGATGTCATAGCTTCAATAACATCTCTGAAAACTTCAAATGCTAGCGGTTACGACTTTATTTCAAATAACCTCAAAAAAAAAAATAAAAAAAAATCAGCTATCCCCTGACATACATCATCAATATATCAGTTGAAAATGGTTAACCCTAATCTGAATAGTGTCTGTTCAGTTGATCAATATCTCAACACGTATTTTTTGTTTTTATTTTAATTTAAATTTATTTTATATTGTAGACGTTTTCTTTGTTCAAATAGTAAATCTCGAAATACTTAGTTCGTTTTCCTCCTCTTCTACGACATTTGTTTCGCCAAGAGCTGAAAACTCTATGACGAAAATCAGCTCAATTTGTTGGTCGAAGAGTGCTACATCAGGTTTATTGGCTTGTATTTGCATGAGGGTGTGGAATGAGTTATTCCAATAGATTCGGAAGTTCTCACTCTCTACAACGAACTCAATATATGTAGTACAAGGCAACACCAACCAACCAACCATAAAAAGCATTAAAAGGCAAGGCTCTTAAGTTGGAGGAGAAACTATAGGTTGCGTTAGCTCAACACTGAGTTGACAGTACCAAAAGGCGGAACTGTGCCATCCTGCAGCGTTGCCTATCGATATTACGATAGATACACCGATTTTGAGGTGTGTCCACCGACCTACCGATCTGCTTTCGTTTTCTACCGATGTAGGAACAATTTAGGACCATTCAGCATATAATTTAATTTTATCGAATGAAAGAAATATCGACATAACGAGAAACCTGGGACCCTATGTTTGAGTTTGCGCAATGAATTTCTAATGTGATATTCGCATCGCCAAAAATTCGCATGCGATACTCTTCACGTTCGATACGCTATTCTCATACCGAATTCGATACAGAGTAGAACTGTTCTGCTTATATTTCTAGTGTTTTACTTACCAATCGATTAAAAATATCTGGTTGATTTAAAGCATTAATTACATCATCAAGGAACATTGAAACATGACTGACTGAATGCTACGTGTATATTGGAAGCTGAGTCTAGCCGGTAGCTGCCACTTGCGAGGAATCCAAGACTTACTAAAACCTTCATATACGCATGTTTTATTATAAATCATATTCATATTCAGACTAAAGGTAACTTACTTTTGTATCAATATTTAGAGCTAACTCTTTACTTCCCTCCTCTATATAGAGAGACACTAGTTAAATCACCTCACGAATTCGTTTGATGAACAAAGAATTCTAATGAATTGTCTATCCCCAAGTTTCAATGCATTTATACGAGGGTAGAATGGTCTTCGCTGTTCTGCTGCTCCCGCAGCATCGTCTACTACTTCTGCATAGCAATCTTTACAATTTCATCAAAATTTGCCATTTTGTTATATCACGAGTAAAACGTGAACAATGAAATTACTATCGAGGTTAGGATTTAAGTCAATTATTCCGATCGATAATTCTTATCGCTTGCTAAATATTCGCTCGTTGTTTTATGGTCGATAATTATCGCTGGCGATACTCGAACATACCATTTTTGGGGTATCCTTCGATAAAGTGCAAAAATCGCATGCTAAATTACATCGAGTGAACTCAAACATCAAACAACATAAAACCTAATATTCCCTTTGAATATTTATGTTTTATGTACTGGCAATACATGAGTGTTCTATGCTACTGTGCATCAATTGGTGTGTTGATATCTGATATTTTTGAAAACCGGCTGCCCTAACAATTGGAAATTATTGCTGGATTTGTGTTTATGTATTTTTTTTACCCTTTCAGTTTTTTTCTCATCATTAAATTTCACTCGACATAAAAAATGTTTTCTTGAGAAAATGATGACATTATTCATAGCGATTCGTTGGGCCTTTTGGTACAGCTAGCTCAGTGTTGAGCTACACAACCTATGATTTCTCCTCCAACTGAATAGAAAAAAATGTATAATTGGGTAATAAATTGAATAAATTAGCCTGCAATTATTGCCAAATTGGATTCGTTATGAGTTGTTTTATTATGGTTGGGTTCTGCTAGCATAACGGTAAAGCTAGTAGAACCCCAGCTTTTGTCAAACACATCCCAAAAAAAATTGCGATGAGTTCAAATGTGAGCCTTAAATGAGGCTGAAATTATGGTGTTATTAGACTTTTCATGAACAATCGTTTGTCGCTTTGGTTCTGCCAGCTTAACATTAAAGGCCAATAAACAGGGCTATCAAACTCAACTTAAATTGCTCCACTGATAATTTTTTTTTTTTTATTGTAGAACACAGTGTGCACATTACTTCTGAGAAAAATAATCACCTCGAAATATCTCAAAAAATTTAATTTAAATGAAAAAACTAACTTCATATTCAGAAAGTGCACAAATTTTTACAAAAAAACTGTCCCTACTAAAATTTTGAGAAATCGCACGGTATTCTTGAAAAAAAAGTTATATGCTTTCTCAATGGGGTAGGTGTTGCGCCGGCTCCCGCCAACGTGCATTTTTCCAACCAGCGCGGAAGTAAAGTTCTATAACTACTCACATAAATGTTCAATTCTGATGAATCTTATGTCATTTTGAAGATAAGGATCGCAGCTTTGTATTCTGATATTATTTATAATTATATGCGCAGTTGCCAGCTGCAAAATTGCAATTGAAAATCTTATAATAAAGTTCCTGGCTTCGTGAAATAATGCTTGTGATTACTGAAATAATGTCGTGTAGCAAGTAAAATGAACAATTGAGGAATAGTTCAATGTCAAATTGCATAACGTTTAACCGCTCCAAATAATGTTGGTTTTAAATACGAGTGTTTTCAATTCTTCGCATATTTTAGGTTACAAAATCTTGAGGGAGTTTAAAAATTCCAATGCTAATAACTCAGAGATAAAAGCACGTATCAACATGAATGAAAAGCCAGTTTGCAGAAAAAGCCCTGCTCTTATTGAAAATATTCATACAAATTTGGTTACTTGTACAAATTTTAAATGCAATCCAGTAAATCTTCTGAGTACTTAAAATAGAGGTTACTCGGCATTTGATCGCATTATTGTTCTATGGAAAGAAAAATAAAATCAGTCCTTGATGGAATATGGATATTCGATACCGAGGAAGACAGTGCACCAAAGGAAACTGTCCGAAGTGTACCTGCTTTAAATTCATTGAGATTCTAAAATCTGAAAAATATCGGCTTGGGACCTTGTCAATGCGGCAGCTAGCGCGCCGCCTTCTGTCGGTGCGCACTGGCAGCAGTCAACGTTGCTCTATGTAGACGTCAGATAATATAAAAGTTCCTGTGCAGAAAACACTGGATACTGGGATAACATCGATAGTCGGAGACGAGGAAACATCTCTTAGTGCTTTGTCACTGTTATTAATTGAAAATGGTGAGTTTATTTTTGAAATATTTGTTTCTTGTTCAACTCAGCTTTGTTTCAAAATATCGCAATGTCATATATAACTCAAATTTCCAAAATTCCAAAGGTCCACCAAGGAATTCAGGAAAAAATGTTAAGGATTTTATACGCTCATTCAAAAATTTACCTGCAGAATATGTTTGCCTAGTTGACCAAGTTTTTTCTATTCAACGGAAAGTGTCCAGTGTAAGTATTGTTTCAGAACTTGGCCATCATGTTACTCAAAATTTTGAAAATTTCAAAGGTCCAAGTAGGAATTCAGGAGAAACTACCAATTTGACATTGACATTTTTTTAATCAAACTTGCTCAACACTCCCATAAGTGTACCCGCTTTGATTTTTATGTGCTCTATGTACCAATATTTGTAATAAATGTACCACAGATATCTGTAGAAGCTTGGCAGTGATTGTTCCGGATTGTGAAGATGAAGACGAGGAGACTCTGAAGATGAATTAGATGATGAGTTGTATGAGAATATATTTCCCTATACATTTCTTGATGGTGATTACTTGTGGATTCATTTCTCCATACCCTTTCTCGATATCATTGAAAACACTATCATATTTCGGTACCTCCGGTCCGCGTTCGATTTATACAATAAGTTGATCTTCGAATTTGCGAATAATTCTCATAACAATACTTCTAAATCTCAATAACGACAGTTCTCAACGATTATTTACCCACATTTATATCTAAGAGTAGTAGTTTGAGAGTTTCTTCAAATATTTTCCACCTTCCCTCTCACCCCAATGTTTCCGCGATGCGGGGGATATGCTCCTAATGCGGGGGCGGTAAAATCGTTTCTAATAATTTATACCTATTATTTTTACAAATTTTCGCTCAGTTTCATTACTCAGGACTGACAATTTCACATATTCATAGAAAATACCCCAAAAAACACGATTTCTGGAAGGGGTTGATGCCCCGGGAGGGGGTCTAATTGTTGAAAATAATTCGCCCCCATTATTAATACCGATTTTCACTAATATTTATTGCCTAGAGCTGAAATGTCAAGAAAATACCTTCCAGAAAAAAGTTTTTACGATTTTGGGGCGGTTGCACCCCCCCAGGGGGTGATAACTTTATTGCTAATTATTCAGCCCTCCGTGACGACCGAATTGCAGAAAAGAAATCGGCGGAGCATTTAAATTGAACTTTTATGAGAAAAATTGCTCTGTTTATTGGACTATTAAGCTAGCAGAACTCGCGATATATCTCCCGCAATTGAGCAAACAATTTGGGAATAGGGTAATAAATTAGCCTAATATTATATCAAAAAAAAAAAAAATTAAATTCCAAAGTGGTTCTGCTAGCTTTGAGTGTAAGTGTTTTTATGTTGATAATCAACTTGTTGAAAATTGTTGATTATTAAAAGTATAACTAATAGAAAAATGGCGGTAAAAATTTTTTGCCGACGGTATATTATTGTATGTTATGTTTTTTTATTGTTTTGCTTATAAAATGAAAACCAATAGAGCAATCTGCTTTATCCAACGAAACGAATTGTGGAAAATTGAAATACGAACAAAATGGGATGTTTTACGACCCGGTCAGATCATTAGTAACGAAGAAAAACTGGAAAAACCGAAAATATTTGGCATTTTTTGAAAAATTCTTATTTCCGCCATTTTTCAAGAAGCTCTCTCCTACCACTCCACCGCTTCCACCAACTCGGCATCCAGGCGTGCTGCAAGATAGTCCAAAACAAATTCTGATTACAATTGTGCAAGAATGATCCGTCAGAGCCTGTTTTGTGCACAAAGTACACATGATTCAATGCTTTCATGAGAAAGGACAACCCTATTTCTTCAAAAATAGCGGAGTTATGAATTTTTTGAAAAATAGTAAAATTTTCCGTATTTTTCGGTTTTCCTTCGTTACTATAATGATCCGATCGGGTCGTAAATTTCATCTTGTTCGTATTTCAATTATCTATAATTCTTTCAAATTGAGCAACCAGATTGCTCTATTATTTTTCATTTTACAAGCAAAACAATTTTTTAAAAAATACATTTTTTGCATTTAAATGTTTATAACAAATTGATAAATGACAGTTGCGAGTCGAAAACATAACAGAATATAACTACGGACTATCTTCCATGTGATGGCACAGTCCGTTTTCAACTAGTATTTTTGTCAGGAAAAAATGCTCTATTGATTGGCCTAATGTGCTACTTGATGGCGGGCGGTGCATATGTTCCATCTAA
Source organism: Chrysolina oricalcia (assembly GCA_944452925.2). NCBI lineage: Eukaryota > Metazoa > Arthropoda > Insecta > Coleoptera > Chrysomelidae > Chrysolina > Chrysolina oricalcia. The sequence goes on along the minus strand of OX101823.2, from coordinate 20,909,860 downwards.
GATTGCCATATCAAACACATTTTTCGAATCGATAATCGAATGTCGAATTTCAATTTTTTTCAGGAAACTTTTCGAACCATTATTTTCCATAACTGTTGGCAGGAATTGTTGTATTTTCAAATAGTCATATAAAAAATAATACAAAAGATCCTTACTTTTCTCTCTCCACACTTTACCTTCATTGTCAGTTTCCACTATCAGATACCATACTTGACACGACAAACGAATATTCAAGATAACATTATTCCTTTTCGATTTCCTGAACTAATCGTAGTCTACATACAGATCTCTGAAGATATCGGAACGAGTGGGTGGGTTTATAGCTCTTGACAGCTATAAAGAAGAGCGCGACTGTGCTCTATTCAAACAATTACTCTGATATTATCGTTGTCGGTTTTCGAATAATGCAATCTGGTGTCAATAACCGTGTTTCTAACGTCGTTCACATGTTTATTCCCAACTCAGCCTCGTTCCATTGGTTTCCATTAAAAATAATGTGCTATGTCTGTTAGGAGATAGAAAACTGAGATTGGTGTTGACAATTCCATTACAATCAATGAAGTGTCATTTTGTAATAATTCACCATGTGTTATTTGTTCTGTCCGTCAACCAAATACACCCTCAGATCAACCCTCAGAAGTGTTCGAAAGACTTTTGCGATCTAGGGAAGACGTGGCCCTCACCTTTTAACGTTTGATGCTATGCCCGAAACTGGTAACCGTGCTGAGATCTTGAACCCATGGTTGATATGAGCAGCGAAATGCTCCATCATCACGACTATAACGGCCCTTTACAATGAAGTCATTTATTTTGATTCACGCCAGTATTAGCAGTAAAATTATTTCATTGGTGCGAGTGTCTCTGAGTCACAGATTCAATCTATTCCAGAATATCCATTGAAAAGTTACGTATGCTACTGAATTTCATTTATAAAAAAGTAATTGACCTCGTCGGTATCACCTCGCTCGTGAAATCCCTATCTTCTCTGGAACACCGCGGAATTATTGAAAAATTGTTTCACTCTTGATATTGACTTGACAAGTATTCTCGTCCTTTTGTCTCCACCCCGAAAACATACTCCTATCTTTCTTTGGAGGACAAAGCTTTGGAACTCCTAGGAAGATATTTTCCGGAGTTCCGAACTTTCATTATGCTCCATCCTCTCATATGGATCTGATGAGAAAATAACACCAACTAACCCTTTGTTTCCCACGATGTACTCCTACCAACATCAAAATGAAAACATGAAAATGATGTAAACAAAAATTGAATTGTTAGTTTCTTAATACTAACAAAGCTAAAGGATCTGAAAGAACTTTTCCAATCGTTCTCAATAAAAATGTACCTAACACTAGCACTGAAACAAGTTACTCCCCTCCCCGACTTCATTATAATTTGAAGGTACTTTGACCAACTTTGGGAAAACTAGAAAAGAAGAAACTATACCCAAAAACCAAAACTGCGTCGAAATTATAGTCGACGCGCGTTTCGCCACCAAAGTAAGCATCGTCAGGAGCTAAAAGCATACTGAAGGAAACTGCTGGAGAAAAATACTATAATGTATTACTAGAGTGGAAAGGATGGGTACCTATATTAGCTGAAGAGATTTTGGCGTGATAGGACGAATATTGAAACGAATCAATGAATAAACAAAGGAATTCGTGAAAGACTGACTGAACGATTTAATAAATAAATGAAAGATAAAACCATGAACAGTGAGGAATATTTGTGTCCCAGTTTTAAAATGAAGAGAAAACATCCCAAATTCTGGTCACCCTTTTGAAACAATTTCCATTAACTATTCTAAATAAAATTTCGCATGCTACATTTGTAGTTATTTATAATATTTACTCACCATTGTTTGATTTATTCAGTACCATACCACGTAGATTATTCTACAACGTACCTGAAAAAAAAAGATTTGTTAATGTAAGCTTTTGATGGACATTTTGCAGAGTACTATTTATAATAATATTTCGTTCTCTACCAGTTGAGTAGAGTGTTGAAATAGGACAGCTAGTTTTTCAATGAATTTAATCAGTCGAAATATGGCTTGAAAATTTGCACGTAGGTATAGAAAGTGTGGGTATTTTATTAGTGAGTTATTGCTGAATTAAAATTTAGGTAGAAATGCAAAATTTTATAGCAGAAGGCTATGATCATACAATATTCATTTTTGTAGCGAAAATTGCTTTAGATTCTGTTTTTTATTGAGGGGTATTTCAAAAAAAAAACGTAGGAGTACGTCATAATTTTAAAAATAGAATAAATGAAACTTTTTTTACAGGATATACCTCTGGTGAACGGTTTTTCAGGATGAGAAACATTCTAATCTTCAAATCATTCATCAAAATCTCGCAACAATATCGCAAGTTTAAACAAAATAGAAATTAAAATCTATGTCTATGCAAAGGTGGACTTAATTTCTTGAAATTCATAAACATAAACTTTGCGGTTGTAATCACCCGAATGAGTAACTTGATCTGGTATATTTACCGATGTTCAATACACTAAATATTATAAAAATTATATTGTGAATTCAATAAAATATTTAATAAAATAATCGCGACCCTTGAAAAGTAAGAATACGCCTATTAGTGAGAAAATAATAAGGGTCTTAAAATGGTTCAGGAAGCTGCAGGTACTGCAGATAGAAGACCAAATCAGGAAAAAAATGTTTACTTCAGTCAACTTGACCGTAATGAACTATGAGCAACTATTTTCTGGTTAAACCTGTCATCAGTTTTTCATCACGATATCAAGTGAGTGGAGTTTTGATAATGACAAAGATTCGCAATGATGTGTCCAATTAAAACGGCATGTTGTTGTTGTTTAGATGGACAAATCATTGGAAATTCATGAGAACGTTTCCATGAGTGCTATATTTCCAAGAATAGTATCTGATCTGTCAGAAACGAGTACAAAAGAATCATCAGCATGAAGGGAGAAGTGAACATCATCAAGGTTACTTAATATAAATTAGAAATAGTGGGAACCCCTGTGGAAGAAACAAAGAGTTTGTATCTTTCCGGAAGTTGGTATTGTCTTTATTCCTAATGCAAACACAATTCATGTACATAAAATTAAAGAAAATATTCAAAAATAGGCTGATATGGTCACAATGAATGGGAAAATTGGGGAAAATTTGCTAGATTAATTTATTGAAAATTGAATTTCAAAATCTAACAATTAGGTGAACATAAGAAAGAGAATATGTCTTCCTGAAATAATGTATAAGCCTTGAGAATAAAAGCAAACACAAATTAGAAAATTAAGAGTTCGAGAAGGTCAGCTTTAAAAATGTTATATTTTACTTGTTATAATTCAATTGATTCATCACTCTGTATTTTTATTTCCAAATGTTTATGTCGTATCTTTGTAATCTGATAAATGATATGAATAAAAGATTGTGACGATGTAAGAAAAATTAAGGTTAAGTCCAACTTTTTGGTTTATCGAGATAAGATTTAAACACTAACAATTATTGGTATAAAGTTCAACATATGGTTCTTTGAGCAGATATATTTGAACATTAATAATTATAGGTAAATCACAACATTTGGTCCTTCTCGTCATTACACAAAGGTTCGGTGGATGAAACAATCAGAGAGCAATGTTGATTAAACTACGGAAAAGTTGAAAAATCCAAATTTCTTTTTATAGCGATTTCACAAGTGTGTCATATTTTTCGGATTTCTAGCTATTTCCAATAAAGTAATATTTTATTACTGAGATGATGTTTACAGATTTTCGCCATGACATTTCGTTTCCGAAGAACCTTCTTCAAACTGTTTTTAAAAATACGGCCTTGTTATTTTTATTACAAAATTCAAATCCATTTTGTATTCTGAAATACGTCATATCACTTATGGTTGTTCCAATATGTTTATATATAACCCTTAACATAGTGGGTTTTGAAAAAGAACAAATGCCTTCTCTTGACAGGTTTTTGAGAATTTTAACTTCAACAGTCTGAAAATGAAAAAAATGTTGACTCAAGGAATCTGTACAAGTGTAGAAGGGCAATGATCATTTGCCCAGATAAACTACTTCGTTTAGAAGACTGTTGTCTTGAAAACAATTATTTTATTTTGTCAGTAACGTATCGTTTTCAGAATTGACCTATCGGAAAAAACAAATAAAGTTCGAAGTAACTAAAAATAACTCTCATATTCAAAAAATGTTGACGTTTCGGATACTATATCTTCCTTTCATCGGCCGTCCGGTGATGAAAGGATCTGATTTTGACAAAGTCAAATGAGATCTGCCAAGACATTCTTTATGATGATCTTTGCTATCTCGACATATAGGGTCTCAACTCTGCCCTGAGAAGAGGTAACCATGTGATGTCCATTTCGACTGAGTTGGTTGAAAATAGTTCGTCGATAATAATAGAATGTAGGCAGTTTCCTTCAACTCTCTCCTTTCTTGATTTGATTCTCTCATTAGATGTAAGAATATGTTTGGATATTTTGGAATCAGTTATTTTTCTATTTCCTATATAATTTTTATGTTCTTCCTTTCGCAAAGTCAATGCTCTTGGTGTTTCACCTGTATAACTTCCACCACACGAACAAGGTATGTTGTAAACACAATTTTTCGAACACTCATCTGTCTTTTTTGGTTTTGTGAGTGTAAGTATTGACTTCGATGTATTGGTTGTCTTAAATTTTGAAATCAAGCCAAGCTCAACAAAAATCAAGCCAAGACCAACTATATTCGTATCAAACCAAGATAAGCTTTTGAAGAAATAAAGCTTGATATTCCATGCTTTTTGTTACCAAGTTCAAGCCTCATCATACCTATCTTCAAGATTTTTTCAGCCTACTTAAAATTTCAACCTACACTGAAAATGATATATGAGGAATTTTCATTTTCTACTATTACACACCAGAAATGAATGAATTGATATATATATATTTTGAATTGGTTCAGAATAAGGTATGTATGCGAGGATCGTCTAAAATGAGTTTTATAGAATGCTTGCCAAGAATATCTTCATTTCCTGAAAATAAGGAACATTACTGAAATATGTGAGTAAAAGTTGTATCCTTGAAAGGCGGGAGGTCAGGAGAATATTTTACAAATGGGAGGGTAGGAAAATAGAACAATGAAAAACAGCATGTGAACATAACTATAATGAGTAAGATGAAATGAAGCAATTTCTCAAATAATAAAAAAATTCATAACATAATATACATTTTCAGAATTGTTGTTTTCATTTTGCATAAAGTGCATGTTGCAATTTTTTCAGACTTTACTAATCCCCTATTAATAACAAACAAATCAGTGATTTTCTTTGGTGGTGTTACATGGTTTTCCCGCATTTTTACGGGAAATAGAATCATTTTCCACTGCCTCACAATCAGAAAAAGAGATCTCTCCATCAGCTACATATTCTGACCTGCTTTCTACAGCAAGTTCATGCTCAGATAAATTGCCAGTCATTTTCTGTTCAATGCAATGGCTTCTGCGACAACTGAAGTACCGCAGTACATGATCACGTTGAAGATCGCCTCTCTCCTCTTTCTCACTATCACTCGACTTTTTTCTCCTCTCTCTCGTTTTGTCTCTCTCTTCTTTCTCACTATCACCCGTCTTCCTCTCTCACACACTTTCTGTGTTTATCTCGAATTGATATTGATAATTTCAATTTCACTATTATCGATATTTACTGCAATGCTTTCCATAACGTTTCATAAAATTGTATTTAATTTGTTTGATAATTTTGTGTTTTTTCATCGGTAGATATTTTCAATTTATACTTCTGAAAAAAAACTCACATTTTGTTATTGATGATGTTCGGCATTATAAGTTTTGCGACGTCGACCAAATGTTAGCCACTAACGACAGATGCCAGAAAATGACTGATCTCACGCAACAGCCACAAGATCGTCCGAAACCGACTGACATTCGAATAAATAATCATACTTCCACGACATGTACAACATGTCTCCGAGTATATGCAATATTTCCACGCAAGTCATAAATTCGCGGTATATATTGCACATTTCAGATGTCTAGTAGGAGAGTCGTGCCTAGATTTATGCAAGGAAATAGATAGTGTACTGCAGAGAAATTAGTTGACCTGGTGGAATTATTATATAAAATGTTTTTTCTGGTAGAGTATAAGAGCAATACAGTTCTAATTCGATTTTTACCACTGGCACTAGAGTACTTCACGACATGATGATTCCGCTGAATTGGAAGAAAGTTATGAAAAAAGGAAAAGTAATAAAGTTCGAGATAGTTCGACATCACGCCCAAGATTTTTTGACCGATGGAAATTTATCCTTCGTAGAATAATCATTCTAAATTCAAATTGCCAATGAGAACAAATGCGTCAGAAAAAGTGGAATTTCGGCTGTAAACCCGATGTAATTCAAACTTCATCTGATATCGTAGCACATAAATATTTGTTACTTTATATCAGTTTCATGATAATTCTCAAATATAGAGAAACGTGAAACGCACTACAAAAAAGCACAGTGAAATTTTGTGAAATATACTGTATATTGTAAAATGCATATCAGGTAGCCGAGTGGTTGAAGCGACATGTTTCAATCACTTTGGCTGCCAGTCGGCGGTGATTCAAACCATGGCGACTGCAGACATTTTTCTGATGGCCCGAGAAAGTGCTAGGAATCGCACGTAAAAAGGTAAGACCTCGTTAATCCTTGGCTCGCACAAGTTTCGACTTCTGAGGGCTGCCGTTCGTAAGGGGACGACAGCTGGTTGAAGGAATTTGTTTTGTAAAATTTCATCAGATTTATTTCTACAATATTGGTCATAAGAAAATAGAAAGTTTCTGTTTTCTATAAGTACTGTAATAATTTGTCATGCAAAAGTACACTGCGAATACCGTATTTTCACGTCGTAATAATTATTCGCAACATAATTTATAAAATCTATCATTCCAAAATGGTATCAACACGTCGGGGCCCCACCTTATAATAGTGCACCTGTAAATAACTATTTAGACAATCATTTTGAAGATCGTTGGATATCGAACAATGGACCTCATCGATGGCCTCCTCGTTCTCCCAATATCACTCCATTAGACTTTCTGATGGGGTCGTATAAAAAATATTGTCTATGCTTTGCCGCAAAGAACAAAAGAAGATTGCCAGGAGAGAGTTAGGAATGCATTTCAATCTCTTTCCCCGCAAGAAATTCCACACATGCCGGATTTTTAACGGGAACTCATAAATGCCTCGGGTTTGAAGGCAGTCGTTTTTTGTAATTTTTTCCTGACGTTTCGCCAGCGCGACTGGGTGGCTTCCGTCTCCGGAAATGGTAGTTATTCTGACTCAGGTAGTTCCGTGTGCTCATTACCGTAGGTACATGTTCATTATTCTTAGTCGATTATTTTTCACCTGTTGTCCTCATGTCGTTGTCTTCCTTTGTTATCTTTGAATTTTTAAGAATAGGATTCCCTATTCCATTGAGGCTTACGCTTCTTCTTTTCTGTTGAAACTTTCCGTGTGTTTATGGATCTAAATTGCCTCTCGTACGAGTCAACTATGGTATTCCTGGCAAGAAGTTTCACGTCCTTAAACAGGTTTCCTTCACTGAGCGCGTGTTCTGCCACTGCCGACTTGTCCGTTATATATATATATATATATATATATATATATATATATATATATATATATATATATATAGATACCCCCGCTGTTGATAGTGGGTCTCTTTTGACCCTTAGCTGACCTCAGGCTTTGCTGTATCTTCTTAGTGAGTTCGAAGACCGTTCTAATGTTATGTTGTCTCAAGAGTTTTTCAATTCTGTCCGTGACCCTAGGCATATACGGTAGATACGCACGTGCAACTATCTGCACCTCCTCCCTACCCTGACTCGTGTAAGTCCTCGGTCATGGCCTTGTTGATCTCGGATATTCTGCAACCATTCGATCTCAAGGTTGCTTGAATATTTCAATATATTCCTGTTCATCTTGTAGATGTTCTGGTTCACATATCCTCCGAGCACGTTTCGTTAGTGTGGAGATAATTTCTCGCTTCTGGCTAGGGTGGTGTTTCGATAGTGCACGAAGGTACCTATCCGTATGCGTAGGTTTATGGTATACTCTTTGTGTTAGTTCTCGCGTCACATCTTTCGATGAGTACATCTAGAAAAGCTATCCGTTGGTTGTTCAGTCTCCATGGTGAACTAGATGTTGGGGTGTTGAGCGTTTGGGTGGTCTAGGAAATGGTTCAGCGCATCTCTTCCGTGTCTCCAGATGACGAAGGTGTCATCCACGTAACGTAGCCACATGGTCAGTTTCAAATCAAAGGCATCGATTGCCTTCTCTTCAAAATGCTCTATGAAGAAGTTGGTCCAGTGATAGGGCTGAGTGGACTTCCCATCACCACGCCGTCTAATTGCTCCTAGAAGTTTCCATTCCATTGAAAGTAACTTCCCGTGAGACATGCTTCAGAGAGTCCGACGATATCATTCGGGAACATGTTAGCTAGCTCCCTCAGAGAGTCTTCCAGTGGGACGTTGGTGAACAGGGACACAACATCGAAGCTGACAAGAATATCGTTCGGCTCCAACGATATGTCCTTAATTTTCCCAACAAAGTCTGTTGAATCCTTCATGTAGGAGTTCGTTCTTCCCACATGAGGTTGGAGGAGCGAGGTTAAATGTTTCACCAGGTGATACGCTGGCAAGCCTGGGGCACTGACTATTGATCTCAGTGATATGTTTGTTTTATGTACCTTTGGAAGACCGTAGTGCCTTGGAGGAACGGATTCTGTTCTGAGAATGGTCTTCTGTACGGTTTCCGGCAATGAGGAGGATTTTATGAGCTTGTTAGTATTCATCAGCCTTGTTTGTGTTGGACCACTTTTTAGCTTGCAGTAGTGAGATGGGTCTAGAAGTTCTTTAATTTTGCTATTGTATTCTTCCGTTTTCAGAAGAACCGTGGAATTTCCCTTGTCTGCTAGTGATAATCCCCCTATCTGCGTTCAGGCTATCCATTCGTTTTTTGTCGATTCTTCAAAAAAAGCCTACTGATTCTTCAGATTTCTCTGATTATTTCACTTATGCTAAAATAGCGTGTTATGATTGGTTGATATTTTTGTGTTGATAAATGAAAACATCATGTTTTTGATTTTGTAGTTCGGCTCTTGATTGGCTACTGGATATGTATATGATGTGTTTTCGATTTTGTAGTTCGATTCCTGATTGGTTATTATCAAAACAAAAACGTACCACTAGCAAGCTGATATAATGACACAACACCAAACTTTGACCAAAACTAAATAAGCACTCACTATTAATTCATATCAACTTCACAATTTTCGACAAATTTTGCATACTCGTTGATTATTCAAATCACTAAATCAAAATGTTATCAAAACATAACCTCCTCCAGCGTGAAGCAGTAGACTAGACATGCAATAGGCATAAGATGTCCGGAGGACTGCTCACTGCTAATATCCTATACAATAGGAAAGTTGGGTCGAAAATCCATCAGAAAACAACTACTTTCCTGGCTAATGCATTGCATTGCATTGCAGTCATTAGTTATTGACTGCTAGACCTACCCTATACTGATGAGGAGCAACACTCCGAAATCGATATATAGGAGGTCCGAATGTTTTGATGAACATTCCCATGCAACCAAGCAATTGCAGAGATAACCTTGTAGGAACTCTGCACGGAAATTTCATCAGATGTAATTCAATGTTCGTCGTGGCATTAGCCAGGAAAGTAGTTGTTTTCTGATGGATTTTTGACCCAACTTTCCTATTGTATAGGATATTAGCAGTGAGCAGTCCTCCGGACATCTTATGCCTCTTGTCATAAGCTCATTGTGACCTACAGTTTTCTTTTCTGTTAGACATGCAATGACGAAACTACGAATGACGCGCTCTGTCATTGATGGTAACTGAAATAAATGTTTTGTTAGTTGCATAATTTCAGAACTAAATGCAGGATTAACGTTCCTAGTTAAATTGAATAGTAAATAAATGAAAATAGTTTTTTAGATTTTATTCATGAAATAATTTTAACAAATACAACTCGTGTTATCGGCGATTATCGTTAATTTCTTCTCGGTTTCGATTCAAATTATGTTGCTTAAGGCAACCACATTCGCGCAAGCGCTCGTGTGGTTGCCAAGCAACATAATTTGATTCTCAAATTCAAAGGAATTGCTATTTCGATAATCACCGATACACTTGTGGTATTACCTACGATAATGACACGGAAATTTTAGTTTATCCAAGTTTCTACAAAAACCGTTTGAATTAGATATAAGGTTGTAAGCATAAACACCCGCTACTATTTAAAGTAGAAACCACTAGTGTTGAAAAAAACTGAGTTGCTATTTGAAAAAAATTAGTTACACTATTTTCGAGATAGCCGAATTCGGCGCCAATTTCTGAGCACCCCGTATAATTTTTGCGATAAGGTTCCAAAGATTTAGGAAGCTTCAGGTCTCAGTCAAACAAATTCGAGCAATCTTAGACCTGACTCACTTTATTTCCAAAAAAAAATTATTATTTATTAAAGGGCTGCATCTGTCAAAATCTTCAAATTTTCTTATATAACTGAAAACTGGAGCCTTTTAGACATATGAAATTCATTGTAGATTCTACAAATGCAATAAAAAACAGGGTATTCCAATTGAAAAAACAAAGTTGTGGTCCATTTCTGGTATAACCGAAAATCGCAGACAACTGAAAATAGCCTAACTGAAACAAACTCCTCGGAAAACTATAGCAAACAAATTTTCATAAAAATTCAATCAGTAGTTTCCCATATACATGTCGACTCAGCTTACCGTGGTATACCCTGTACATTTCTATGATTCCGTTTTTGAAATGATTGGTCATTTGGATATAGCTACTTTTCTTCGGCTCTCTATTTGGTATCGTGGAATGAGGGTCCGGGATACCTACGTTAGAGAATCGAGCTCTGTGAAATACCTGGGAGTACAACTGGAAAAGGATATGACATTTGCGCAACACATAACCCTGGCTATCCAGAGGGCGGGAGCTGCCGTTGGTAGAACCTACCCCCTGATAGCCAGAAACTATTAACTAAGCCTTGAAAACAAACTGCTGATAACAAGCAAATAAGGCCCGCAATGTTATACGCTTGTCCCGTGTTCTGCAGCCTAAAACCATCGCCTCTCGCGAGACTGGACAGGATGCAGAACAAAGTATAATCACAAACAGTGACAGATACATTCGCCTGGTTACCCTCAGGGAGATGAGTGGCGTCGACTCTGTCCCGACTTATATTAGAAAGTTATCATATATCTTTTATAAATATTTCTTAACCAAAAGCCCTTTGACGAGCAATCTCACTCGCATTAGGGAGTACGACAACGCCCCCCGCAAACACGGAGGTCTTATCTATCAAGCTCTGGACATTTTCCAGGAGCGCTATGAAGAACTTGGCCCGTAAAGGGCAGCCAAAGCGATCAGTAAGACCAATATCAATCCCCGGTATTTTGCAGTGAGCCTTTTCCGGGATGTTCAACCTACTAACCTCTGCAATGATCAAGACCATCCACTCTCTGTATAAAACACGAACAAAAGTCACGCATAAGCTCTGCAGGAGGCGTGAATTCTGCACATTATCTACCCATTCCTCGAGTATTTCGGACCTGCCTACTAAGACCGTGTGGGCCGTTTCAAGAGTCTCTCGCAAGGGAGGTCAGTATTCGACCAAGCGTTGGAACCGAGTATTGGCTGGCGACAGTCATCACCCAGTATACAACTGGCTGTCCTTATTCCTTCCCCTTCCCATAAGGAGAATGAAGAAAATAGATGTAACTATTTAAGGATGGACATGTTAAAACAAAGTTAAGCATAATAAAATTTTTGAATCTTGAATCTTTGAATCTTGGTAACATGAATGAGTTTCATGTTCGACTTTTCACATTGGATGAAATTTTCTTAACGGTGATGATTGTTTCAATGTGATTTGGGTGGATGATCAGTCCTCCGAGATTTTCCTATGGAACATCTAATTTCACACGAGTATAAGATTTATGCGAGAGAAGTAGTCTGTAGTTGCAGTAGAACCTAGTGTAGGAATAAACAGCACGGTGTTAAGATAAGGGCTGGCTCTAATTAACCGCTGACACAATCACAGAACGGGCCGACACGGCAGCTCGACTCGCACATAAATCGGCGAGATGGTATCGAATACCAATTGTGCCTCCCCTGTGGAGAGTCGTGTAGAACACCCGTCACGTATGCAACCCTATACAGAGTAGTTCGATGTGAAAAAACATGTCGATGTGTCTTAAGTTTTCAGGTTAGAGAATGTTACTATCAGATCTATTTTGTCAGGCAGTTCATTGGATTCCAATAATTCCTACTCCTAACGCATGTTACCAATTTTCGAAAATGCTATCGAAGCTTGCTCTAGTTATACGGCGGCAAAATCTTTTACTTATTCCATGGTCTACGAATCATCTCTGGGTTCTGATATTTTTAGAAGCATATCAAAGTATACACGTTTTTCGAAATGGTTTTCAACATCATATCTAAAAAGCGGATACTGCCAAGTGGCAGTTAATTTCAAAGTTTATTCCAGTTGCCCCTTCATATGAAATTTGTAAGATTTTACGCATAACGTAACAACTGATCACAGTCAGAGGGCTTCAAGAAACCCGAGGGTCAGTTGGCCAGATGGTTAGAGAGACTTCAACAATATAATATTATGATAAAACAACAATATGATTTCAACATTATTCATCACAAGGCACAGTACTGAAAAATTTCAAAACCCTGGCCAAAAATGAAAGTTGAAAAGTGCTGCATTATATTTCATACAATGTATTTTGTGTATGGTATATCCCCACCTACATACCATTATGCGCACAGATCAAAGTCAGCTATGCTTCCCATCGCGTCAGTCCAAAGTTGACATTTTTAGAAGAACAACCTACGTAGTGACATAATTTGTTTATTTTCGTCAATATGAAACACCAGAAAAAAGTTTTTGAATCAAGATCGAACGAGTTTCTGATGGTAAGTACATCGTTACACTATTATATTAAAACAAAATTGAACGATATTATGGCAAGTTGAGGAATTCAAATTCAAATTGAAATAGTGACGTACCTGGATATGAGTACAGAGTCGAACTCGAACCAAGCAACAAAACTGTCAGCAGTAAGTTTCATATACCAAGAGCTAGTCCGTCACTGTCTATAGAGAACGGCGGCCATGACACGTCCTACTACGTCACATTTCGTCACAAATGTTCTTTCATCTCTTTCTACTAGTGTCCCCATTGTCTTATGGGAATTAAACACTCCTTGTTAAATTTTAGTCTCCTTGACCTCGCACCGCATCAATGGGAAATTGACTTTCAGTGAATTTTCCCGAATTCTACATACATTGTAGAACTCGTGATGCTCATCAAATGCCTTCATTGTATTAATGCTCTAAATTCAACAGTTTAAATCATACAGGGTGCCGAAGATACCTTTTCCAAAATTTCAAATTGCCATTGTGAAGATATTTTTTTTCTAGGAAATATTCCAAGGGAGAAAACATTACAAGATGTTTTTAATGGACTGCTTCTCTTCTCGAATCCTTTCATAACAAGTTTACGGAAAATTCCTGAGAAAGAAGCAGAATATTTTGCAAAAGATGCCTCATATTTATTAGAAGCCTAACAAAAAGAGACGTCATTGTAAGATTAGTACTTATTATTACACATTTCTACCATGTTTATACGTTTTCATTAAACTTTGAGTATTTTCTAAAGTTCAGTTTTAATATTATATGTTTATGTTGAAATAACGACTGCACCACAAAGTCGCCCGGAGCGCCATGGCAAATGATAATAATAGCCGTCCCTACTCCGTACAGGCCATGCCTTTGCTGCTCATCCCTTGGCGTAGATAATAAGGGAGAGTATTATTATTATTATTGAAGAAAACAGAGTTCTTTGGGAGATCGTTTAGTAACGAACAGTAGTTACCGACCGATGAACCCTTTACTCCCATATACACCTACTACGTAGGCTTATTATGGCAAGTACCTGTCAGAAAACGACTACTCCCCTGGGGTAATCAATGAAAACATTGTCGATTAAAATGGAAATATCATAGTACAGTGACAAAACGAGTGTATCATAAAGGACCCCGCACAAAAGCATAGGAAAATGGCCCACAGTGGGATTTGCCTGAAATTCACATATGTTATTGGTATTGAGTTTCTGATCAATTGTTCTCATGGGCCCAATCCTCTAAGACCAATGATTTAGCTCTCAGGGCCGTATTTAGTATATGTGCCAAATAAACAATGACACTTTTCTTAAGTCCATGATTTTCGTATTTCCTATTAGAATTTAATTGAATAAGAAGTATTGCAAAATCTCAGAATTTGTCTTTTAGCACCAGTCCTCTGTGAAACATGTTTTGCCTACAGGACCGTATTTAGTAAAACTATGTGCCAAGTGATCCACAGAAAACTGAATTGAAATGTTTTTGTTGTAACTTTCTTATTTCTTGATCTATGTCAGTGGCTCGTTTGATATAGGACTTATCTTGTAGCATTTTAAGAAAAATTATAACAGGAAAAAATATGAACTACAACGTTTTATTGTTGAAATCAGTCATTTACTTTTTGAATCATCTAATTCTTTAATATAAATATAACTCTACTATCTTATTAAAACTATATCTGATTCATAACAAACAACGTTGAAACCGATATTTCCAGAGTGGTCGAAGAGAACAAAAAATCAAAATCAACAAAATAATACAAGAACATTTACAGATGCGGGAGTATTGCATCTTGCACTGGACCATTTGCGGCATCTTTAAAATGCTGTAACACAGAAGTCGATAGATCATTCGCATTTTGATTATGGCGTGCAAATCTCAAATACGACAATATGCCACAAATATGAGCACATGTTACTGGTGTCCTTGCCCCTGATTGCACTGCAGTAGTACCTATCCATAATAGATAATCTTCATTATTCTCGTCAGGCTTGTTTTCATGCATAGGATATTGAATACTTAATTAATATTTTTCTCTATTTCTGAATCGTGAATACACTCTATGTCTAACATATCCAGGTTCATTCATTTTCTTTGATGTATTGAACCTTATGAAATTATTACTCTAAGATCAGATAGTAGAGTTATATTTATATCATAGAGTTGAGATAGCAGAAGAAGATGGGGCACAATAGATCTAACTAGGTCGCAGCGCATCAGTCACCATCCATACCTACCAATACCAATACCAATCATAGAGTTAGATAATTCAAAGAGTAAATGACCAATTTAAACAATCAAAACGTTGTAGTTCTTATTTTTTCCTGCTACTTTCTTACTTAAAAAAACTACAAGATAAGTCCTACATAAAGTTTATAGGTTAAGCCGGCCATCTTGGATATTAAGATGGCGACCACTTTTGTTATGTACACAAAGGAAGCTACATCCATCTATCAAACGAGCCATCAACCACTGATATAGATCAAGAAATAAGAAATTTATAACAAAATCAATTTGAACCAAGAAATGTATGAAATATGAAGATGTATTCAGTTCAGATTCAGAAATTGAAAATTCTGACAAATATACCTTTATAATAATTTTTTAGTAAAAGCAGCTGTCATTCAAGGACACAAACATACACTTCAAAACTATGATCGCTAAGAATGTGTATAAACTTTCTATGAACTAAATGCTTTATACAAATATTTATAGCTTTCATTAGCAATGACCTTTTGTTGAATAAATATTCCACTGATTCATCAAATGGAATTTGTCGTCTAAACGATTATTCAATAATTCAGTAGACAAAATTTAGTGTCTTGACATGTGTTGGGACAGAGAACATTTGGACAGGAAAAGGCGCATGATTCACAATTATTGTTTTTTTGTCCACTCAAATGATACTAATGAAATGTGGCAAGACTGAATCATAAAGCCAACACCTCCTGAGGTTCAGTCAGTTTATGCGTGTGGTGTAAATCTTTCATAGCATGATGCTGCATCCTGCCATAGTAAATCATTCGAAGATTGCCAAGCACGTTTTACGAGAATAATTTGAGAGACTTGGTTCTGACAGAGAGTGGAGTTTTATTTTTTATTTATTTTATGGAAAGACGAATTTTGTTTGAGTATTATTATCGTCGTTGTAAAATATATTTTGAACAATTTTTGATGGTCCGTTAAAAGGACCCCGCAGGAAAACTATCGCGTTTTGGAAAACGCAAAAATCTATTTGCAAGCATAGTACCAAATGTAGTATACCTGTATCTACCATGGTCGAATATTACGCATTTAAATTAATACACTTTTGAAGCTTTATAAAGTGGAGTCTACCGAAGTCATTTCTGAGATTTTTGAGTTGTGTCGGAACTCGTTTGCATGCCATATTATAATTTTATGAATGATTGATCGTACATTAGGTTTCATACGGAGCGTAGTACAAGAAAGACATTTTTAGAGATTTTTTTATAGCACTATTTTAGAACCGATGAGTCATATTTTGGTAGGACATCATAGTTCCAGTCTATTCTAGGCGATAAAGTGTTTTGTTTCTTGATAACTCTCTGTGTTTGAAATACGAATTTTATTTGAGTTTGGAATATACCACTATACTGAAAACAATTGACATATCGTTTTTAACAAAAAAATATTTATTGCCAATGTTGATTGTACAAAAGATGAGGTACCTTTGTGTAGATTTCAGTTGTTCAATATTACCTTTCATTCAGATACAGAGTGCGTCGCATTTCTTTGTCATTTACAAAGTTTTTATTGAATATCTCAAAAACCGTTCCGTTAATTTGGACCTAATTTCACTAAAGCCGGCGCTCCATAATGCCACGAACACCCTCCAACGTTGTAGGCTTGACAGTGCGTCGCATCGTGTGGCTGACCTTCAAACCTGCGAGCTACCAATGTCGAGCTTCCAACATTCGCATTGGACCACGTTCGGGCCATTGTCGGTATTCTTGACCCGAGTCAAAAGAATTCCTAGAACGTTGGAAGGAATACATTCGTTGATTTGATGCACGGCTACACGATTTGTAGATTCATTTAGTAGTTCGACATAAGCAGTGGTAGTGTTTGATATTGAATTCATGTGTTTTGAAAAGGTGTGTATATTTTTTATCATAATTGGCAACAGTTTTTTATTTCGTATTCGCTCAAACAAGAGTTTCCAAATGGTATTAGAAAAATAATACATAATGAATATTAGTGATAATGCATTAATGGAAAATAATATTTCAGTAGAAGGTTTTCTCAAGTAATTCATGTAAAAGTAGGTAATAAAATCCTGTATATCATGAAAGTAATTATTATCTGACGACGGATTATATGGTGATGGTCATATAGAAGCAAATGTTTTTACCACACTTGCTTCAAGCATTTATGCTTCAAACATTCGTCACACCGTGTAGCAGATACATTTGTCGAATCAACTGTCGAACTTTTTGACTCAAATGTTCGGTCCAGCGTTGGAGCCAATGTTCGACGCATCGTGTAGCGCCGGCTACACGATGCGTCAACATCTTCAAAATACTATTTTGAAGATGTTGACTATTATATGTAAAAGTTTTGTTGACTTTGCATGTTGCGTTGCTAAGATATTCATTTTAAGTTTAAGGTATCATGATATATGTGTGTTGTTGAATTCGTTAATTATAATGTTCTTGCGTGTATTGATGCAATCTGGTAGTTTATAGTATCGAATGATTGATAAAGAAAAGTTCTGTAATAGAATTTAATTTATCGAAAGGTTCTCCAAAGTTTTGTTTAATCGATAGTAATATACCCATTTGTCATACTATGATAAACTTAGAAAATGCATATCTTATAAACGCAACAAGAAAAGTTGACAAAACTTCCATATACCGGGTGAGTCTGAGAGATGGGGAACCTTTATTTTTGAGAGACATAATTCGATTCAAAGCACGAAAATTTAGGGGGCTATTGAACAACTAAAATGTGATTTTTTGAGATAGAAAATTAATTCTGTAGCACTTCCGGTTTCGCGAGAAATGATCTGAGTATTAATTTTTCAAATGGAACACCTTGTACATTTTTACATTTTTGAAATATAGAGAAAATTCTGAACATAATTTTTTATCAAATTTTTTTTTTCAATTTTTTTTTGAGGTTGGTTATTTTTTACATGTTGAACGTTCCTCTCCGATGCCATGTTGTCCGAGAAAATGAAATCAGCATTTCAATTACAATACTTTGCCACCAGCCGCTGTTTGAATGTGTCAAAAGCACTTTTTTTCGATCATCTCATGTTTTTTAACACCTTGACTGCCGAGAAATTCATACTGACTTTCCCATGGTGCCACAGAGAACGGGTACTGTGTAACAATGATATACGAGATAAGCCTACCATTCAGTTATCGCTTCACATAGAGATTTCAAATTTGAAGTAGGAGGTATAAGATTGAAATATACGAAATTTTTTTGAAACTTTCCTGACATAATCCTACAGGGCGAGTCAGAAGTGCTGACAACTTTTTAATAGAAAATTACACCTTGTCCATTTTCATCAGCTTAACAATTTTCTGAGAATACTCATCACAACAATGTATGGTTTGTTGATATTCGTCCACTAGATGGAGTTGAAAATGAAAAAGTTTAATATTCGAATGGAACGATTCGAATGTAGTGGTTAGGGTGTAGGGATGGATTCATTCACATATTTCTGTCTTTTTAGTCCAAAATAATAATAACAATAATAATAATTACAAAATAATATGTATTTACTGCTACATAAAAAGAATAAATAGTTCACAAAAAGAATAGAGTTCGAAACGTAGATAAATTATTAACCGACAGGTAATTCAGAACTGACTTCTAATCATAAAATATGAATTCTGGTGAATTTTAGACCAAGCCACATGAACACCTTCAACATATTGATTAGAAGTTTGATTTTATGGAGGATATTTGGCTCTTGAATTGAATTTTGTGGGTTTGTAACCTTCCCCAGTCTGATAATGAATTAATGTGTGATCATGATAACCTATAAAAGTGTAGAAGGGCAAATAAGTAAATTGTATATTGTGCAGCAGGAAGATATCCTACTCTGAAGTGAACTTTACAAACTGGGAGTTAATGAAATTTAATATCCAAATTAGCTTTTCACAGTGGCTCTACATGTGTCGCTAGTGATCATGTCAGCGGTTATACTTGAATCAATGAAGGTAAAAAAAAATCTGAACAAATTCGTGGGCTTCGACATCTGAATAATCCAAAAGAGACACAAAATGATGAATGATGAACCAGAAAATTAGGAAGATATGTTCAATTTCAAAATGAAATAACGGACGAATCTGAAGCCACTGCCGATAATGAAAAAAATGTAATAACGGACAAATCTGAAGCCACTGCCGATAATGAAAAAAATGTAAATTTGAAGTTTAAAAACGAAAAATCTGAATATCTGAATTCTGTTTGGTAACTGTAAAGAAACACCCTTATGATTTTATCTCTGTATCAATCAAATTTGGTTGAATAACAATGGTACTTCTACTCAGTCAAATCGTCATGAAGGGACCTCAACGTATTGAAATGAAAGCCTGGGATTTATCAGGCTCACACGGTATATGAAGGGTTAAGATCATAAGCTACAGGTCGCCAATTATTGGCTAACCGATATGTCCTTTCCAAACCTGTTTGCTCCACAAATCGTGACAAGAAAGGATATCAATTCTTCTTGAGAGTGTGTAATTTTCCATTTCACTGGCACTTTCCATAAAATGAGATTCATAACTGGAGAAATATTATGTAATTATGTGGATATAAGGATATTGCCAGTTACAATCAGAGGACGGTTGATTATGAAGCAATGTTTCTCAGAAAAGCCTATCAGGTATGGAATAAAACTATTCAATCTGTGCTGTGGAAATTAACATACCTACTACCTATATGAAATTTGAAAATACATTCTGTAAAAGAACGTGTTCCTGATACATCAGTCGCAACAAACGTTGTGTTGTTTTTGTCTGATAAACTTTCATATTCCAGAAGAAGACCCATTGCTGATAATTTTGATAGTAGTGTATCGCTGGATACCAAACTTGTTGGTAAATAACTCCCCATATCATATTTTTTCAGGCACTTAGAGAGTACTTATAACTGACGAAATCAAGAACAAAAGTTTGCGAAAAGATGATATTTGTTTAATACAGAATGATCTCGTAATTTGTGTCATTTAGTGGAAGGTTAAATAGAATATATTCGGTCTCAATACCAAACACACGGTATCAATGAGTCAGAAATTCCCAATTTGATGAAAGCGATATGAAAATCATATAGATTAAAAAATTTAGATCTGCGATTGATGAACCAGGAGCAATATTATACGGCATAATAAAAGATAAGCTTCAGTTGACGTTTCTGATGTATCTGGCTATAATTAGCTACTCAGAAATTCAATGAATTGGTAAAAAAAATTAGCAATAGAACTACTCATTTTCGATATAACACTAGTTCACCAAAATAAATCTATCCTAAAATAACAGAGTCCGTGTGACCCAAGAACAAGATAGACCTTAATCATTTATAAATGATCTTTGAATAAAGTCCATCGTCTACTCTAACAGAACGAAATGCCGTGAGAGTCAAAAAACATTATGACCCAATTTTTCAGTAGTAAAATATCCTACATATTTTTCTGAAAAAATCATTTTATTTTGAATATTATCCATAGTAAAAGACTGTAGGCCTACCTCACAATCCTTACATTTACAGTCTTGTCCTAGTCTGCTTTCGGTGTGGTAAAATATTATTACATGTTGTAGTCAAGAATTGTGCATGAAAAAACTCAATTGAAAAAAAAATAATAAAATCAACCCATTGTTCGCCTGAAATGCATGGCCCGTAACCAAGGTAACAAGAATCACATTCAGTGACTGACAAGCCTAACCAGCTGAGGCTCATTCCACAATAGCGGTTTTTTTCTCAATCGTGAAGCATTAATCTTGTTAGTAAGCAAGAACAAGAAAACAAATTTTATTGAGTTTTTATTGAACAACAACAAAGAGAAAATAACTTGGATAACATTAGAATTGAAAAATATTTATGATATTCAGTATTTAGTGGGCCCTCCCCTTCTGGCAATTACTTCATTGACCCTTTCCGGCATGTTGTCTATCAGACTATCAATGAACTCCTGTGGTACAGCTGTCCATTTTTGCTGTGCCGCATTCACCAAGTCATCTAAATTTTCCATTCACCCTTCCCTTTCTTTCAATTTCAATTTCATACGACGAAATTTCTAAATATGAATTTTCTCAAGAACGATAGATGATGAACGAAATAAATTCGAGGAGATAAATTCAAATACGGCCAGTTTCTTGGTCAAAGATTCTTATATTCCATCTAAATGATGGAAAGTGGGATAATCAGAGAGGGTTGAGGTGAATTCAAAAGACAAAATAACGATTGGAAAATAAAGCTGGTTCACACAATAATCGAGAGGAAATGTTACGGTTCTGTGTTCTTACTACAGAGTAACAAAGTTGTGACCAAAAGTATATTATTTACCAAATAAAGCTATCATGCCGCAGAATGCGGGTTGCATGAATTATTGTAACTTGAACATCGTATGTTACTATTTACTTTTAACTTAAGTTACTGCCCATTGCATAAGTCGCACACAAGTGGTATGTTATCTAAATAATCTGACTATTAATAAAACGGTGAACTTCAGCGAAGCTGTACTCCCAATATTAACACATTAAATCAATTTCAATATTCCATATTTTCATCATTGAATAGTTTCTAGAAGATGTTTTTTTGGAAATTATTTCTCAATTCGTCACCGATTTCTGTTCTTTTAATTTCGTGATCAGTAAATTTTAGAAAATCCTGATCTACCTTTAGCCTATTTCAAAACTAATTTCAAAATTGTTCAGTTAATAGCCACCTTTTTTACAATATTTTTTTATGTAACAACTATGTAAAAGCTAAAATAATTACTTTTTTACGTTTTTTGATCATCCACGAAGAATATGTCTAATTTAAATTATTATCGCTGATAACAATCGACCAGCTCTGACACGTACAACCTTCCTCAGTCGAAAAAAGCTCTGAACAAGTTTCGAGTGAAAATTCTTGTTCGCGGAAACCTCGCTTCTCAGATTACAACGATCGCCGCCATTCCTATGATTCCTATACTTCCCGCACTATCATCAAACCTAATCTCTGAATCTCCAGTAAACCGATAAACCCATATTTCATTTCTGTACGTGTGTTGGCGGCAACATAAATAACAGGTAATTGGATAGTTGGGATTGTATTCTTTCAACAGAAAAATACTTGCGAGCTACTAGTTCTTCAGAATATCTCTATAAACTCTTTAGGAATACTCCATCAATCACCCACTGGTACTCCAATTATCTGTGAATACCTGCTCACAAGAAGAGTGTGAAGATATGCGGTTCGAGACAGTCATTTGTGCTATTCGTCAGATAAAACATCTCACTTTGAGAGTCTCGTGCTGCTATTCACCTGTATTACGCGATTTATGCTGCGCGGGCATAATGGTTTTCCGCCGGAGTGCCGTTTTGTCGACACAGCATTTATTTTTCAATACACAGCTTGTACCCATTTACATTCAGAATTTCAAACATAATAATAAAAACATGTAAATACCCGTGAGTATCTAGAAACAGTTTTATACATAAGTAAACAAAAACAAATAAATAAAATGAAGACTAAGGGCCAATTTTTCAATCCGATGTAATTACCAGATAAACTAATCTTGGTTTCGTTGCTGAGGAACTAGCGATTCGATTGGCTACGATCTATTAACTGAACCAAGATTAGTTGATCTGTCGATCATCTCCGAATGAACAACCGGCCCTTAAAGTCTAAAAACTTGAACCACACAGAGGCTTTTGTCATTTGCTATAAAGAAGCAGGAAAAACACCAATAAAAAATAAACTAATGTGATATTACCAGTTGTAACAACTCATCCCTCCTCCCGCAACACTTCAATCAACTTATAAATCACTTACATTACATGATATTACATTTTTTCAGTCATATTTCAACGTTTGTTAGAGAAAGGTAGAAAACATTCTGACCACTATTTAGAGAACCACACTCTCCATTTCGGAGATACTAGAAATACGTATATATGATTTCGCACTGTTAGCTATCACACAAAATTACGTATTTCGCACTAGTGAGAATTGAGTAATTACATAAAATAGATCCTCAAACAGAAGACACTAGTGCGAAATTTTTCATTTAGCACTAGTATGAAATATTAAATAGGCACACTTAATCATAAAACCAGGTTTTACTGTAAAAATAACATTTTTGTAAAACTGTCAAAAACTTGACATTTCTGCATATCTATTGATGCGTAAATGTGTACTTTTTGTCACAGTGAAAATAAAACCTATTTATGATACAAGTTTCTAAAGTAGGACTTTTTTGTATGAGCGTGAAGTTTGTTGTATGAAACGCGGCCAAGTTCAACAAACAAGCGACTACAAAAAAGCCTTTTACGAAAGTGTTTCAAACAAAGTTTTTTCTTCGACAATTATTATATTGCCAAATTGTAGCAATTATATCATTAATTTGAATGTTTAATGATATGAATTGTCGTCGTATTATCAAATAAAGACTTCCGAGTTATATTTGACGCAAAATACTGTATACAGTGTGTAATCAATCAATCAATCAATCAATCAAAATATGCTTTATGCACTAGCGGGCGGTAAAGTACACTTTACCGTCCGGTTCGCCGGGCGTAAAGTGGCACTTTACCGCCCGTGGGCGCATTATGGCCCGGCGGGCCGTAAAGTAGACAAAATTCTCAAATTGTCTATACTCACACATCATTTCATGCAATTCTTAACACGAATTAGAATCATTTCAGTTCAATAGAGCAATACTCTTTCTAACATTTTTGTTCATGATCGTTGGAAATTTTTTCGGTGATGATCTATTTATTTGAAATAGATTCTCCAATATAGGACTCAGCTACTATAGTTTCACATTCCTCATATTATGTTACCCTTAATTATTGTATGCATAACGTATGAAACGTGTAGACCATTGCAATTCAAGTCAGTATTTGTGATTCGCGCTATAAAACCGCTAGTGCATAAAATTTTGTATGTATGACGTGCGTAAAATGCTACGCCATCGGGCCATCATCCACGCCGCAGGCCATAAACGCCTACTTTACGCCCTTGATACATAAATAACTATTGTCGGAAAAAATAATTTTTTGTTGACAAAGCGAGTACTTAAACGTAAATAAATCAAAGGTTAATTAACATAAAAAACAAAATATATGACATATATACATATAAAATATATTATAGTCACAAATTAAACTTCATTGTCGAAAGATGAGTATCTTGTAGACAAAGTCATAGTAAATAAATATAAAAACACAAACATAGGTTCTATCGACGAACAAACACATCATCAAAAACAATTGAAAATATCTCTATCGTTCAACATTCAACAGTAGTAGGTAAAATAATTTTAAGTAAAATAGAGCATACAGTGACCGCCAAAAAGTATGTACCATATGGGAAACATTTTTATTATTGGAGTATTGGAAAAAATATTCTGGGGAAAAGTTTGTGCATGTCCGATAACCTAAAAATCGATTTTGACACATGTCACGTGATCGCTAGAATGGCGGCAAAATGAAAAAAATTGCAATGCAAAGGCAAAAAAGGGGTAAGATGGCAAGATATTAAAAAAAGTTATTTGAAAAAGTCACTTAGAATTCAATTTTATACACATAAACGAAGTTTCAAGAGATAATTCAAAAAAATTGAAAATAGCAATTTTAAAAAATATTTTCCCCATCTATTTAAAAATATTATTTTTTTTCTTATGAATAGCTTGACTATACTGAAACATTTGCATTTTAATGATAATGACAAAACTTTCTCATTTTCTCCACACCAAAGGGCACTAAATTAAAAAAATTGGTTTTTGCCAGAACCCTCGCTGTTACATTGGTTCTTATCTAACAGTTATATCAGAATTCCAAGACTATTGTGTTGATATGGCAATCTAGAAACACCATGTTTCCTGATTTTAATCAAGTTTCAATAATAATGCTGTATAAGCGTATTACTTTGCACATAAACTTTAAGAATCTTTAATTTGACGCACTATTTTCAAGTTTATGTGCGAAGTGAAACGCTCATGCACGATTATCATCCGAACTTGATTATAATCTGGAAATTACCATGTTTTTGGAGTGTCATGTCATCACAATGGTCGTGGAATTCGGATATAACTGTTAGATACGAACCGATGTAACAGCAAGGGTTCTGACAAATTCCCATTTTTTCAATTTAGTGCTCTCTGGTGTGGAGAAAATGAGAAAGTTTTGTCATTATAATTAATATGCAAATGTTTCAGTATAGTCAAGCTATTCATAAGAAAAAAAAATTTTTTAAATAGATGGGAAAATATTTTTAAAAAATTGCTATTTTCAATTTTTTTGAATTATCTCTTGAAACTTCGTTTATGTGTATAAAATTGAATTCTAAGTGACTTTTTCAAATAACTTTTTCTGATATCTTGCCATCTTCCCCTTTTTTTGCCTTTGCATTGCAATTTTTTTCATTTTGCCGCCATTCTAGCGATCACGTGACATGTGTCAACATCGATTTTTAGGTTATCGGACATGCACAAACTTTTCCCCAGAATATTTTTTCCAATACTCCAATAATAAAAATTTTTCCCATATGGTACATACTTTTTGGCGGTCACTGTATATACATATGCAAGGTGAGAGAACTTCACACGTTAACAGAAAAATGAGAGATTAAAAGATAAAATGATTAAAACATAAATCAAAACTATACTAATTGAAAACCATAGCCATTGTTAGGAACTAGTAGATGATCATATAGCAAGAATCAACTTCAAGTCATTATAGTAACCATATCTTTATCGAAGTAGTCTTGAACACTATAAAATACCTGTTCAATGAGTACTTCCTTTTCAGACTTTCTGAACTTATCATGTGATTGGATATCTTTGAAACATGTCGGAAGGTGGTTATATATTTTGGCTGCATTACAGACCAGCGATTTTTTTATTAAATTTGATGTTGGAATGGGCTTGTCATTTTGGCGAGTGCAACCAGCAACAACATTGTAAGATGATCTGTTCTTATGTACTAGGCACACAGTTTCTAGAATAAATAATGAAGGAAGAGTAAGTAATTTTTGCTCCATGAATAGGGGTTTACAAGACACTCTGGGCTCAAATTTGCAACAAAAATCGAACGGCGCGCTTTTGAAGAATAAAAACTGTATTGAATTGCTGTTGATTGCAGGTGCCCCAGAAGGCTATGTCATACCTTAAATGTGATTCAACTACAGCGTGGTACACAATTTTTGCTGTTACAATACCCAATTATTTCGACACCGTTCGTAAAGCATAACATCCCGAAGCAAGTTTTTTGCTCAGTATTTTTATGTGGTTGTTGAAATTCAGGGAAGGGAATGCCTACCAAATTGCAATTAAATGAAATAAGATTGGTTTTGTCTATGTTGAATGTTAGCAGATTGGAGTTGCACCATTCTCTCACACTAACAATATTTTGAGATATTTTGTTATGCAGATTAATTTCATTAGTGTCCTGCCACAGTATGATTATATCATCTGCAAAAATAGTGAACACTTCATTTGATTTGATATAGGCGAGATCATTAAAATACAACAGAAACAGTACTGGTCCCAGTACCGAACCTTGAGGTACACCGTGTTTGATAAAACCAGTATCTGACAGCTTGTCAGTTCTCACCACTTGGGTGCGTTGACTTAAATATGATTTAATCCAGTTGAAACTTTGATTTCTGAAACCATAGAGTTGGAGTTTGCGCAGCAGTATTTCGTGGTTCACACAATCGAAGGCTTTCGACAACTCACAGAATACTGAGTTCAACTCAGTGGAAAGTTTTTCAGCAGATGGAATATGGCATCCCCTGTGCTCTTTTTGGATTGAAATCCAAATTGTTGAGGATTTAAGATTTTGTGGGCGGATATAAAATTCATCAACCTGATTTTTACTAACCTCTCTATGATTTTTCCAAGAGTGAGAATGAGCGAAATGGGTCGGACGTTTGATGGATCGGAGGTGTCACCCCCCTTGTGAAGGGGAATCACAACATTTGTTTTCAAAAATTGTGGGTAGGTTCCATTAGTAAATGAGTCATTGATAAGTAGGACTAGTAACTCCAGAGCAAAAATTGGCATATTTTCAAAGATTCTTATCGAGATGTTGTCGATACCACAAGAAGTTCTATTTTTTATTTGTTTTATAATGTCCATTAGCTCGGTTAAATTAGTCTCATATAAAACAAACTTCAGGAATATTTATGTTTTTCATAAATGATATTGGATATGGGGCCTTATCTATATTTTTTGACAGTCGGTCAACTATGGAGCATTAAAATTCATTTAGAGTATTGCCATCCAAGGTGACTAAAGTAAGAAATTACTTCACGCACAGTTGATGTTTTTAAGCACAGGTGATTTTTTTACGCACTTTTGCGAAAAAGTATTACTTTACGCACTGTTAGCAGTGCGTAAAAGCTCAGTTTACGCACTGAGTAGAAAAAGACTTTTATCCACAATCACCTTATAATTGAAGTTTTATCCACACTTATGAACCGTATAAAGTACCACTTTATCCACTAGTGGAATAATGAAATTACTTTATTCCACTAGTGAAATAATGAAAAATACAATCTTGAATATCAATCACATTTTACTTATTTTCACCAACTTCACAAATTTTTACAAATGGAGTCGATAAACAATCGAAAATACATAGCAACCATTCAACACCTCCTGATATTTTTGTATGTTATTTCAATGATTTTTGAGGTGACAGCCGCTGTCAGAGCAAAACGTTAAATCATTTTGTGATGAAAAATTTCCGCGATTCTGATTCTAAATGAATGTGATTGTGAATAAAACGTTGTATTGCAGCGTGTTTTAGATACATTTTATTTGCTTAAGAAATTTAAACGCTTGAGCTTCGCTGTCGCGTTTAAACATTCTTGCGCAAATAAAATGATATCTAAAACACTTATACAATAAATGACTATTTTTCACTGTCAAAATAATTCACAAAATAAACATGATATATTACTTTTTGAAGGATTTATTTCTGACAGAGTCAATAATTAGTTGATTTTTCATCATGAAATAATTTCATTTATTGGAATGATAATTGATACTGAAGTTTGAACAATTACTTCCAAATAACTTGAAATTGAAGCAACTACGAGCAAACACAGTCAAACAGTCAAACACGCGGCGTGCCAACAAACCGTTTCTATATCACCTTTTTTTGGTAAAAGAGTAGATATGTAACTCAAAAACGGTTCATCGTATCGATTTCAAATGAGGACAGACTTCCAGAGGACATTCGATTCTATGTACCTACGCCTGCGGCAGCACCTCACGATGCTTATCACAGATAATCGAGGTAGCTGCTTTGAAATTATTTGTTCATCTACCCGAATAATTGCTTCAAAGTAAATGAATTTTTGGGACATTTTTGAGATTTTTTTTTGTGAAAAATTGGATTGAAATTTCAAATTCCATTACAGCACGTACTTATAATCGAACGTCCTCTAGAATCCTGTCCTTGTTTGAAATCGATACGATCAACCGTTTTTGAGTTATCAATTGACTCTTTTACCCTAAAAATAGCCTCAAATATGATCGCGTTCATGGCCTCTTAACGACACAGAAAGACCACTGGATGCTGTGAAATTGTATTGGAAGTTTTGATATCATTAAAGATAACATGTATGGAAAAGAGAAGTATTATTTGGTTTTTTGGACTTATTTTTTTCAGACAGGAAAAATTTTTAAATACAAATTTACTGAAAACTTCGAATCATATTTTCAACACAACAGTCGTTTAAAAGCGATAACTCATCGGGACGAAAACCACGCCAAGATGTATTGGAAGAATTTATTTTTAATATATTTCAGACGATGTAATTTCACATTAACAGTTGTATAAGAAATGTTTGTATTTCGTGTATAAAATTCGTGTTTTCATGGCACACTCGACCTGCCTCGAGCTGCGGTCTCGGCCAAAAATTAACACTCTCATGTGCCATTAAAAAACACTCAGTTTACGCACTTAATACAAAAATAACTATTTTGTCATTCACGCAGGTCCTGCTGCGTTATATGGGTTGAACTCGTTCACTACCCAGGCCATGGCATAGGGCAGTTGCCAGTACCAATGGGGGACTAGCTGTGTTTGCAGAACCCGTTGGTCTTCTTCGACACCTCCTGGGAAGTGTATCTCCAGATATCTGAGTGAATCTTTGCAGAAAGTTATCCATGTCCCATCTGGTTTCATCAAGGTTGTTATGGAACCTTTTGTCTCGTTTCTCAGGATGCTCATAAGTTTGGTGGATTCCGTTAGGGAGTGGATATTCCCACAGTAATACCTCCAGGTAGCTCTTTTACTTTCTCTTAGCTCCTTTCCGGACTCTCCGCTGGCGGTTTTATACTTTTCCGACGCATCCCGTTACCCTACTTAATGGCTTCGATATGGGCCTTTCTGGTCACTTTTCTCAGGCCCTTTAATAACTGGTTACAACTGCGCTTTGGGGCCATTCTCAGAAGACATGCCTCTTCAAATGAATTAGTCATTGTTTTTCCTAGTTTTTCGGATTCCTAATCTAGTTTTTCCTCCAAGAGAATCTCTGTCTGATCCCCCATCAGCCCTGAAAGACCTTCTAGAATAACCTCTTCTTCACTCCCCACGCATTCCACAGAATTTGGGCTATATATTCATATCCAAGCAGCTCAGAACACAGCTATATAATGAAAAAAGTGCGCACATAATTATGTCAAGAAACTGTCTATGGTTGAATTATCATTCTCTAGGTTTATGTTGCAGGTTCGATTACCTAATTCAATGTGTTGTCGTCCACTCTTCATCAAAAGCAGTGTAACATACCAGATTATTAAATGAATTGAATCAATCAATACCATGTGCAGGAGCACTTTTATAAATATAAGTGTCCGCAAGTGTACAATAAGCTTCCTTGGCATCAGATTCACAACAGCAAAACGAAACTTATAAAAAAATAACAGAAAAATCATGTGCTATTATCAATTATTATTAAAAAGCTGTTTAAACTGTTTAAAAAAGAGCCATTCGTCTCGTCGGTAATACTGAGCTTACAAGCTCACTCACTTCTCGGAAACACCGCAGAAAGGTTGGTGATACTCTTCTGCAATATCACCAATTGTTCCACCATCAGCGGTCCCATCGAGACTGACCCTTCGAGGTCAGTCTTCACATCCCTTTCTCATCACTTTGGAGACATGCCGAACATCTCTTTTCAACGACTCAATCTTCGAACGAACGGCAAAGCTTTGGAACTCACTGCCTCGGGAGGTGTACCCTGAGGCATACGGTCTGCAAAAATTCAAGACTAAAACCAATTCCAACCTTCTCTTCTTCGACTACCACGATGTTCTTTGAACATTACATGATTTTCCTCTTCGTTTGAACCAACACATAAAAAAATCAGCACTTGAACTCTGAACCGTTTCATTGAAATACCTGCTCATTGTGAAAAGAATGGAGAACAACATCTGAGACACACGAAGTATTTCCATCCATGGAAAATGAATGATGAATGCGCTTATGTAAATGAAATCGCCTTCTTGCTTTAATGTACCTACATCGTTTACGCAAACAGGATGAAATTTGCAAATCATTCCGCAGCGAATCTGCGACTACGAACATTATTCACTATCAAACTCTGATGTAATGTTGAACATATTTATCTACTTAAACGGTGAACATCTCGTGTCAGACAAGTGTAAAGTGCGCTTCGGCAATACTAACTCATACCGAAGACGAAGAAGAGGAGAAGAAGAAATGTGAGCGACCATAGTCAGCACTTTATGGTAATCGGCGAGTGAAGGAGTGAAATATAGTTAGCGGAACGGAGAAATGTAAGCTCGGTATATGGCAATCTTTTAAGTGGACGCTAGGCGCACCTAAGCCATTACAAAATTATTTATTTTTGCCAGGACGTCAGGAGAGGAAAACATAAAGTCGGTGTATATGGTTTGTTGGCGAGTTACTAAGCCTGCTAGATATTTGTCTTCGAGATGTTTTATTTCTTGACTTCTGCAGCCGTCTCGATTGCCGTTGGTGAGAGATCTAGGGAAACAGTTTTTTTTTTCTGAAGGAGACAGGCGATGATTTTTGGGCATTTTCCGAGCAAGAGCAATAAGATAGTTAAGATGTTGATTTCAACTTCAGATTTTTTTCTGGTTATCGAACCTCCCAAAAGTCTAAGAATATTTAGTCAATTAGAATACAAACACGAAAATAAATACAAGAATAAAGATATAAGAGCAACATAAAAGTACCTATTCAAGATACTTGTATGTGATGATGAATTAATGAATTGCTATTTCAAGTTTAAGGAATGTGTAAATACTATAATAATAATGATTTATATGAAGGAAGTGGTCCATCCTCAAAGTGGAGTTTCAGATTGAAGAACCTAAGTAAAATTCAAAGTTGTCTCCACAATATACCGGAAGTGATACCAACTTTCGATTTTTAAAAAGAACACCCTGTATATTTTTACATTTCTGAAATCTGCATAATATTCTGAATCCAATGGTACTACATAAGTGACATTTCAAACGTCGAAATTTTTTATAATTAAATTTTAATTTTCCATTTAAGTGTGCCATGATGGTTCCGATTTATTCCAATTGACCCGTCTAATACTAGAAAAATCGAAATCTCGTCAAAAATACTAAATTGCGTTTTTTATGAGCAAATAAAGTTCATCGTAATCGTTTTTGGGGTAAAAATCAATTTTTTCAAATGGAACCATATCGGTACCGTGGTACCATTTATTAGTACTATTAGTAAGGAATTTATCCATACCTGGTAATAAAATGTGCGATCAATACAATCAAAATTACATCTAAAAGAAAATAAGAAAATAAAATTATTTTGTTCTACTTTAATACTAAGAAGTTACTAAGGTGGCTTTGAAAACAATGAAATTATTTCTTCAGATTGTAGAATAAATATTTGTTGGTTAATCGGTGTTTTTATTGTATACCTATTGGAAAAGTCTTTACATTTGTTGTTATTTTTGTTCAAAATGCCGTACATTTATACAAGGGATGAAAAAGTGGACATGTTAATTATTTATGAAGAATGTAGGAAAAATGACGTTGCGGCTAAAAACCTTTAGGCCTACCGATATCCTGATAGACAATGTCCAGCGAGAAATTATTTTAATCGTCTTGAAAATCAATTCCGAAGAGAGCCTAACCAAGATTCCGAGGAAAACGTTATCATTGACGAAGGAACGGAATTTAATGTTTTAGCTCGAATAGAAGTTGATAAGACTGTTTCTTTAAGACAAATTGGGTTTGAATTGAAAATTAGTCACCAAACGGTAAGCCGAATCTTGCACAAACATAATTATAAATCTTTCAAATATCAATTGCACCAGCACCTTTAAGAAAATGATTATGAACGTAGGATGGAATATTGCAATTGGATCTTGCAGAATAATGTGCAGCCAAACAATGCTTTTTTGGGAAGGATTTTATTTTCGGACGAGTCTAGGTTTACAAATGTGGGATTATTTAACCGAAAAAATACAAGGTATTGGTCACAAGAAAATCAAAATTTATTGCGGGAGGGTAACTTTCAAGTGCAGTTCGGTTTCAATGTTTGGCCTGGAATACTCGGTCGTAGAATCATTGGTCCAATAGTATTTGAAGGACCCTTGAATGGAGCTAGATACTTAGGATTTCTGCAAAACGAAATTGAGGACAGTTTAACTGAATTACCTGTCCATTTACGACAGGGAATGTATTTCCAACAAGATGGAGCTCCTCCCCATAATTCAAGAACAGTAAATGATTACCTTGAACAGGCATTCGAAGAAAACGTAATTTCGACGAATGATCCTGTGCGATGGCCTCCAAGGTCACCTGATTTGACACCTCTTGATTTCTTTGTTTGGGGTCATTTAAAAAACATTGTCTATGCAACCGCCGTTACAACCCGCGAAGACCTGGAGTTGCGAGTAAGACGCGCAATTAATAGTATAACGGCCCAGCAATAGGGAATATGCAAGTGATTTAAATTTACTTGATTTTTTTACCTCCGATACTTTATTGTCTTCACATTACACCTACACCATTAGTTTATCATTTAGTTTGTATTTGACTCCATAAAACTTTAATCAAAAAGTGCATAATAATCGCGCGGAATTCAAATTTGCGAAACGCATCACCATTGGTCGAAACGAAGAATGACGTCACATGGCACATTATGACATTTATCTTTTTCATAGAAAATTTGTTTTTATTTATATATTTGTAGTGTTTTCCATTACATAGTGCGATTTTGGTCTTGTGACAATTGTAAATTATCAAGAGCAATGACTGAAAGTGGTTTTGTCAAAGCACAATCCGACAATACCTGAACTGATGAGTAGTAATAGTTTATCAAATGATAGTTTTCCTTTTGTAATTTAGGTGAGGCAGGTATAAACAGAGTTATCTCCCGCTTGATATACAAAACATTTATGCATACAAAACTTACTTCTGATCAATTCACTTCATGTTAACTATCGAAATACAATGTACAAACATTGAAATGATCTTTACAATGTAAATGTGATATTGGAGATACTTCACCTCTTCTCATAACCTTACACCATTTTTTACGTATTTTCACATTTCTTGGAACAGAAAAAAATACTTTATTTGGTGTAGTTATAATTGTGTGTTGGCATTCCGGTACTAGACAATACCTATTAAATGTTTTTTTAGCATTTTCCATTATCGTAATAGCGATTAAAACTGCAAATCCCTAACCTAATTAATAACTGTCAATAGTGTCAATGGCCATAACTATAGAAAGACTTGTTCATTGAAGACTGCTCTGGTTGGTCGAGATCACTTTCACATATGTTCTCTCTAACACTTGTACTGCATTTGTCTTACTCTTTTATAAAATATCAACTTCAAGCAAATAGAGCAATCAGAGTACGTCTCAACGAACGACACTGAAGAAGAACAACACTGATCGCGCCATGTGACGTTATCCACAGTGCGCGAAATTGGAGGCGTTCAAATAGGTCAAATTCAATCGGTATTTTATAAATTATTTTAAAAATTAATTCCAAGACATTCAACCGTATTTATATTTTTTACTATGTTGTAAAGAAGTAAAAAATTGATTAAACAAATAAAGTGCATTGACGTTAATGGACAGCATTTCGAACAATTGTTGTAACGTTTTGTGTTGATTTTTTGTATTTCAAAGCCACCTTAGTAACTTCTTAGTATTAAAGTAAACCAAAATAATTGTATTTTCTTATTTTCTTTTAGCTGTAATTTTGATTGTATTGATTGCACATTTTATTACCAGGTATGGATAAGTTCCTTATTAATAGTACTAATAAATGGTACCACGGTACCAATATGGTTCCATTTGAAAAAATTGAGTTCTACCCCAAAAACGATTACGATGATCGTTATTTGCTCATAAAAAACGCAATTTAGTATTTTTGACGGGATTTAGATTTTTCTAGTATTAGACGGGTCAATTGGAATAAATCGGAACCATCATGGCACACTTAAATGGAAAACTAAAAATTAAATTATGAAAAATTTCGACGTTTGAAATGTCACCTATCATTGGATTCAGAAAATTATGCAGATTTCAGAAATGTAATAATATACAGAGTGTTTCATTTAAAAATCAAAAGTTGGTATCACTTCCGGCAAAACCGGAAGTAAAAAAATCATTTGTAGGTCAAAAAGTGCCGCATATTATGTATATTGGATATTCCGAATTTCAATCTATTAGCTTCAAAACTAACGAATATACGGGGGGTGTACCATAATCCTGTTACACCCGTTATATTTAAACCCTAGGGTAGGAAGGGGAGCTGTTCTCAACGCAGCTTTGGCAATAACTTGTCAAAAGTGTGGTTGATAGTTTTATGTTGATACAATTTTTTTAACAATTTTTTTTTTAACAATGTTGATACAACCCCACTTTTGACAAGTTATTGCCAAAGCTGCGTTGACAACAGCTCCCCTTCCTACTCTGGGGATCAAGTATATATTGTGGAGACGACTTATGGTACTAGATTGATTTTCGCGATTTGTTTAATGATTTTTAGTTCATCTTGGAAATTATTGTCAGATAAAGGGATTGCGGAAGCTCTGTGTATTGACCTAAAGGCGGATAACCCAGTTAACACAATACACAATCATCCTTGAGATGTCGCATTCATACACTATATGTTACGAAAGTGAAACATAATAATACGTAGCTGTCATCGCCAAGATACTCCAAATAAAATAAATGTTTACAATTCTCATCACATTTTGGTTGATGTGAGACGAATATGCACGTCAATTTGTGAATCTCTCTGACTTATCGAGCACATTCGGAAACGAATCAAAACTGTCGGTATAGTTTAGAATTTTGATCTAATGTCTCAAAGACGCAGAAGTAACTTGCATTAATTAAAATCAAAATGGCTATGGGAATATCAGTTTGCGCATTTATCTGACCTCTCAGAAACAATTATTTCTGATAAGAAAATTTCAATCTTCTACAATATCTCAGCTTTGTGTGTTTGCTCGTTAGGTGACGTGATGTATAGTGACCGGCGCAATGAAATGAAATAAAATATTTTGCAAAATGGCCGCTGAGGAAGTGTTGTCTTTGTGTATAGGTGCCGGAATTTGCCATTTATTGGGTCTTCAAGTGTTTAGTGTATTTGTGCGTTCTCTTCCATGGTGAGTACCAACAAAGATTCTTTAGAATAGATTGACTGATTTCCATTTTCTAGTGTATCCGATCGGGTATATTTACGTAAACAAATATCACATTTCTAGTAGAATGATAGGTACCAAGCAATTTCGCATTTGACTCAACGCAGAAGGAGAATGAAAACCACACTTTTGAATACACTTTACCTGGAATTTAAAGTTAATAGAATACAAAAAATGGTCAAACTAAGTTTCTGTCATTCAAATGCCACAGTAATTCCAGAGGCAAATAACAATAGGTAAGTAATATGTACACATTTGCTGTCGAAATTTCGTGTTATTAATGTATTATTGATAATGGAAAATCGGTTTTTTGACCAGCAATCTATTGAAAATCCAGAGATTGATTCAATCAATCAGTACTGTGAGAAAAGAAGTGTAATCAGTGGCTTAGGCAAGTGTCTTTCTTAGAGGAAAATATAACCCAATTGACTGCAAATACAATTCTGCAAATTTTGAATAAACAGATTTAATAATGATGATAGCCCACCAAAATATATTCGTACTCTCTTGGGCACTAGCTCGAAGTAATCTAACTTTATTTGGCGCTTTAGCTGGAAAACATGTTGATTTTGGATCGAATATTTGCTTGGAACATTACGACTCAACGAAGTACAACTTTCAATATAAGTAAATGGAATAAGTCAAGTCTGTCTCCTTTTAGAATCACGTTACCCACGTGAATTGATATACAGAACCTGTTGTTATTGGTGTACCTATATCATGGTGATTTAAAACCTTAATCAAGTAGGTAAGTAAATTTGGCAAAGATGTATAGAATTGGAATAGAAACAAGTTTTCTTCTAAAATATTTCAAAATTAAAACAATTAGATTCTTTTGAAAGAATAGCGAAAGTCACGTGACCCAGTCCGAGTAGGCTACATCTCATGTTTTTAAAGCATGTCTCAACGCCCAAGTCAAATTTAAAAATAAATTTGGATTGAAAGTTTTTCCCTTATGAGGCCAACTCTATGAAGAACACTGTATATTTGATATTGCAAATTTTGCAACAATGCCCTATGACAATGACAAATCAATTCATACCAGTTTTCTCCTGTGTTTGGAATATTCCGTTTGCTCATACATTCTTCATCCTTTATCAATTATACCATTTTTGGAAGAAAATTTACCGTAAAAATATCCTAAATATCCAATTGAATGTATAAATTAAAAATTTAAAAGCTCAATTTTTTATGGTGAACTTAAAAGAAGAACATCAATTTTGAGTCAATTTTAGATTTACTACAACACTGGAAAGTCTGAGCCGCCAGTCATGATTCAGATGAACCTCACAGAGATAGATGGTCAAAACTCAGTCATACTTTTTCGAAAATTATGAGAGTCGTTCAAGTGCTCTTTTCCAAAATTAATTTTTTAAATAAACTAACATCAACCTCAGGCATAGACCCAATCTCTTAAAGTGAAAGTAAATTACACAACCTAACATTGTACACTACCAAGAGATCAAAAAAGAACCTGGAATAGGAATTATGTGGTGAAAAATTTGTTTTCTTCAGAATATTTCAAGATGATACTGCAGTGTATCCATAAAGTAACCCTCCTCCTGTTACCTTCTGCACGACTTAATTTTTCTCCTATTGAATCAAAAACAGATTTCGAAATGTCCAAAAGTTAACAGGGGTGGGTTATATTTTATGAATAGAATGTATGGAATGCGAGTCCTATGCAGTTCCTAGTGCAGTGTAAACTTACTCAGAAAGAGATTCCCTTTCAAGTATAATTGAGCATTCTTGTGACACCTTCAATTGGTATATGTGACAGAGATTTGAGTTCTCTTAGTCTTCTCATTTGATTATTCATCAATCGGATTGTGTTACGAAAAAAGAATCAAAAAGCACCTCGCATTGAGAGCATGTGGATGATTTACTCAACTTCACATTGTAATTATAATGTTACCTCAATGTGACTTCAATTTAGATGTGCAATAAAACGTCACAATCACCTAACTTCGAGTCACATTTGGAATCACAATGTGAAGCAAAAAACGACCAAAAGGGCCCGAAATAAAAGACTGGAGATGTCGATACAAGTCGCAACTCAACTCGCAGGAGTGATGTGGAACATTAATGTTCTGAAGTCCACCAACATCTCAGAGATCGATTTATGTTTACTGGGAATTTATGTGAGATTGGACTGAAAGAATCAAAGGGAATAGATATTAAATTGAAAACCATCATTATTAACCCTTGAAATATTCAAATCTAAGAAGTTAAGCTTCTTTGTTTTTTTTCAATTTCTACTGTGAATTTGATTTTATTATGCAGACTATTGATGGAGTTCAAAAATTGATTAATTTGTCTGTTGGAACCACCAAAACTTGCTATTACGTCATCAACGAACCTGAACCAAATCACGAAATGATTCTTAGAAAGGGGGTTATCAAAGATGAAGGTATTTTCTGGTGTGTCCATGAAAATATCTGCCAGAATGGGACTCAATGGTGAACCCATAGGAGACCTGAAATTTGTAGGTAAAAATTAATGTTACATATTTGAAATAATTTTGATTCAGACATGTAGTCAAGATATTGCAAAATTCGTTAGTTATATAATATAGGTTCGTATTACATTTATATCTGATATATCTATCTTTCACAAGGGTAAGGCATTCGAGCGTTGGAATGTAAGAAAACATGTTTTTTACGTCAAAAGATACTAGTTTGATATTATTTTTGATATTTGAATTTGATAACTTGTTAGCTAGGTCTACTGAATTTAGAACTGTGTTGAAAGGAGTAAATTTTTGAGGTCTCTGAATTATGAATATATACAGGCCCAACCGGTAGAAATTTTGATGTAAGACTCCGTAAACACGTCTGTTTAGACAAAAAATCTACAATGTATGAACATCAATCAAAACACAAGATAAGTAAAGATCATCTCAAAATCCTACACACATATACTAAAGGAAAGAAAATGAAATTGTTGGAAGCAACGGAAATTGATAAATCTATTAAAAATCCGAAATATAGAACCCTCAACGAGCAACTTGATTTATGTAGGTCTCCACTCTTGAATTTGTAAGTTTGATAACCCTGGTCATTTCTATGATCTCCAGGGTTACATTTTTTTCGTTGACCCCCTATTCACTTAATTACCTCTCCATACTGCTTACCTGTAAACTCCCTATAGGTATAACCACGTTTTTAGATTCCAAATGTATTAGTTATCATACTTGAAAATGGGATTCAAACCCGAAACTAGTCGTAAAAATAAAATAACTAGTGGAAATTAGACAAAAGTGTTTCATTCAGTTCATTAAAGTGATTATTTTCATGAACTGAATAAAACACTTTTGTCAATCATCTTTCAATCAGCTTAAACCAAATTTGCAACCTGAGCGACATGAACTAGAGCAAACTGGCAAACAATTGCGTTGCACATAGTCCGGGGGATGGTGACAGATTTTGAGACACGATTTTACTCAGTATGCCTTTTGGAGGACGGTATTGTCTGTATTTCCTCATGATAATAAGGCAGGAATAAAAGAGTCGTCCTGGGTTCTTCTTAAAAAAAACATGGCATACTGAATGCGAATGCCTAAGTACTGTTAACTCTGCAAAAAATTTGAACAGGTATGTAATAACATTCCGTGATTTTAGTCAATATGCCATTCCATTTTCATTAAGTTTATGGTAATGTAATATGTATATGAAATTGGCATATGGTTTGAGAGAGTAAAAATTACTGGCATACGCAAAAAAAATTGCAAAATATAAATAAAAATTTCCGCCATTTTAAGCAGTATGCCTTTCTGTTTATATGATGAACATGGTGCATGTAGTTGGAATAACAAAAGGCATACCTATCGATAAGGTCCAAGCTTGTCAAAAATATAAAAAGTGATATAAAAGTGACTTTTCTGGGACAGCACCGGAACATCTTGCTTCACAAACTATGAGGTTCCAGTTGTTTGTACTGAATGAAATGACAACACATGCATAGGCAATACAGGAGGCTGACCTAATTCCGTTGCCGCTGTTATTCTATTGAAGTACAGCGGAGTTGCTCTCACGGGGACCCTTGGCACTATCTAAGCATTGTGCAGGTCTCGAAAGATGAAACCTGCAGCCCTTCCCTCTCTTTCCTTCCTATCCATTACCGGGAGAAGCTGAGACTAGAGCAGAAGTTTGTTTCTTCAGTAAAATATCGCTTTCAGAATTATGAATTTAAAGGAAAAAAAATCAATTATTTTTATTTATTGTGTCCGTAGTAGGTACGTGGGATCGATGATTACAAGATCAACTTTTTTTAGAAAAAAAAAAAATCACATTTCAAATAGTTTTTCCTCAAATATATATGTTCCTTTAGTAAATCTGAATAGGAATTATATATTTGTCAGCTTTACCGCGGTACATCTAAACAAATTATGTATTTGACAGCATTTTCGCAGGAGTGCGGAATAGTATATTCTGTAACAAGGTTGGAATGAAAATTCGATGCGAGTGGAAAGTTCCGAGCGCGAGCCGAAGGCGAGCCTGAGGAACCACGAGCATCACGAATTTTCATTCTAACCGAGTAGCAGAATATACTTTCTCCACGATCAAAGATAGGAAACGTGACAGCAATAATTTTGACACTTACTCAAATTTTGCCACTACGATGACAATCAACTGCGTCAAGGCTAATGTTATTATTGCTAACCAGTGTGAGAATATTATTCTATCACAAGAGAGAGAATGTAAATACATTTAAATTGCATGGGGGCAGAGGTGTTGCAGAATATTTATTCAATCTCAAGAGAGAGAATTCCAGCATTCTGTAATCAAATTTGATTTCAGAATTGGCAAATTCTGTGAAGATCGTTGAGAAAATACTTTCTGTGAGACTGTACAGTGCGATATGCTTTACTTTCTCACGTAGTCGTAGGAAAATTCAGTTCCAGCATTATTTCTGAAGTCACGATTGAGGCATAATGAAAATAGCGTATGATGCACGTGGTGAAAAAGTGCCTTTAGAGCACTCGTATCGTTCAAACTCGTGGCGGCATATGAGTTTATGATAAAAGCTGTTAAGAAAAAAAAACAGATTACGTTCAATTTAATTCAAAAGCTAAGTCGTAGACAAACTATATACTGTACAAAAATATAAAAATAAAAAAAAGCCACATATAACGGTCCCGCGATAGGGGACCAACATGGCAATATCGGAAAATCGAAATAGTTAGAAAGTTTTATTGCATTTTTTAATGTGATAAACCCGGGCTACTTGTATGTCATTTTCATTTTAACGAAGTGAATCACTAAATTTTTTCATAACCCAAGAGGCATACCGATTAAAAACACATTTTTTTTTCATAATTTTGCAACTTTTTTTACAATCTTTTATATAGAAAACTCGCACAACTTGTATGCCATTTCTTATTTCATCTCCATATACCATGGCTATAATGAAAACAGACAGGCATACTGCTTAAAAATATGGAATTTTTTTAATCTATTTTGCAACTTCATTTCAATTTTTTATTATGAAGAACCCGCACAACTCGTATGCGATGTTACATATCAACAATTCAGGAGACAAACTATATTACAACAAATTTTGTGCTGATTAAAATCACGGTATGTTATTCCATACCTGTTCAAAATTTTTGCAGAGTTAACAGTACTTAGGCATACGCATTCAGTATGCCATCTTTTTTTTAAGCAGTTTCAGAACAATAACTTGTATACTTATCAGTGGCAGCCTGTTTGAAAACACGGAAAATTTCCTTATTCTCATACAAATTCACGTGACCCTACCAACCCTTCGGACCCGCCCTAACGGTATGCCAATGGTTTTCTGAGTATTTCATTTTCGTTATTTCATTACAAAACCCATAGCAGCCTGATTAAAATCGTAGCGAAACACATATTTTTCGAACAAATGATTAATAATTTTTTTTAGGAAGAACCCAGGACGACTCTTTTATTCCTGCCTTATTATCATGAGGAAATACAGACAATACTGTCTTCCAAAAGGCATACCGAGTAAAATCGTGTCTCAAAATCTGCCACCATCCCCCGGTCTAACAGTGTGCTACGAGAGATTTAGTGCTGAATTTGGACGTAAAGAGGCTCAAAATAAAACTACAAGAACGACTTGGTCTTGCTCTACTTGCAAAAAATCAGTTAGATATACTGCTACATTTCGAAGGTAATCATATCCATATTAATAGACTTTTTTGAAATATTTTATTATATTTTAGAAAATTCTGTATGTAGTATAAAAAATGTAGTCAATCAATAATCAATAATATTTTTTACATTTTTTGCAAAAAATAGAGAATGATCATAGGTGATACCTAGTCTCTAACTACGTTGAATCTCTTTAGAGTTTCCTCTTCAATCGTATATAATCAAAGATAATCATTTCTTTCAGACGGGTCACAGTTAGCGTGGAGCATTTTTCAATCCTGAAATATAACGTTTTCGTGAGACTCCATTATGATATACTGTTCATATAGTTTTGTTGAACAGAATTCCTAACCTTTTTGATGGATTCAAAAATTTTCAAATCATCTGCAAATAATAGACATTCATAGTATCTCAAATCTGATGGTAAATTGTTTATGGAGAGTGAAAATAGGTAAGGCCAAAATTTTAACCTTGTGGAACCCCAGAGTTGGCTGCGAACTTTTCAGCTGTATTTACATTATGCCTCACCATAACAGATCTATTCTGTCCGTAGCTTTTGAACAGTTGAAATAAATTATATGACAATCCATTTTTACATACTGTCAATGTGACTATGACTGTTTTCCATGTTATTGGAAAAACATTATGAGAAATTATCAAATTGAAGATGTGAGGGGGTGTCTCAACCAATCAGCACAAGCTTCAAGTATGTAAGGTGGAATGCCCTCAGTTTCTGCTGCTGTCTCCGGTTTTAATTTTTCTGTATCTTTGTTATAATCTTGTTCAGTAATAAAATTTTATTTCCATGTCGTTACTGAAAGTATTATCTATCGCCAAATTCGAATCATACGACGCTTTAACTGGTGAATACACAAAAAAAAATCACAGTTTTTTTCATCAATATTGGTTCCATAAAGTAATCGAATTGTAACAGTTTTGTTGTCAGTTAACCAAATGTAAATAAACATCGCAACTTTATTTTGCTTATTGTTTATGTAAAGTTTGCACAACAACTGGGAAAAGTATTGATTCCAGAAAGAGACAAACTTCTTGTGTATAGTGGTATACTGACAATGTTTTTTCGTTTCATCAAGGACTTCTACTATAATCATGTTTATGTTTTAAACATCGATGCTGAGGACTTGTCATGAGAATATTCAAAATCTGTTTTGAAGTCATTGCGAGAGGGTTATTTTATGGAAAAATGGAAAAAGGACAGACTAATAAAGACTGACAAACATTCGGAATTATAAGTACTTCAGTTATTAATAGAACCCCAAAAAAACTGCACTGAATGTCACTGGTGTAAATTCTGAAACAGATTATAGGCATGCATTTGGGTCGTTACTTTGAGGGGAATTTTGATGACGTCTATCACGAAATTAAAAAGATATTAGTCTAAACTAGTTGAAACAAGGAAGCGAGGTACAGAAAGGAATTTATATTGTTGGAAATACTCGCCCAGTTATATTATTTACATATAATGTGTAGAAAATTTAGAATACATTTGAAGAATAGATATATTAGGTGCACGAAAATCAGGCAGATGAATTTAGATGAATATCTGCAAATACCATGAACACTTAAGTTAATTGACATTCGTGAAGATTTCATTCGATGAAGACTTCTGCATATACAGTGACCGCCAAAAAGTATGTACCATATGGGAAAAATTTTTATTATTGGAGTATTGAAAAAAATATTCTGGGGAAAAGTTTGTGCATGTCCGATAACCTAAAAATCGATTTTGACACATGTCATGTGATCGCTAGAATGGCGGCAAAATGAAAAAAATTGTAATGCAAAGGCAAAAAAAGGGGTAAGATGGCAAGATATCAAAAAAAGTTATTTGAAAAAGTCACTTAGAATTCAATTTTATACACATAAACGAAGTTTCAAGAGATAATTCAAAAAAATTGAAAATAGCAATTTTTTTTAAATATTTTCCCATCTATTTAAAAATATATTTTTTTTTTCTTATGAATAGCTTGACTATACTGAAACATTTGCATTTTAATGATAATGACAAAACTTTCTCATTTTCTCCACACCAGAGGGCACTAAATTGAAAAAATGGGAATTTGTCAGAACCCTTGCTGTTACATCGGTTCGTATCTAACAGTTATATCCGAATTCCACGACCATTGTGATGACATGACACTCCAAAAACATGGTAATTTCCAGATTATAATCAAGTTCCGATGATAATCGTGCATGAGCGATTCACTTCGCACATAAACTTGAAAATAGTGCGTCAAATTAAAGATTCTTAAAGTTTATGTGCAAAGTAAAACGCTCATACAGCATTATTATTGAAACTGGATTAACCCAGATATGCCTATAGGATTATTTGAAAATTTCAAGAAGTAATTTCACTGAAATTGAAGCTCATGAGTGACAAAAAAGAGATTAAAATTTTTTCAAAATTTTAATTTTATAAAAAATACAAAATCAAGACCGTACTACATATAGTACATTAGGTAGATGTACTACTACGAAAAAAAATTATTTTGTATGAAATATAACGAAGCATTTCACATGTACTCCAATGTCA
The DNA here is from genome assembly GCA_944452925.2 of Chrysolina oricalcia. Classification (NCBI taxonomy): domain Eukaryota; kingdom Metazoa; phylum Arthropoda; class Insecta; order Coleoptera; family Chrysomelidae; genus Chrysolina; species Chrysolina oricalcia. The sequence continues at coordinate 20,865,301 of OX101823.2, read as the reverse complement.
CATTTTGAACATCTTGTTCTTGTTCTCCTCCATTTTTTTTATGTAATTGCCAAGCGTTCTGAACGCACATGTCAATGCTGTGGGTAAGCAAAGGAATATACCATTTTTTTCCTCTCAGAGATGTGCGATATAAGCTGATATTCTGGTCAGAGCGATCGACTCCTCCCATATTAGAGTTATACATGTTTATGACATGTGGCTGCTCCACCTAAAAATAAACTATACATTATACATAACTGCTTATAAAAGCTGATTATACTTACTTGAATATTCTTCTTCTCCTTTTGCGAGTAGCGTTTGACCACATGAAGAGGTTCGACTCCAGAAAAATTCGAGCAAAGAGTTACAATGCTGTTGTCGTGCCACTTTACTGCTATTATATTCTGATTTGAAATTTTCTTATAATCATAGCTTCCTCGCTTTTTTTTCTTCAGAACTTTGGAGTCTATGAGGGTATTTCCTGCCAATCGGTTCTCTCTTGCTGTACCAGTTGCGAAAAAATTTTCTGTCATCAGCTCTTCAATCAGAGGAATGGACGTAAAGAAGTTGTCGAAAAAGAGATGAAATTTTATGTCCGTCCATGTCTTGCGCAGGGCTTGTGCATATTCCAATACCACTCCTGCGCCAACTCCGAACTCTGCATATCGTTCACTTATATTTGTTGCAGCACCTTGGTATGGTTCAAACCAATTCAAGTAACCAAGTCTTGTACTTCCAACCCATAATTTGAAGCCGTATCTTATTGGCTTTCCGTGAATGAACTGTTTGCAGCCATGGCGTCCATAATAAGGTACCATGGCTTCATCAATTGAGTGCATTTCTTCGACAATCGAGTTTTCCATGAACTTTTTATTCAGAAGAATGAAAAGGGGCCTCACTTTTGCAAATTTGTCATGGTGGTCTAATTGTTGATTATCTGACACATGTAAATTGGAAAAAATGTATTCAAATCTGTCCCTTGAAATTGCTTCGGCAACCAACTCGTTATGTCCATCTTTTTCACGCTCCCAATACATTCTTCTCCTTGGCACCTGTACGTATCCACTAAGCAAGCAAACTCCAATGAAAGCTTTGAATTCAGAATGTTTTATATTAGGTGTTCGGTTTTTTTGTTGGGCATAATTATTACTGCTACTCACGAAAAGTTCGATTATTTCTTCATCGAAGAATTTCGAGAAAAGCTCCATTGGATTCTCCGAATTATTTATATCATGCGTATACTCGAAGTTTGCATCTGATATAGGCAAATCTTCTTGGACCCACTCGTACTTTTTTTTCAAAGATTTTTTTTTGTTTTTTCTATCCGATAATCGCAATCGTTTCTGTAATTCGGACAAGGGCACATCGTCCTCTGATGAATAATCAATACTATCATATTTCGTTTGGAATCTAATCTCCGCTGGTGCTTGTAACTGAGATGCAGGTAGATTATCAATTGTAAAAATATCTTCTGTCCCAGAATCTTCATCTGTTACTTCAGCCGTGGCATTTTCGGGGGGAAAAATGAAAATTTCATCTACTGTTTCAGCTATTTCAGCATAATCTTCCAACATAGCTAGAGCTTCGTTGAGTGAAAAACCTCTGGAATGAAATAACATTGATAGACATGTATTTTCCTAATGTACTATATTTAGTACATCCCCAAAATGCCACCCTAAACAAATAGCAGTTTTCTGAATAATGAATATATCTGAAGGATTTATGATATTATTATCATTTTTCTTCTAATTACCAGCAATTGGTAAAATATATTCTAATTTCTTATAATTGAAATGTACATACCTTGCAAAGTTGACACCGTACTCAGCCATTTCTATTTATATCTGTATTTCAAAAATTTTAAATTCTCACTTCTACACAACAAAACTGAATGTAGTCCGTCCAGGCACAATGTTACAAGTATACTGAAGCATTTACCACACTGATAGCTCTCGCGCACGTAAAAACCGCTGCACGTCGAGACTTGTTACGACCGTACTAAATATAGTACAATAGGCAAATCTGGGTTAAAATCAGGAAACATGGTGTTTCTAGATTGCCATATCAACACAATAGTCTTGGAATTCTGATATAACTGTTAGATAAGAACCAATGTAACAGCGAGGGTTCTGGCAAAAACCAATTTTTTTAATTTAGTGCCCTCTGGTGTGGAGAAAATGAGAAAGTTTTGTCATTATCATTAAAATGCAAATGTTTCAGTATAGTCAAGCTATTCATAAGAAAAAAAAATTATATTTTTAAATAGATGGTAAAATAATTTTAAAAAATTGCTATTTTCAATTTTTTTTAATTATCTCTTGAAACTTCGTTTATGTGTATAAAATTGAATTCTAAGTGACTTTTTCAAATAACTTTTTTTGATATCTTGCCATCTTACCCCTTTTTTGCCTTTGCATTGCAATTTTTTCATTTTGCCGCCATTCTAGCGATCACGTGACATGTGTCAAAATCGATTTTTAGGTTATCGGACATGCACAAACTTTTTACATACTTTTTGGCGGTCACTGTAGATAAAAAAAAATTATTATATTTTTTTTTCCATGTGGATACTCTTTATTGAATTGAAGAATCTATTCGATAGGGTATATGATTTTGTTTATCAAAATTACGTAGCCAATCTCCATTTTTCTCCGATATAATTCATCATTGTCAAAAATGAGATTTCAGTTGTTTCAGAGAAAAAAACTAAAAACTAGAGGAATCAGGATATTTCCTTCATAACATATTTGTGAAGGAAAAAATACAACAAAATCAGGATATCTCCTATAAATATTTACACTGAAATTTATATATCTCTGAAATTTCTTGGAAAAGATCAACAAAATTGCGAAAGTAACATATTAGGCACACCATTTTATGTCAGAAAAAAATACAAAACAGAGGCAGCTACCCAACTAAAAATACTTTTCCAAAAACATATTTGGAAAAAAACAAGAGAGAACATGTTAAAACACAGCTAATCGAAATATTTCCATTAATTTTATAAAAGCTAAAAAATGTCTCACTCACAAAATTGGGTAACACTGAAAGGAATTTTCAAAGAGGATTCCAATAATGTATCCCTTGCCTTTGCCTAGAAACGAGTTTGGACATTTTTCGATAACTTTTTTCATTCCCGTATACAGGGGCTTCTTTAGCCCCCCTACCCCTTATTCACTTATGAACTGTTTGACGTACAAAAATGGACCAAAAAACATTTTGAATTGTATCACAGATACTACAGTTTGGCAAACATAGCTGATATTGTGAAATTCCCACGTCTTGCGCGAACATTCACGTGAATATCACTGGATAGTCCGTCGTACGACTAATGCGCACCATGGGCGTGAACATTTTCACAATTGCAGCTATGTTTGCCAAGCTGTACTTTTTTAAATAAAAAACATTGTAATTGGTTGATACAGAGGGCGGGGAGCACATCAATATAAAAATTTCAAATGGCATGGCACATCTTTGAAAAGACAAGTACTGATATAATCCATTCTTAAAGGAAATGTAAATATTTTTAAATCTGCTACTAATCAATTTACAACCCTACTTCTGGAATCGTGACGTAAATTGCTAAAGGCGACCAGTTTATACCGTTTCAATGATGATGAGGCTTACTTTTTTTATGTCGTCGGAAACCCGAGTTGTATCAATTTTTTATACAAAAATTGCGGAGATATTGTAAATAATCCAATCAAAGTTTCTCCAAAATCTGTCGTGTCGCCTATTGGCGATAGATTCTTGCTCTCGATGTTTGCATGTAGCTGAATGAGTATTGTAAATTAATTTTTCCTACAAGCGTGCGTGATTCACCCTCTACCCGCACGCAATTCAGTTTGGAAAGTGTCATTTTCCCACAGTTGTGCGGGAAAATTTTTCCCACACTAGTGCGGGAAAAACATTTATATGATATCCTCGTAAAATATAAGTGGTGGGTGACAAAATATGAAAGTTCAAGCTTTTTTGTTGCAATACTAAGTGGGTTTGTTCAAAATCATCCAACATTTTGCACTATTTATAGAAAAAATGAACAAATATTGATAAATAAAAATGTATTGTTATGAAAATCACCCTATATATAGGCTTTGATTGATCTGATAACGAGTAGGTAACAATTGATGTTGTCATGCCGATCAATACACAAATTTGTTTGAAATTGTCAGAGTGACAGACAAAGCGTTACTTATATAAAATTTTCGATTCAGTGAAATTGCCACAATGGATTATTCATCTGATGAAGAACTTCCACAAGAAATCGTGCAAGCAGCTACAGATGCGAACTTAGAGTTATTGCCAACGAAATCTAAACAAAGGTATGAGAATCAATACACGAGTTTTATTGAATGGTGCAACAATAAGAAAGTGAAAACACCAAATAAAGAAGAAGTATTCATGGCTTATTTTCTAGAAATGTCTAAAACATGGAAGCCGAACACTTTATGGGCAAGATTTTCATTGTTGAAGAGTGTATTCAAAGTAAAGCAAAATTTGGATGTTAGCAAATTTTACAAAATAATTGCATTCATTAAAAGACAGAATGTCGGTTTTCGACCGAAAAAGGCCAAAATCTTCACTCAAGAATAAGTTTCAAAATTTATGACTGAAGCACCCGATGACATATACCTCATGATTAAGTTAGTAGCAATTTTTGGATTAGCTGGTGCTTGCAGACGAGAAGAGCTTACCATTGACGACAAAGACGACAAAGAAAACCTGATAATTGTTAATATCAAGGATTCCAAAAATCATTCCTCTAGATCCTTCGTGATATCTGAAGAAGCAAATGATGGTTATTTTTTGAACGTATACAGAAATTATGTACATTTACGTCCAAAAGAAACTCCTCACCGTCGTTTATTCTTGTATTACAAAAGTGGAAAATGTACTGTGCAATGTGTAGGAATCAATACCATAGGAAAGATACCCTCCGAAATAGAAGTATATCTGCGCCTTCAAAATCCAGAGCTTTACACTGGTCACAGCTTCAGGCGTTCCTCAGCCACTTTACTTGCTGACTGTGGTGTGGGTATAACTGATATCAAACGCCTAGGAGGATGGAAATCGACTTCAGTTGCAGAGGGGTATTTAGAAGACTCCACCAATCGAAAAAAAGAAATGTCCAACAAAATTCTCAATTTGAACACTACATCGTCTTCCGGGTTCATTTTAGAACCATCCACGTCTATATCGATCGGCGACGATTTGATGCCTGTGCCTGCACATTCGATTTCTTTCGATAATGTATTGCCCGAGTTACCTTCTTCTTCAGGAAATCAGCCATCTTCAAAAAATATGCTGGCTTCCGCTATAAATTTACATAATGCATCAAATTGTACATTTTCAATAAATGTTACGAATAATTAGTGGATAGAAAATGTTACTCTTGTTAGTTGTTTCCATTTGTTTCCTACGCTTGTAGAAAAAGTATTGTTCCTAACTCATGCGGAAAGTGTCTTTCCCGCACTCGACTGCTTACCCGAACTCCGCTCCGCGTCGTTCGGGTTAACGGCAGTCGCGTGCGGGAAAGCATCACTTTCCGCACTTGTTAGGAAAATTACTATTACCTACTACCAATAAGTAATATCAAACATTACGATACTGATATGAGTTTCGTAATGAGATACTTTACCGCACTAGTGCGGTAAAGTAAAATTCATTTGTTTCTCTTTTTAAATGTTGGTCTATTCAATGGAAAAGGATAACAAGAATTAATTCATTATAAATTTGAGGATCTATCCAGGGATTTATCAGTTAATGAGGTCGGAATTTTTGAAAATCCCAGCAAAATAAGCTGATAAAGTTTTCTCCGATATATCACGGACTTTTTTTGAACTGCACCAGTCTAAGAATCGCTTATTTTCTTTTCCGTATCTATTGCGGGATTTAGAGGGTACTACTAGGGTTTGTATTTCGTTATTTGCAGCAAGTTCAATATCAGATTCCACACTTTCATAGTCGGAACTCATGTCGATACAATTATTATACCAACTGAAGCGAACGCGTCAAAATTGACAGTTTGCAAAATAAATCAATAATGGGCGCAACGCTTGTTTGTTAGATGATTTTAATATCAATAATTTCAGGAATATTGAATAATTTTGAGTAAATAATTAACATTATTGGTAGAAGGTAAAATAATGTACTATATTCGTATCGTAATATCATATTAAGATACTCAAACAAATTTCCCATCTCATTTCGTAATATGAATCTTTACGACACTTATATCGTAAATATCTATTTCGGTTGATGTCACTTAAAACACCATAATCACGATTTCCTCAACAATTTTGAAAGTCTCCAAGGAAGTGTCATTAGTCTCTTGAAATGAATGCGAATTACATCCTATCCAGCTGCGTTCCCACTTACCAAACTCCAACCAGCTTTCGAACCTTTGTCTCTTGATTTATGCGAAAAACAAGCGAGTTTTTACCCTATACTTTGTTCTTTATTGAGCTAATTTATGTAGTATATATTATAAATTCCGTGTTTTATGTCTCTCCGTACAAAAACGCTATTAATTCCAAAACATCATAAACTGAAATAATCGCAATAAACAACGATTCTTATTCTTATTCTCGTCCTTTATATCTCCCCATTTAACGCAGTGCGTTGAACCCCGCGCTGTGTGTTATAATTCTTGAAATCTGTAATGTTTTTACTCTTCCCAATATTTTATATCTGACATTAAGTGGTTTCAAGATCTTTTTGCATTGCCCACCGAATCACTGTGATTCCGGTTTGCCGGCATTGGGAACAAAGCCCTTTTATTGTTTTTATCTCAAGTCGAGAAAACGGTTAACAGCTTTCGGGATCGATAAATTTTGTCATGAATTGGTAACGCTGAGTTTTTGAGGATTCTGATTTACAATTTCCCAACGGTATCGGTTATCTGGACCCGAAACGGATACGTTTTTCGTGGGCTCGAAGTTCTTCACTGAAGTTACTACAATGTTGTAAAATTCCGCCAGAAAAAGTCACCATTCATATTTATACAAAAAGATATTGGAAAAATGGCAGAAACGTTGAGTAACTCGACCCACTATTCTGGCTTTGACTCACGAATCATTTTCCAAATTTTTCCAGTGAGTTTCATGTAATTTCTCCATTGTGTATTTTCAAACGGATACACATTTTTAGAAGTGATACAAAATTTTTAAAAAATCTACCTCAGAAATAATCAAGGAGTCAGTAAATATGATAGAAAAATTAGTGAAGAAAAGATTGTTTAAATTTTCATAAATGAAAATAAAATAACTGAAAGTGAATTTGGGATTCAATGTTCCAAAAATACTAATGACGCAATGTTCTAATTTTTCATCATCTTCTCTGTTTTGGCGTCTATATGTACAATAAATATCCTTCACAATTTTCCACACTATATTGGCACTATACACTATATTGGTATGGAAAAAATACTCAAATTTTGAAACAAATGATTCAACCTTCTCTGTTTCAATGTCGATACTACTAAAATTGTTAACTTCAAATTCAGCAAGACAACTTCGAAAAAGTTAATAACGCATATTTTTGTAGCTAATTAGTTGCGAAGGAAAACATTTTGTCTCTCTTTTTTTTTTAAATATGCGTTATTTCGCTATCTTGATATGAAGTTAGCGAAACAACTTCCGTAATTCCTATTCTTCCACAGTTCTGAAGTATCCATAATTTGCTGCCTTTTTGTCAATAATTAGTTGCGCAGAAAAAAAATTGTCGTTGTTTTTTTTTAATATGCGATGTTTCGCTAACTTCATATGAACCGTAATTTCTATATTTTTTCAGTTCTGTAATGTCCAGAATCTGCCGCTTTTTTGTCGCTAATCAGTTGCGGAGAGAAACAACTTGTCTCTTTTCCCAAAAGAAAATATATGATGTTTTGACAAAATCCGTTATTTTTATATTCTCTCACTTTACAGGTATCCAAAAATTGCTCATTTCTTTAAAAAAATATGGAATGTTTTGCTAACCTTATCTGAAGTTAGCAAGACAATTCCGTAATTTTTTAATATTTTAATCGGTTTTATTCAGCTTACAGTTGTTGTTGTTGTCAAATATGGAAATTTGAATTTTAACCCCCTTCCTGTTGAGCGATTGATATGAAATTTTGTGCACACCTTCAATTCTGATGACAATACAATTATGTATATTCAGTATTATTATAAATCCAAGATGGCCGTCACCACAAAATGGTGGACGACATATTGTTTTCAACCCCCTCAATATGGGTATCAAATGAAAGGGCTGAACAACTAGAATGCAGTACACCACGAAAAAATTACAAATCCAAGCTGGCCGCCTCCCCAAAATGGCGGACGACATATTTTGTTCAACCCACTCAATATGGGTATCACACGGAAAAAATAGGTCCAAGTAAAACGTTTTCCTGACTTTTTTTCGATTGTGGTAAGAAAATTATTACCTATATTGAAAAAAATTACCTATTGTCTCTAAAAAAATTAGTATTCTGAACGCATGAATTTGTAACTATAATATTGTTTACATACAGCAAGTGCTTTGAACATTAGATAATTCACTTTGTATAATGTCATGTCAATATTTTACTAGAGCTGGAAAAGTGTAAATTCATATTTATCTACTTTGTGTTTCTGAAAAGTATATCATAACAACAGGCATAATACAACAGGCATAATACAGGCATAATACAACAGTTTATTTGCAATAGAGGTAGGTGTTCCTACGATAATGAAACTGTTCACCTACTTGTTGATATGCGACCAGTTCGGGATCAATCGGTAGTAACCGTTGCAGTGATCATCAACGTTTTCGCAAAACTGGCCTCATTCCAATTCCAGCATTTGAGTTAGTAGTTGTATGTGGGCGTGTTACTTCGTGTACCGAAATTATACTATTATTAATGTTGTGAGTTGTGTGAATAGTGTTAGTTTGATTTATGTATTTTACTTGTTGGTATGTAGAACGTGGATTTTTACCTAAAATTTCTAGAATATTGACATTTTATGTTTAATAGAATCAGGATAATTTTCTCAAAAAACTGAACAACAGTTTTGTTTCAATAAAAATATTAAAAATGTTCATATTTTTATTTCATTTCTTCATTAGGAATCTTTTATTTCCAATTTTCACATCGTTCTAATTCTACATCATGTTATGCATAACTTGGGTTTGTTCTTAATGATCATAATGAGGAAAGACATTAGCATTAGCATTCATACTGATGAATACAAACAGATTCAAAAAAAGTTCCGAAATTTTTAATTAAGAAACAGGCTGTACTGGGTGATCCAGTAAGGGTATGGCCAGAGGCGATGATTTGTTTAAAAGAACCGTCAAAATGTTTCATACTTCTTTCCACTTATAGTTCACGAAAAAATGTTGTCATGGAACTGCAATCTCTTTCTCCAGTTTTTCTTGAGTTGTGTATTTTGCTAGCCTGTATATGCCATGCAAGTACGTTTTTTCATAGTTTAAACTGAATCATTGGTACCTTGTTGCAACCGAACCTTTCATATCATTTCAAATTCAAGAATGAAACGAATGTGTTGAAAATAAGGCTTAATAAAAAACAAATGATCCTTCTTTGAAGAACTAATAACTCTAAACTGAGGGCAAGTGGATATTTCAATTGAGTCCGTTGTATCCTGATACCAAAGATGGAATGAAAGCTATTAAAGGTAAGACAATAATAAACTACCCACAAGTGAGTCATTTGAAAAGGCCAAGTAAACTAAAATTACTGTAATAATCTAAAAATGTTGCTGCAGTAGAATACTGTATAGTAGCAACTAATATATTTTTTAGTAGATTTAAGTATATGAGTTATTTGAGAGTAAATTATTCTTCATCAATGGTAAATTTACTTGTCACTAGTAGTTATCAAACTGAGCAACTACTGTAAATAAAACGTAGATTTAGGCTTATAAAATAAAAAGTTTGCTTTTAGTAAAGAGTTTAATATCGTTAGGTTACATTGCATTCCTGAAATTACATCAATAACAGCAAGTGATCAAATTCAGGAATCTAATTTTTCTAATGGCTAATAAAGCGTCTACTTGTCCCATATAGTATGCAAATTTTCACTTGGTGGTATGCAAATTTTACTTGCTACAATTAAATTTCTTTTTCCGTGCAAATTAAAGGGCTGAACTAGTAGAAATACAGTACTATATGAGAAAAATCCAAATCAAAGATGGCCGCCGCCACAAAATGGTGGATTACTGTTTCCTGCAGAATTGGATTTCTTGTAATTTACTGATACTGGCTGTTAATTTACAATATGAAAAAAATGATAATAAGTGCATTAAAAATTGTCTCGAAATAATGTAATATTTTTCTTGAGCGTAACTAATTCACAAAGGCAATACTATTGGACTATACATAATGTGACTTTAGAGCAAGTATTCAAAAGCTTAAGAAAGCATTCAAGTCTAGTCTTATCGAAATGCAGCTGAATCTCGATAAGACAATCTGAAAGAAAAGAAAGGTATAGTAATTATCATGAAAATGAACTTCAAGGCGCCAAGTGCCCTAGTAATAAAGCCTCAAAAATATGCTTCGTCACTTATTTACATCTTGCAAAGCCAAAATTGAATAAAAAAACAAGATTCTTGGTCAATCTAAAAATAGAAGACATACCACTCCTTGCCCATTCCAAGATTGAATAAAACCCATGTGTAAAGAATCATTTTTTATTTAGGCTCAAAAATATTGAGAAGTTTCCTGCGCGTTTAGATAGTTCCATTAATTGCACAGTTGAAAATAACCTCGAGTAAAGGGTGTTATGCCGGGTCCAAACCAAGCAGACAAAACAACGACAAGACAAAAACATTCATGTTTCGCGACAAAGTGGCGACAAACTCGAATCATTTCTGCAACATTTTTGTCTTATTTTTGTTTTGTTTCCAAATTCGGAAACATTTGCAAGTCCCGTCTCGATTCGGTATAATGCCGGGTCCAGACCAAGCAGACAAAAAGAAAACACGATTTTGAACCAAAAACACGACAACATTGCGACAAAACTTGAGGTATTCAGACAAGATAAAATTGAGACAAACTGTCCACACCACAACGACAAATGTGCAACAAAATTTAGTTGTGGGGAATCCGTTGTGTAACCATGGTTTTCACCAGGAGGAAAATTTAAAAAATGAAGATTTATTGTTAGCCGCCAGTTGTTATATCCTTCTTTCCACGTCATCCAATGTTGGAAGAAAGGAACGCAAACGTTTTTGGATGAGACCAAGCTTAAAAATGCGGGAAAGTTATGGCATAAATGATTTGTTACTCCAGTTACGTGAGGATGATATTGGACTTAGTGGTGAGATTCGTGCAAGCTTCTGTGTTCCACTTTTTTCCCTTAACATTTTTGCAAACTGTACGCCACTACAACAACAACAGCACTAAATTTGTGTGATTTTTCACTGATTCACTGGGCCTCCTACTTTTGTCAGCGCGCACCGTCCACACTGCGATGATAACTTGTCGTAAAATATACAGACAAAACAGAGACCCTTTGATCTTTACCGACTCGAGACTAGACTTGCAAATGTTTCCGAATTTGGAAACAAAACAAAAGTAAGACAAAAATGTTACAGAAATGTTTCGAGTTTGTTGCCACTTTGTCGCGAAACATGAATGTTTTTGTCTTGTCGTTGTTTTGTCTGCTTGGTCTGGACCCAGCAAGAATATTATTTAAAATGTCAGAGCTGATTTTTAGAGTAAACATACTCTTATGTGCTCTATGGTTGTGCAAATGGCGGCAAGTGGCTAGAGAGTGCAAGTTGGTCTCTTGTTATTTGGAAAAATAGTGGATATATTCTATTTTTTAACTCAAGGTAATAAAAAACTATAAGTCTCTTTTCTTTTTCCTTCTTCTTTTTCCTTTTTCTTTTATTCATAAAATAGTTCAAAAATTCTTTAGTTTATACATACATATATATCTCAATGAAACTCAGACCTGAATCAAAAATTGCTTCTCACTTATATTTGAAGAGTGTTACATTAGGTTCTTCGGTGAAAAATTTAAACTTTCTGGAAATATTTCATCCAACGAGAAATAATGACCTTTCGAAAGTAAAATAAACAATCAAGGTAGAAACTGTGGCTAAATGTTGAGTCACTAGTCAGTGTCGTTGAAAACCACTCACAATATTCCAGAGTGATTCAGCTTTGTATATTCAACCATACATTAGATTCAAACAATACTAGATAGAGCTAAGTGTAATCTTGTCAAGAGTTGAAATGACACTAGTAATATTGAATTGGTCCACTCTGGTAGAGTCAGTTTCAATTCTAATATGATGGTCAATGATAAAATCGAGACTGAAAAATCTATCAGAACCAAAGTAACAATTGGCAGTATTTACAGCCGTATGCATAGTCAATCGCCAGCGACTCGCCAGAGTTTCGCCGTTCGCTACACAAGGATTATAATGCACAGTCAAGCTCCAAAGAAGTGACAACTACGCGATAAGTTAAACTTTAGCGAAACTCTAGCGATGTACCAATTTTTTGGAGCTCGACTGTGCATTATAGTTCTTGTGTAGCAAGCGGCGAAACTCTGGCGAGTCGCTGGAATTGACTATGCATACGGCTGTTAGTGTACTCATTTTAATCTAGCGAGCTTTGAATCAATACTAAATTAAGTAACATAACTCTATACTTATTGATCAAATCAACACTTTGCTAGAGTATGAAAGACACTAGGAATGACTAAAGACGTAAAAATATTGGAACAATTGGGAATAGGTTTAAAGTGAAATTTTACTCAATTTTTTCTTTGTGACACCATCACTTGTTATGCACATCCACTGCACTGATACGATTGCACAGAATATCCTTCAGCTGAAATCCTGGAGGTACAAGTCACTCTCAACAGCACAATCAGAAAGTGCATATTAAAATAATTAACAGTTCAACGAAACTAATCGATATATGCATTTGTCTATCATTATTTTAGATTCGCTGCGGATTTATAGCAAACTAATAAAATTAAATTGAAAAATATTGAATGATACTAATGTTATATTGATTTCAACGAGTTTATTACTGCTCTGTGGCATTGGCTGTATCACGATTCGAATTACAACTCAGATTATAAAGAAGTTGAATCATTATCACTTGAATCACGACTTGGGGTAAGTATTGTAAGGAAACTATAATTTAATAATCAGGACAAAAAAAGATTTAGAAATATTTCAAAAGCGTAAAATCGTCGAATGATAAGTCTTATCTCACAGAGCTGGTGGAAACAGGAAAAACTAAAAACTCAATCTTATTCTTATGACAATTTATGTCTGAATGATAACATGGAGATGAATGTTCCAGCATTGAAAAGAAACGTACTTGAAATATGAAGTCATAGAAATATAATTTTGTTCAGAAAAATTTGGAAACTTTAGAAAAATTGGAGTGGAGGGCAAATTCATACAATCATGCCTTAAATTCGAGGAAAACAACAGAAATTTCTTTCGCCTCGCACAATGTTCTCGGAACATTACAGGATTTTCTTTTTGGCGGACACCCAAACATAAAAAGGAGACCAACATACTATTGCATACTATGGTTGTTCTGGTATTTAACGATAAGTCTCTTTCCAATTAAGTTTTTGAAAATTGCGACAGTCCTTCGTATTGGTATTTGGTACGTTTATGAACATGATTTCCAATTCAAAACTCTCAAGAATATCACTATCTTGAATCTGAAATTCAGTTTTGTTATAAAGTGGGGGCGTTTCTTAAGCATTAACATTGACTATTCCAAATTTACCTTGTCCTGAGAAATTGGATTATTCAAAATTCGAAGAAAAATACGAAATATGATAAGAAGAGTGTGATAAAATGGATAAATGAAAAATTACTCAGAAATCATGATTTAAGATTATCAGGCAACATTTAATTCTTTCAAATACATTGAAAAAATAATGAGATGCGCGTAGTTCTATTGGAAGTAGCTTTATTATTGATTTTATTTTTGTTCATCAAATATTTGTTTATTGAAACCATTCTAAGGTTCTTGCATTTCTCTACCATATTTCTCAATCAAATGGCCAAGCAAGCCAACATTTTCATATACGACTGAAAATATATCCAGCAAAATCTTACCTATTGTTAATTCATCCTGGATGATGATTTTCGTTGATCGAGGATTTGCTGATATCAATTTTTATCTGTATTGATAATAATCTATATTTGTTTCAAACAGGACATCCTGATATACAAACATTGTCAAATGACTCGAATAGTTTAGATTGGTATTCTTAATCTGAATAGACATAATATGATAAATGTATAAGTTAAAAGGTCAACAAAGAAAATTAATGAAAAAAGGACACAACTATTTTACTTGAGAGATTTTATGTGCTATATGAATTTCTTTTAGAATAGAAAATTAGTTGTAGTCATTCAATCCCTTATAGAGTAAATATTTCATTGTATTGGAAAGTTAATTCCTTCGAAGGTGAAATTGTTGAGAAATATTTGCTCTTGTTGAATATTCATGACCTTGAAGTCTATATATCTATATCCATTATTTTGTAGTAAATAAGTACTATACAAGACTATATCTATTTCGTGTCTCGAACAGTTTGTCTCCTCTTCATCAATGTCTTGAGACCGTTAACGAAATGGTGAAAGACTGTGATCTGGATATATTCAATATTACTGAGGGACAACTCCTTCGAATGCTCAAATGTACCCGAATCTTCTCTGGCATATTTAATTTTATTGTTCTTAACTGATTTATGGTATTCTTAACTACATTATCTTATCTCAATCTGTAGGATTGTATTTTTATTGTATATTTTACGCTATAATTGTATTTTTAAAATGTACCATTGTATTCAATGACTTTCATGTATTAAGAAACTCTTAACAACTATGTAACATGTAGGTGGAAATCATTCTGTTTGTTGCTCAGTATAAATAAATTTCTATTCTATATCTTTTCGTAGTAATGTTAAATAAATGCATGATTATTATTATATGTACAAAATTCCTCAAGGTAAGAGGAAAGTAAGTTTTGTGCCCATTTGATTATGAAAATCATGACTATTTCATAAAGGCATTGAGAAAAAGATAGACACTGTAATGTTCTCAGAATAACTTGTTTATCTAATAACTTCCAATGTGATTATCATTCGCCGGTTTTATAATTTCTGGAGAGCACATACCTTGTTCTGGCCAACTGAGTTCAATAGACTTGCACATTAATCAAACAGTTGTGAATTGTAACATTGGAAATAACTGAGAGATTGGTTGATGATCTGAAAAAATATAAATTTTTTCTATATTTCTTGGGTGAAGTTAAAATGAGCTTGGAAATATAGACTGCTGTTCGGCATAAAACTCAAGTATTTCACTTACAAACTCAATTTGCCTACCAGAAATTCGTAAGTTAAAGCTATTTCTTTCAACTCATTGTAGTTTATGATTGGTCGATAAAATCGTACAGTTTATTTTGCCAACATTAGGTTTGAGTCATATCGATTGACATATTGGTACATATTTTCCACAAGAACATATTCATTTCATCAATTGCTACTTTTAGATTACCGAACAAAATATTGAGGAAATCACAGCCACTGACAGTATCAATACCGTTGATGAGGATCAAAAACCAAATTGGTCCAAGGACACTTTCCTGAGGTATTCCAAAAACAGTTTTACGGCAAGTTGACAGACGCTCATTTATTTCAGTAACTTGCTTACAATCTAATAATGAAAATGGATTATAATCCAGTCTTCCGCATTATCCTATAAAATAGGTATATTCGTCAGCAAGTCTCTAAGATAAAACAACTACTGTCCTTTACAACCGTTGGATTATATCTGTTAAATTATTGGCAAAGTTTTCTACAGGAACTACTTTGCAGTGCTCTTTAAATACTGTAGCTGAAATTATTTCTCGATTAAATTGGGGGAACACCTCCGTACCTGTTCCATGGTTCTTACCAATCATCAGCGAATGCTAGTTCTCCCAATTAATCCGAAAGACCACTTCAGCATTTGTTGGGAGTTCCTGAGATAATCACTGAAGTATGAATTCAGCGACATCTCTAGGTTCTAGAGAGCACTCTTAGCATTCACTTTTTCCGAAGTGCAATTTTTATAAAAAAAAATAATGCTACTTGGCGAAAGACCATTAATCTAATAATGAAACTGGATTATATAATCCAGTCTTCCGCATAAACCCAGGCAATAGGTAAGTATATTCGTCGCCAGTCTCTAACATCCCATTATTTTTCTTATGAAAATTGCTTACAATGTGTTAAATAGTCAGTTTGCCATTGCAGTACCTTTCCTTTAATAGATAGTTTTGATCGAAAAATACCGTCATCACCAGATACTTTACATTTTGTGATCGTGACCTGTGGTGCAGATTTACAAGAGTGATGCTGTCTAGCCTGACTGATATTTCAATATACTGTTACTGCTCTCTAGATATTTGATGAAATGGTGGTATACTGCAAGTTTCAAGATTTTTTCCGTGCTGGGCAAATTTTTCATTGGCCTGAATACGAAAACTTGTTTATTTTCGACACTTTCTGAACAGTCACCAGAGTACTAGTTTTTAATTCATCAGGAAATTTGCCACTATCTAGTGATATATTTATGAAATGTAGTGAGATACCTCCTATAACACCAAAGACTTTTTTGATAAAATTACAGTTTTTTATTTTATAGGTGTATTTAATTTCTATATTACTTATCAACATGGCCAGGTTTGTTAACTCTAATGGTTTGCATTTATCAAATGATCATTTCAATGTAAAATTTTCCTCCATTGAATCAGATCAATACTGTTGACAATATCTTGAATGCTATCAATAAAATAGTAATTAAATGATCCTGCAATTCCGGCATCACTCCTTTAAATGACAGTCTGTCCATTCATGTCATTAATGCCATTCCCAGAATGCTTGTTAATTGTTTTTGGGTTAATCATGCGTTTGAGTGTTTTCCGCTTAGTTCAGGGATTCGATTTATTTTGATCTATATTTTCGTATAATAGTAATTAATTTCCTTGTTTTTGAGTAAGTTGCTTGCATGGTTTTATACTTGTTCCAATTTGCTTCACTTCTTTTATTTGTGAATGATCTTTTTTCACAGCTTATTTTCACTACATACTTAGAATCAGATTGTAAAATCCAGTCGATTGTAAGACGTATGCGGAAACTCTACTCGAACGCCACTGTTAACAAAAAGTTATTACAGATATAATATGGTTCGGAAGCATGACCGGCGGCTGCCAACGGGAAAAGCGGTAATTTACACCCAATTAGAGAACCCCCAAATTGAATAACGTGTACCAGGTAGCATTTTCATCGCTACAAAAAATTGTTCGGCGAAGAAAAACAGGTGGAACGGGACTAACTGATAGGATCTTGGCGGTAATTCATGTACAGTCAAATTTTTACCGGTAATCAGAAGAGCCTCGAAATAATTGAGTTACTGAAACATTTCTGCATTAATCTCAATTGTTATAACAATTTCTAGAAGCCTTCAGAGCAGTAATTCACATTAATCATTTTATTTAATTCGAAATTGCACTAAACCAGAAAATTCAGTAATCTGAAGAATATGTCGTCAGCCATACTGTAAATATTGACAAGAGGTAATAAATAAGAATTAAGAGAAATGCATAAAAAGGGTATGAGGCCAATTTTTGCAAATAAGAATTTTGTAAATTCAACTTCACGTTGAAACTGATTAAAGTTTGGGAATAGGTTTTGAGGAATAAATAATTTAGAAATGAGAATATTCTAATACTTGCGTTAAATATTTTTTCTACGACCGTGCATTTTTACCCACTTTCCCGTACTCATTTTAGTTTAGAAAGTGTCACTTTCCCGCACTAGTGCGGGAGAGTAAAATATGTCAATTTATCGTTATTAAATGTACATTTCATTGATTTTACCTGTATATTACTATTCAAACTAATATAGGTTTTAATATTCAATATAATCCAGACTATTTTTCATTCATTGGAATGAAGAAATTGCGAAACTTTTATGTATCTACCCTATACATTTCTCAAAATCAATCCACATAACAATCAAACTAAGCTGAGTCAAGTGGTTTTAAAATTATTTCATGTACTGGCAACTTGCAACCGATGTCGTCTCCGTCATCTTCATGCACTTTGCAATCTACGAGTGTTACTCTTAACAGCCAGTTACCACCAACTAACTACTCTGGACCGGCTATTCTGACGCATTTGCAGAATGCAACAAATTGTGTTTTCAACATTAATATTAATAATAATTAGTGGATTTTCATGGAATGTTTTATATGTTGAAATAAAATATATATTTTCAATGTACTTTTTGAATCTTTATGCGGTCGTAGAAAAATTATGTTCCTAATTCATGCGTAAAGTGTCTTTCCCACCCTTGACTGCTTGCCCGAACTCCGCTTCGCGTCGTTCGGGTCAACGGCAGTCGCGTGCGGGAAAGTATCACTTTCCGCACTTGTTAGGAAAATAACTATTTCAGAGCTGTGGAAAGAATTAAGAGAAATGTATAAAAACGGGTGGGCGACCAATTTTTGCAAATACGAATTTTGTAAATTCAATTTCACGTTGAAACTAATTTAAGTTCGATAAAGTCTGTGAATAGGTTTTGAGGTATAATGGGGAGATAGTTTAGTTTAGAAATGAGAAGTTCCTTATACCTGCGTTGAATATCAGCCACTAAATATCATTCGTTTGGAAGATCCTTGCAGAAAATTTAATTATGGTAGCGGATTCTCCAGGTAGGTACTGTCGGTCATTTCAAGAAACGATAGACTGGACATTATTTACTAGGTGGCAGTGGTAAGTTCGCCATTGTAACTATGATTGTGGCAAATGTTGGACTGATTTACATGATAGCCCAAATACATAACTAATAATACAATTTTGATATTCCGTTAACAACTTTCCTTAGAGTTATGTTAATTATTGGTAAAGTTTGTGTATGCTTGAAATCTAAGCGTTAAGAGCAAGTTGTACTATAATATAAATAGTGTTTGCAAGGGTTTGGTAGTCCCTAACTTTTTTGGTTCATTTTTCACTTTTAGTAAATAAAAAAATAAGTACATATTGGTATAGATCTAATCTATGTTCCTGTTTTCTCACTTTTTCAAAATTTGATTTAGTTTTTTCTGAAAAAAATCGCAAAGTCCATGTTTTTTTGATGATTTTCCAATTTTTTTTTTAAGAGAACCAAATTAAATTTCGAAAAAGTAAGAAAACAGGGACATAGATCAGATCTTTACCAACACGTCCAAATTTTTTCATCCACTAATAATGAAAAATAAACCTTAAAAGTTAGGGACTACGAAACCCTTGCACGGCAACATTTTGTATCCGGAGAGTGGCGCCGCTCTCAGAATTCAAAGGAACTGTTCATTTATGAAGTGAGATGAAATACATTCACATTTCAACAAGTTTACGAGGGATAGCCGTATGGGTGAAGAATTATAATTTTCATGGAATATTATATTATTATTTCATATCCACAGGTTAGTAAAAAAAAATCTGGAGAGTTACTCAAAATTTAATAAAACTACCTGAATCGAAATTAGTGGCACATACTCAAGCCGATGACCAGAGGGGGTTTCGATTTAGAACTACCTGATTATCAGGCTTTATCTAATTATTAACTGCAGCCAATAGAAAACTGTTCAAAGTCATAATGCGGTGGGAGAGAATTCTGTAGTTCTGAATCCATTATTTAGTTTTACTTGTGTTTTTGTGTACAGTGAAAGTATTACGATTTTGATTTCAACAATACCGCGTATACGTAAAGGTCCGAAGCAAAGATTATGGATGTCATCTACGAGAGTGTCATCTCGATCCAGAGGTCACCAATTGCATAAGGTGAGTGGAACTGGAATTGTACGTAAAAGATTTTATTATGCAGGGTGAAGTTACAACGCCAATTTCGTTAGCGCTCACTTCTAAATTAATCACAAAATTTCGAAAATCGTATACCTATACTGTGACAGTTACGGCAGTTATACCTACTTTTATTTACTTTTTCCACAAAAGTCGATTTACTTACTTAACATGAAATTTTTTTGCTCAAGCGAAAATCCAATGAAATTAGTTAAACTGAGGTCATCTGACTGAATACAACAAATCAGAACATCTGTTATACTGATAACAGGTCAAGTGGTCTGTTGTCACTCTCACGTCGCTATGGATATATATATATATATATTTTGATTTATTTCGAATTTGAAGTTTCAAATATTCAATAACGTCAAAATGTCGTTCTCACGATTTAGTTGTAATACTGACGAGAAGATTAATGAAATTTTCGTATTAAATATATCAAAATATGCTGTTTACAATAACAAATTTGTATGGAAAGCATTCATAGACCTAACCAATATTGAAAAATATCGCTTAGCAAAAAATTTTCTATGCGTATAACCCTCGGACATTGATTAATATAACAAATTCCTCAAGCTTGTTGCTTATAGGAAACAAGCTTTCGGAATTTGCTATAATTATCAATGTCCTTGGGTTATTACTACTGATAATTACTGTGACTATGATCTAGAGTACTACATGTTGTTTATTTTAAAAAATCGGTCTTCGAATAAGAAAATAAGGAGGTGTGCTGCCCAAAGTTGGACACACTATAATATATTTGTTTCCAATAAATCACACAGGGGTAGATGGTCTCATGATAAAATTAGTAATTGTTCCTTATAGGAAATAGAAAATACTGGTATTTTTTTATTCCCTATTCCTTCTATCAAGCTGTGTAGAATATGATATTCTATATAAAACACGAAATGTGGTTGAATACTTTTTTTACCATTAAAATAAATGATTTATTTGGTGTCCAGTTCCTGGTGATACAGAATTCGATCGAAAAGATGGCGACAAGTGAACAGATGTTGGCGGAGCTCTCTTCCAATTCTAATCAGAAATGCCCTAAATGCAACCGTAAATGCGTAAAAGGCATCAAATGTTGTGTGTGTTTTATTAAACTCCATTTCTCATGTGCATCTACCGAAGAAAACACGATCAATCCAAATTTCAAGTGTGAACAATGTGACAGTTCTGACGTAGCATTTTTCGATGCAGTGGAGACAACGGATAAGCTAGAACCTAAAGTGTTCACTTACATAATAAAGCAAAAAGATTTCATCATCAATGAGCTCCAGGACAAAATTCGCATTTTAAATAGGCAAATTGAATTGCTAAATCAGATAAATTGTATTTCGACATCGGTAAGTACAGCAAAAACCTTACCCATGAATCAGGTGATAAATAGTGACAAAAACGCGGTGTACGATAAAAAAAGTACGGAGACAGAAAAAGCGAGTTCTAGTTCTAACATACAATCACATGGGAATTCCCTTGGAGATTCCCAACGAAAAAACAGTAAGTTGCTTACTGTAAAAGATGTCTCTACAAAAATTCTACAAATTGAAACTGAGAATAAATGTCGAGAAATTGCAAATCTTGGCTTGATAAATGACGATAAAATAGTAACGGGTGCTACCGTGACAAACAATGAGTGGAAAACAGTTAGTCATTCAAAAAAACGATATAACAGACACCAAATCGTTGGTAAAAATGCCGATCTTTCCATCAGAGGAGTTCCTAAAGTAGCCACTTTACATGTATGTAGGGTCGACAAAGTAACAACAGCTGAAGACATGAAAAAGATGTTAGAACCACATTTTCCAGAAGTGTCGTGCGAAAATCTTGTCACCAGATTCCCGAATAGATATGTTTCATTCAAAGTGAAAATACTGGAGGACAACTTCAATACCGCGATGAATCCTGAAATATGGCCTCAGGGAGCTTATATAAGTAGGTTTTTTTACCAGAATCAAAGAAAGAAGAAAGAAACATAAGTGCCTCATCGGAAAATACTGTATACACGTCGAATGTGGACTGCAAATTTGTTCAATTAACTAGGGTGAGTGTCTATCACATAAATGTCCGCTGTTTAGCAAATAAGCTAGATGAAATATCAATTTTTCTAGACAAATATCAATATGACATTCTTTGTATATCTGAACATTGGCTATCGGCAGAATATCTTTCAACAGTAAACATTACCGGTTACTACCTAGCTGCTAATTTCAACAGATCTGAAAGATGTCACGGCGGTGTGGCTATTTTTGTTAAAGACTGCATTACTTGTGTGCCTATTACTTTGAAACAGTTCTGCTCAGAAATTAATATAGAACTATGCGGCATCGAACTTTCAAACTTAAAAATTGTTTGCTTATATAGATCTGGCAATGGTAATTTTCACACATTTATAGATTTATTCGAGAATGCCCTACACTATCTTGATGTTGAGAAATCCAAGGTGATACTAGCTGGTGATTTCAATCTAAACTTTGCTGTAGCTGAATCTCCCAACTTATCCACTCTTGAAAACTTACTAGTATCATTTAATTTACATACCACAATTCTTGAATTCACACGTGTGACTCCTAATTCCGCAACTCGAGTTGATAATGTGGTGACTAATATCGACCGGAAGCTTTATAGTTCAGGGGTCTCAGAGCCGTGCCTATCCGATCATCGTGGGCAATTTATCACCGTAAATAGCATGGAGTCAAAAAACAATGCCGATACCCGTTGGACCCGTCCAATACACACACAAGGTTTATTGAATTTGAGATCTCAGCTGATAGAATTTGACTGGAGTTTCTTAGGAAACGACAATATAACCCTCGAGGTTAGAATGCAACAATTTCAAGATGTTCTGAATGGTCTAGTAGTTAGTACCTTCCCCTTAAGGAAAAACAAAAATATTACCAAAAGACAACCAGTTAATTGGATGAACGATGAACTGAGAAAAATGCGTAATACACTCAACGCTATAAAAACTGTTTATGATATTGATAAAGATGTTTATTCCTTGAATGCTTATAGGAGACTGAGCATTGATTATAAAACTCAAATAAGAATTTGTAAGACGGAAGCTTATAGCAACTATCTGTTGAATTCTAATAATGTTATGAGAGACAGTTGGAACCTGATAAATCATGAAGGAAATAGATCTCAGAAAAAGCCGCTAGATACTAATATATCGGTAGATCAATTCAATGACCATTTCGCTACAATTGCAGAGAAGATTATTAGCTCACTACCAAACATACCCCATGAGCCTAGTTTCTATTTGAAAACATTAAAATCTCCGGCACACTCGTTTGTGCTAAATCCTGTTACTCCAGATGATATCTATGACGTCATTCTTGGTCTAAATAATTCTAATGTTACTGATACCTATGAACTAAATAGCAAAGTTATTAAATCACTGGCAGATATACTTGCTGAACCTCTAGCTTCCCTGATAAATGACTGTTTTTGTGCAGGAACTTTCCCTAACGCCCTGAAATATTCTGTTGTTTTACCGGTGTTGAAAAAAGGAATTAATGATGACGTGAATAACTTTCGTCCAATATCCATTATACCAATAATTGCTAAGATTATTGAAATTATCGTTAAAAAACAACTTTATTACTTCATGGAAGTAAACTCTCTGCTTTGTCCAGGACAATTTGGTTTCCGAAAAAAGATGTCCACGACGAAAGCTCTACTCAAAGTCGTGTCGAACATAGTCGAGGGCCTAGAGGAAGGAATCCACTCACAACTTGAGTTGTGTGACCTTTCGAAAGCCTTCGACTGTGTCTCACATCACATCCTAGTGGAAAAATTACAGAGATATGGTATCAGGGGCGTAGCTCTGAATTTCTTTAAATCTTACCTCTCCCAAAGATCTCAATATGTCAGATTGAATGGTGAGCTATCAAAACGTAGGGTCATTAATCACGGTGTTCCTCAAGGCTCGGTTCTGGGTCCCCTTCTTTTCTTAGTCTATATAAATGATTTATATTTTCACATTTTACCGACAAAAAGCGTCTTATTTGCAGATGACACAACATTTATCTGTCAGAGTAATAAGATTGATAATCTGTCCACTTTATCAAATAACATTATGGATTCAGCCAAAACCTGGTTCACTTGCAATAAACTCAAACTGAATTTGGAAAAAAATCAGTCCATCCTTGTATCCTCCAATTCAAATTTCACTAGTGGCAACAGTGTTAAACTACTTGGCATGCATCTAGATGACAGACTAAACTGGGGCTCACATATCGCAGCATTAGCTAAGAAACTGTCCAGTATTACCTTCTTGATTCGACGTTTGAAAAATATTGTGAGTTATCACATACTCAAATCTTGTTATTTCGGTTTATTCCATAGTCACTTGTCTTACGGAATTCTTCTTTGGGGTGATTCTTGCCATTCTCATAGAGTTTTTATTCTTCAAAAGAGAGTGATCAGAGTTATGGCGGGAGTGCATCATCGTGAACACTGTCGCCCTCTCTTCGTCAGTTTTCAAATAATGCCGCTTCCTACCTTATTCATTTACTCATGTTTACTTGAAATTCATGAAACTAAGCATGAATACTCTATTCAATCAGAAATCCACAATTACACTACTCGCCATGGTGACTTCATTTCAACTCCTAGGTTCAGACTTCAGATATCGCAAAAGAATTCGGTGAACCTACATTTATATAACATACTCCCCTCAAGGATAAAGAAACTAGGTTTCTTTCAGTTCAAGACAAAAATTAAAACGTTTCTATTAAAAAAATGTTTTTATGATATAAATGAGTATCTTGATTTAAACAAGTCTGAATTTGAATGTATGTGATGGACACTCGCCACAATTCAAATTAAATATATTCATATTGTTATGTTTATTTACACTGTGACTTTATATATCTTTGTATTGTATTTTTTTTCATGTTATTATTTTTGTTTGACATTCTACTATTACTATTGTATATTGTAGCGAAATAAATACTTCTTCTTCTACTTCTTCATACTGATGGCATATATTTTAAGGTGTCATCCAGGTTGAGTCAAGCTGGGACTTCAAGATTATTAGATATGCCGGAGTCTGGTTCATCACCGGTGGAATATATGGATATTCATGATGTGACTGCTCCTATTCTCGTGAATGAAACAGAAGAGAGGAAAGATTTCAGGGATATCGACTACTCAAACGAACAATTTTCGAGCAGTGATTTCGCTGACGTGATTCTTTGCGGTGTAAAACGCCTAAGTGAAATTACTTGTTCTGAACAAGGTCCCACTGTTGAAACGACCTATGAACAAAATTCCAATATCGAAAATGAACTGTGTGATATCTCAAAAAACATAAATTTTCGGGATGATGGTCACGTGAGAAACGATTTTATTGAAAATTTTGACTTGATCGAAGTAACTGATATGAATCAGAAAGAAAGCGAACGCATGATTATCGATAAATCATCGATTGAAACCTGCAACAGCAAAAATGAACATACTTATGAAAAAATCGAACTCGAAGGACGCAGAATTGTTGATATTCAGCATTTTATAGACTTCCTCATTTTAATAGGTGATCATGCTCCCCACTTCGGATGCTCTCTCAAAAACCTTGAAATAGTAAATGAAACGAGAAGAGGAGTAGCCTCTACAATTACATTCAAATGTAACATGTGCAAGACCATGAAGACTGTTACTACTATCTACGATTGTGAAGACGTCAACAATAGTGCTGTGCTTGGAATAACGAACGTGGGGTCTGGGTATACACATCTCAATGAATTTCATTCTACAATGAATATACCATCGTTATCTTCCAAAACCTTCTGTAGAATCCAAGAAAATTTGGCTGATCTTTGGGAAGAAACCGCAATTGAAGAAATGACTAAAGCTGCTGAAGAAGAAAAACATTCAGCAATTCAATGTGGAGATTTAACTGCAGATGGTACACCTTTAATAACCGTAGTGTGTGACGGCGTTTGGGCTAAAAGGTCCTATAGATCAAATTATAACTCGCTGAGTGGAGCTGCTGCCATTGTAGGTTTTAAAACGAGAAAAGTTTTGTTTTTAGCTGTGAAAAATAAATTTTGTTTAACATGCAAAAAGCACCCACAGGATACACCACAACACAAATGCTACAAAAATTGGCAAGGTTCGTCAAATTCTATGGAAGCGAATATAATAGCTGAGGGATTTCAAAAAAGTATGCCGATGTAAGGAATAATCTACAATAGAATGGTTGGTGATGGAGATAGCAGTTGTTATGATTCAATACTGCAAAATAATCCGTATAAATCCCATAATATTACTGTTATGAAAGTTGAATGTCGAAATCACTTACTAAGGAATTACTTGAGAAAAATAAGAGAACTAGTTCAAACTAAAAATGCTGGGCCTATAGTCCTTAGGAAAGAAATTAAGGTAATATTTTTAAAACAAAAGTCAATTGATTAATTGATTATTTCCAAGAAATCCAAGCTCGAGTGAAAATGTATCAAGATTCAAATTGCTTTTTGTCATAGCTTTCTCTATTATTTTGTCGATATCTACCTCGAAATCAAGAATATTGACGAAAAGAGAAAAAATTAAACTATCCAGAGAAATTACTTGAATATTTGATTAATCTGTATTCTTTTCACACGCTATTGGAGATCATGCTCACTGTGTTTCTTAAATTTTTTTATGATTATATCCTCTATTTGTTATAGAAAAATTTGATGAGATTCAGATGCGCAGTTACTGAAGCCATCAAGTACAGGAAAAATGAAATAGTTTCTTCAGTTGAGAAGATTGAAAACTTGAGGAAAGATATTTTAAATAGCCCGAATCACATTTTGGGAGATCATAGAAAGTGTTCGAAATACTTCTGCAAGAAAGAAATTGTTGACACCACAACTGTAGCTGATATGAAACTGACTCGTGAGTGATTCAATACTTCCCATATGTTTCCTATGATTTTCTGGGTATTATACTTCTGTAATTTGTGGTTGTGGAGAAAGAACGGTCTGTTACTCGGTTAGAATGACAATTCGTTATGCTTGTGGTTCCTTCCCACTCGCATCGAATTTTTCATTCTAACCTTGTTGCAGAATATACCATTCATTCTAACCGAGTAACAGACTGTGCTTTCTCCACAATCACAAATTTTACATATAATCAAATGGAAAGCCAACGAAAAATTATTTTGACATTTCAATTCACATCTTGTCACTATGATGCCAGTCAAGGCTAACGTAATTATTGCTATAACAATGTCAGAATAATTATTCTTATACAAGTGATTGAATGAAATACACGCGAAATGCATAAGACAGCAAGTGTTGTAGAATATTTGTTCTATATCAAGAGAGTGAATGTTATCATTCTGGTATCAAATATGATTTCAGAATTGTGGAGAAAAATAATTCTATTTGTCATTCGCTCTTGTATTAAATTATACCCATCGAAATAATTTTAGAAAATATTTGAGAATTCACATATCTCTTTCCTGGTTGAAATTTTGAGTACTATATCCGTATGGTGTGGGATGAACGAAATGTACCGGGGTGAAATCAGCAATACGGCATCGCCAGCTAAACAGACGCTTCGGTAAAGTCGTGCTCGGTTTCGTGACAGCGTACAACATAGATTGGCGTACAAGTATTCAAATTATCACGTTTGTTTTGTCCGTGTAGGTGAAATCTTTTTATATAAAGGACCCCGCAAAATCCTTATGGAAAATGGCTCTCGGCTAAATTCACTGAAACTCTGCAGAAAGATAGTATTCGGTATGCTGATCAAAAGTCTCAATGGGCACAATCCTCCATTTTCATCCCCAGACCCTCTATAGCCCCCCAAAGCCCCCAATGTACACTTTCCGGTGTGTTAATGCATAAGTTACACTATGGGTAACTACATAATTGTTATGTTATAGCTACAGTAGCAGTCAATAAAAGTATATATTATTAATGGTGCATCAATGAAGGGTGGGGGTGCATGGGTGGGGGAGGGGTGTGGTGTAATGTATATATCCATAAGTATAATAAAAGCTTCAAAAGATTGAAATAAAACAATTAAAGAATCTTTAACTTTGAAAATGAGTAATGGGTAGTTAATGAAGGGTTGGGTAGGGGTGCAGGGGTGGGGGCGAGGTGTGGTGAGGGCAGAATGTAAAATTCGGTTAGAGAAAAGGATGGGCAGTGAAAAGAAACGCTTTGAAGATGAATTGTAACTTATGCATTAACACACCGGAAAGTGGCCATTGGGGGCTTTGGGGGGCTATAGGGGGTCTGGGGTTGAAAATGGAGGATTGTGCCCATTGAGACTTTTGATCAGCATACCGAATACTATCTTTCTGCAAAGTTTCAGTGAATTTAGCCGAGGGGAGATGAAAACCTATCAAAGCACTATAATCAAAAGCTGCAAAGGAAATTGTGTATGTATATCTTCATTGAACAAATAAATACGTCCACTTAAAATATTGAGAAATGAAGTGTTGAATACGATGAAAGTGAACATTTT
Source organism: Chrysolina oricalcia (assembly GCA_944452925.2). Classification (NCBI taxonomy): domain Eukaryota; kingdom Metazoa; phylum Arthropoda; class Insecta; order Coleoptera; family Chrysomelidae; genus Chrysolina; species Chrysolina oricalcia. The sequence continues at coordinate 20,836,987 of OX101823.2, read as the reverse complement.
TTTGAGCATTCATTTGACCCCTTTTCACCACTCTGGAAACAATGATCCAGAAATTCTAGCTCCTCACATACACGCTTCCGCGATAACGAGCATGGCTTTATCGAAGCGTAACGCTGTTCGTCTTGCTGGCGATGTCGTATTGCTGCTTTCATTGCGGTATGAAAAATTAGAAATGTCTTACCTTTTGTGCAATTCTCTACCATGCAATATATTGGACACATTGAACATATCAAATAAATATCTGTATTTTCAGCTCTATACGATAAACTAATGGAGTTTGTCAGATACCTCGCAAATCATTCCAAAAGCTTGATATACGATGTAGACAACAATTGTGCAGAACAATTCAACAGTGTAATCGCAAGGCACTCTGGCGGAAAAAGAGTCAACTATATCATGAAGAGATCTTACCAAACTCGTTGTTATGCGTCTGTGGTTGCCATGAATACCAAAAAAGAATTGAGCACTCTCAAATCGAAGTATGGAAGGTTGAACGACCCCTTCGTTTTGAAATATGAATTACAAAGACAAAAAAAATTGATGCAGGCCGCTGTTTCCAATCGAAAAAATAAACACAAAAAACGACGGGAGCACAGAGGAAATGATCTTTTCTACGGAGAGCATTGCACAAAACCAGATATGGATGATGCTTCTTTTAGCATGGCAGCAAAAGATTTTTTGAAAAATTTGTCAATATCTATTGAAGAGGCTAAAAAAATTGAGGTGCTTACACGAGATCAGGCTGATTCTGCTCTATGGCATAGTGAAAGGCGAAAACGCGTTACTGCCTCTAAATTTAGAGAGATTTGTAAAAAGAGGGAATCGTCTTCAGTAAAAAATTTGGTTAAATCTATTGTGCATCCGGTACCATTTTTCTCAAAAGCCACTCAATATGGCATAGACAATGAAGTAAGAGCACGAGAAGAGCTAGAACATCACTTGAAAAGGAAAATATCAACATGTGGACTATTCATTGATGAAGAATTCAGTTACATGGCTGCCAGTCCTGATGGAATTTCAGAGGGAGAAAACTTCATTGTGGAAATAAAATGTCCTTATGGAGCCAGGACTATGACTGTTGATGAAGGAATAGTTCAAAGAAAAATAACATTTTGGAAAAAGGACAAGACCATCAACGAATGCCATAATTGGTACTTTCAAATCCAGGGTCAATTGCGGATCGCCAAAATGAATTATTGTTTTTTATGTGTGTGGACCCCTCAAGGAATTAAAGTGGAGAAAATTCCTCGAAAGCACGAATTCTGGAGTGAAAAAATGGAAAGAAAAATAACAAAGTTTTATATTGAATACATTTTACCGGAAATTGTAGATAGTAGGACAAATAGAGGCATGGAAGTTCGGGACAGAATAAAAAATGAAAAATGAGTTGTAGGGTCTTCCCTACAATGAAATTTTAAATTTAAATCAGTTATAAACTAGAGCAATAAATTGTTACTTTTAAATTTTGTCTTGTGTTTAAAATATTTAATTCTCCGAAGGTTTATGTTACTTCCGGTGAAACCAAACGTGACATTAAACTGAGCCATTTGTCAAAAAATACAGTTTAATGTCACAAGGCCTATTCAGATACATGGGTGCTCACCCAGGGTTTTTCACCCTGCATGATAAATTCCTCCAATATTAACGAAATTAATACTTCTGAACCAAAGAAAATGACTTTTTGAACGTATGTGAGCTGTTATGCAGTATACAGGCACAAGGGTCAGAAATATATACTTATAAATTAAACATGCTTCAAAAACCCTGCATGGGCCATTTACAATCATATATTTTTGATTCTTGTGTCTGTAAACTGCAAGACAGTCCACATACGATCCTTTTACTTGCGTTTCTATCAAAAAGTCATTCTCAGAAGTATTAAATTTATTAATATTGGAGAAATTTATCATGCGGGGTCAAAAACCCTGGGTGAGCAACCATGTGTATGAATAGGCCCTTAAACATACGAAAGCGTCTAAGGGCCACATAGTTTCTTTTTCAATTTTTTCGACTTCAAACACGGAGTTTCCGACTTTAAACTCGGAATTTTATTTTCCCGACTTCAAAGTCGTAAATTCTGAGTTTAAAGTCGAAAGTTCCGACTTTGAAGTCGGAATTTTGTTTTTCCGACTCTTAACTCGGAAATTCCGACTTCAAACTCGGCTGCCATTTCGGAACTTTTAGCTGTGCTTTTTTTATGAAAAAGTAGATTTTTATCTCCTATTCGTTGCGATATACCAGGTGGTTCAAAAATTAGTAGAGGGGGAACGGGCATTGTATATTGTAATTGTGCATTATATCTGTTGGATATAATACAATACCTGTCGTGGTATTAGCCAGGTGAGTAGTAGTTTTCTGACGGGTATTTGCCATAATAAGCCTACGTCGTAGGTGTATATGGAAGTAAAAAGTGAAACATCGGTCGGCAACGACTATCGTTTTATTAGATTGTTTATATGCAGTAACCAAAAATTGCCTTCGTCACACTGAAGAAGATTTACGATGTGTGACTTGAGTGAAACAAAAGTACTAAAGTATCAAGATAAAACTTCAAAATTCCGACTTTTAAGTCGGAGTTTCCTACTTTGATGTCGGAAAAATAAAATTCCGAGTTTAAAGTCGGAAATTTCGTATTTGAAGTTGAAAAAAAAAAAAACTATGTGACCCTTAGACGCTTTCGTATATAGGTACAGATCCATCAAATTTCATTTCTTTATTTTAAAATCCAGTTATAGGGACGAGCCACCTTCTGCGGACACCCGGTATGTATGCAATTGTTCATACATTTTTAATATTTCAGAAAATTCTCTGATGCTCAAAGTTGTGAATACGTTTTGTTATTAGATTATGTTGCATTTGGTAAACAGATAATCGGAACATGTTTTCAGCTATTTGGAATCCGATATAAATGATCGATTAGAATGCACTCGTCCATCACCCAGATTCAGTACCTACATTCTTCAAGCTTATGATGATGGCTAGTCGACAGACGCGCGCGTCGGTACCGCCACGCCGTACCGAACTTCGAATCCCCCTCGTAATTGTTGAATATTAATGAGCTTCGGTCTAGGGAATGCGTTTACAAGCGATTATCATGTTTCCGTAGTATTTAGACTCCGCCCACCAGTGGCGAATTTTGTACCTCTGCCCCACCCGCTGCCCCACAGGTCTTTCAGTTTGTAAGGTATCACAAAATCTTAATTACATACAAGTGAGCCGTACAAAGAGAGGAAAGAAAGGAGGATTTCTGTTAATAAATCGAGAGCACGGAGGAACGCTCACGACTGAAGAAAGAAAGAAGCTTCAAAGATTCTTTTTGATACTCACTTTCCTGACTCCAGGAGAACAAATGACCCAGTCGCGTCCCAGAGAGTACAAACAGTTGTGGCTAGGTCCTAAAGGGAAATCTGGGACATAGCGAAACGGGAAGGTAGAATGGGCCATAGCATCCTTTAGTCCATTCAAATCAATAGGGCCAGATGAAATCCAACCTCTACTACTTCAGTGAGAAGCAGTTCTACCGATTCCTTACCTAGTCAGGCTGTTAGAGGGAACCTAGCCAACAGACACATACGAAGGTCTAAAGTGGTCTTCATACGGAAGCCGGGGAAACCATCCCACGCCCAGGCTGAGGCATTCATTCCAATCTGCCACTCATCGTTCATGCTCAAAACGATGGAAAAACTAGTTGATAGGAATATCAGTGATGATAGTATCCAATTTTCTCGAAGTACCAACACGCCTATCAACCAAGAAAATCCTGTCAGATGGCGATCCATGGTCCAGTCGGAAGGATTGGGAAATCTCTCTCGAATAAAGATGTTGCACACAGCGTTTCTTAACGTAGAAGGGGCTTTTGATAACACATCATATACGTCTATCACATCAGCCCTTAGAGAGGAAAACATTGCTCCAGCCCTGAACCAGTGGATATCAGCCATGCTTGGGTGCAAGGTGATACAGGCCAACCTATTCGGGGACAAAATGGAGGTGAAAGCTACACAGGGGGGAGAACTATATCCAAGTTTGTGAAGTCTTGTGGTAGATAACCTCCTTATAGACCAGAACCGGAGAGGAATGTATGCCGAGGGTTATGCTGACGAAATCGTCATGATGTTTATTGGAAAGTATATGGTGGTCTGTTTGGATCTGATGCAATCAGACGTACAGACGTGATGTATGAGGGAGAGCCTTGAGGTCAGTCCTCAGAAAAAAAACACGTTTGTCCATTCCACCAGCAAGAGAAACCTAGATGCCAACAGTGCTCTTCGAATCTTTGGTGAATGCCTACAGATCTCAGGAGAGACAAAATATCTGTGGTTGAACCTAGACTCGAAGCTCACCTGGAATAGGTACTCAAAAGAGCCAGGACATCACTGATGATAGAAAAGTTAGGAATTCGAACCCAAACAATCCTTTTGATTATACACAGCGATAGTGAGGCCCTGATAACGTATGGAGCCATGCTGTGGTGGCCAAAGGTTGAACGAGTGAAAACCAGAGGAAGGCTGGCTGGTTCACAAAGACTAGTCATGCTCAGAGTCACTGGTGCCATGCCCTGCATATCTACGATTAGCCTTGAAGTGATAGTGAACCTCTCTCTATTTGCATATTTTAGCGGAGACTAGATTATAAGCCTCCAGACAAAAATGCCTGGGCTAATGGAGGGGCAATAGCCTTGTCCACTCCAACATACTAGAAGTCAGAAATCACCATATTTGAGATGCCGTCGGACAAAATGACTCCAACCTATTTCTTTGATGAAACATATACCTTCATCATCCAAGATGGGTAACTCACATCAAAGGTCATACCAATGTTGTCAGGAGAGCAAATCTGGTACACGGATGGCTCTAAAACAAGCAATGGAGTGGGGGCTTGAATATACGGAGAAGAACCAAGGCATGGCATTAGTCTAAGTCTCGTTACTCTATTCTCTATATTCCAAGCCGAGGTGATGGCACAAGAGATGTTCTAAGGAGGGGCCATAGAAAGCAACCAATAGTTATTCTTTCTAAAAGTGAGGCGAAAATAAAGGCCCTACAATCATGCAGGTTTTCTTCCAAACTAGTCCCAAAAACCTCAGAGACCTAGAGAAACAGAAGAAGGTGAAACTTGTCTGGGTACCAGTTCACAGGGGCATCCAGGGAAATGAGAGTACAGTTGCTCCAGCAAGAGCGAGGGCAGCATCAACTCTGACCGGACCGCAACCAGCCTACGAAATCTCGTTTGGGGACATCAAGCAGAACACGAAGAAATTAGTTAAGAATCATCACCAATCTTCCTGGAAGAACACCTATGGCAATAGTAACGGAAAGATGATGATGATGAGAACAACCGACCGGCTCTCAAGACATTTTCTAGAACTCAGCTGGAACTGTCTCAGAAAGGTGGTAGGACTACTCACAGGGCACTGAGACAACACCTGCACATGCTGGGGATACGCCAAGACTCCACACTCTGCAGGTTCTGTGATGAGGAAGAGGAAATAGCCTTCCACATAGTGTTCAAATGCGGAGTCCTGACAAACAAGAGGATGTATATCTTCGTACAATCCCTCAGGGAAACCTTGTAAGGAATCTCTAGGTGATTATCTGAATATTAAGAGTACTCATGAAATAGACCTGACAGCGTGGAGCAGAAAGTTTCTACCCAGAACTACCTGTACTTCGGCCGATAGCCAGCTGCGCCTAGCAATAATGATAATAATAATACATCCATGTACAGATACAGCTTTCATTTTATGGAACTTTGGATATATTCTCACAGATGCAGGCATCTAGCAACCGAGTTTGGTGAGATTTTCGGCCAGAAGGAATTATTTTCATTCGATTGTCGTTTTTTGCAAATGAAATATCAGAAATTGTATTGAATTTTTGAAAACTTCACTAAATTTCAATTTAGACTTTATTTTAGACATCATATGTCTGGAAAGCGTTATTTTTCATTTTATAATGATATTTTTTTGTGTTTATTTTTGGCAGATGCAGCCCACCACAAAAAAGCTAACTTCTCAAAATCCATGCCAGTCATAATAAACATATAAGCTCAGAGTATGTACAAGTTAGACCTGATTTGCAAATACTTATTCGAAAACTTGCTGTAACAGGGTGCTAAGAACTATGCTCTGAAAATCGCCAGTGTTGGTTCATTCAGATCAAGCGCAACTAATGATGAACAATTATCTGATAACCACGAAAATAAAGATTCAATAAAAGTTTCCACCGTTGATTTCAGGTACCTGTGTGAGCGTTGAACAAAAATTCATCACAGCTTACTATTCAAAAATGTACAAACCTTGAAAATATTTGGCATGATCGCCATGGATTTTTAAGAGTGATCATTTTAGTGGAGGGTCGCACAAAAATTTTGAAAAAATTCCACTCAATATAACCTTTTCTGGACACATGAAGTTGAATTGAAACTCAGCGTGGTTTCCAAATATTCAATCCATTGAAACTTTTCATTAAAAATAATTAAGTTGGGGTTAATTACAGGTATTAAAGGAAGTTGCAGCAACAGAAAACACTTTAGCTGAAACTAGTTTATCGGAAAACTCCCGTTCACAAATTTTCAAAAACTAGTTCAAGTTGTTTTCCATCTTCAGAACGTCGTGATACAACCTAAAGATATCATACGTCCAATTGAACCTTTGAATGCAACCTCAGAATAATAACAATAGGGAAATATTTTGATTGTGCATAAATTTTGACACTTTATAAAGTTCATCATCCTTTTCTGAAGAATAATAAAAATATATGATACTAGACAATATGTTTTAGGATTAACAAGTCCAATAGAATCAAGTACTGAGCAACATTCGAGTTATTGTAATTCGTCAGTGGGAACGATTTTGTAATAGTGAGCAGAATCAATCACGACAACAACAATTCTTCCTAAATAATTAAACGATGTTTCTTGAATCAAGTTTTTTTGGTTGTTTCTGTGGTACCAGTTGAGAACAACAAGTAGTTCAACCCAATCGAAAATGATCTGATGACATATCCATCTCTCTCTCTTCCTCACTTCCTCACGAAGTTGACAATCACACCCAAATTGATTTGTTGATGGAAGTGAATTCATATTAATTGATACTCAAGTTCATAACCATTATTATATCTCAATTAGTTCAACTTGATGTGTGGGCGGGTGTATTGGATGGCAGCATAATTGGTCCGTTAATAATAGTCGTTATGACTGGGAAAATTTTTACACAACGTTAGAACTTCTAATTATCAGTAAATTTAAAAACCAAGTAGACATAAATAGAAATCTCAGCTGATCTCAAAAGTTTATGACCTTGAAGGGGCTATTTCCATAACGCTGGTAAGGCTGGATGACCATTATTCCAGATCAGTAAATTGGCAGAAGATGGCCACAGAGTGGCCACCTAGATTTCCAGACTTTACATCTTCAGATTTCTTTTTGCGTGGACAAATAAAATACTTTATTTTCAAAATCATACCAGATCGTATCCACGAGAACATATCGGAAAGTTTGTCAAGAGTTTGAATGTAGACTTCAACATTGCCAGGAAGAACGGAAACCATTTTAAACATTTATTGAAATGTTCTTACATGGTTTCGATTGGTTCTCATAATTTCCACTGAACATTATAGAATTGCCCTTTCAAAGAAAATTCTTAAGTTTGTTTTAATGGAAACATTGCAAAATTGATGAAAGTAAGAGACACATTTCAATTCAAAAAGAAAAAATATCCAGGAAATCAAGAGATAGCTGACTTCCATGAATGTTATAATAAGTCTACCAAAAATTCTTTCTTTCTTTAATTCATAACAAAAAAGAATAAAAAAATTAAACAACGAATTACATTACAGTAGGTGTAAAGAGAATTCAAATTCTACGTGAAAATTGTGAAGCCTTATATGTCGGACCAACTTTAGCTGCTCTTATTCCAACGACACAAATAAAAAATAAAGGAAAATCCAATCTAACTTCATTGTTTCTGGAACCTGTTGATGAAGAAGACATTGAAGAGGTGATTGATAGATTGGACAACAAGAAAGCTCCAGGATATGATAACATCAGTGTTAAACTTGTCAAGGCCGTGAAATCAGAATCAACCCCTTTATCAAATAAACTAATAACCATATCCTTTGAACCAGGGATCATCTCACAAAAAATGAAAATTGCCAAAGTTAGAACAATCATTAAAGGTGGTGAAAATTAAATTGAAAGCTATTTATAGGCCTATCTCCGTCTTACTCATCTCTTCAAATTCTCAAAAAAATTATGAATGTAAGATTATGCGATGATTCGAAATCTACTAATTATCTCTACAGATATCAGCGTGGCTTTGTTGAGTCTTGTGATACAGAGTCTGCAGCAGTAGTTGCAGTTACTGGTTCGTATGCGTAAACCTTGAACAAATGCTTTTACTTGGATTTCTTGAAACGGGCGTATTCATTTTGTTGAGTTATGAAGGAGACATACCTATAGTATAAGCATTTGTTTCCTTTTATATTTAATACTACCCATTCATTTCCAGATGGAATTGGATTCCAATAAAACCTGTTGACTTTTTTTACGTGATTTCAAAAAGTCGTTTGATACTGTTTATCATTATATACTATTGGGCATTTTAAATAATTTAGGGATAAGGGGACGTGTACACACATGGTTTATAATTTATCTGAGTGATAAAAAGCAGTTTGTATACACAGGAAAAGAAAGTAGCCTCAGTAAAAGTGTCTTATTTGGCGTGCCACAAGGATCCATACTTATCTACATGAATTCCATGCAGTATCTTAACCTGAAAGGAAAGGCGTATTCATTTGCTGACGACACGATACTGTTTTATACGAAAAGTAATGAATATTTGATCACCATGGCTTTCTATCCATAAACTAACTTTGAATTATTCTTAATCTTCATATTTGTATGTATCAAAAAGACCTTTATCCGATTTTTTATGAAATTCTCATTCGATGCAACAATGATATAATCAAATACTCCAATAAATTTAAATTTTTAGGTTTATGTATTGATCAATATTTATCATGGTCTACACATATTAATTAAAAAATCGTGAAAAAGGATATTTCTAATTATTGGGGCTCTCTATAGATTTCGAAATCAAGTTCCGTTGTGGTTTACAAAAATTACAATATTTAATTTCCATATAGAGAACTGCTAAATCATGTAAACTCAATCCACTAAAAAACAAAATATCTTTGTTAGTTTTTTCTGTCGAAGATAAACTAAAACACTTCAATTTAAGGGCCAATTTATGCAACATATCATTATTATATTCACAATCACTAACACAGTCCTAGTCTTAGTTGTTGTCTTAGAAATTTTTATATTTATGCATCACAGTCATCAGCTTGAAAATTAAAAATGTACACTGTCAGTATTGTCTTTTTAACCCAAAGGTGGGAAATTTTTTAGTCCTTTCAATAAGAGTACCCTCTTCCTATAGCACCAGAACTATGCAGACTCTACAGGGTGAGTGTGAACGTGGTCTTCATTCCGAAACCAGGCCGAAACTCATACGACCAGGCCGAGGATTAGAGACCAATAAGCCTATCATCCTATCTCCTGAAAGGACTGGAAAACTAATAGACAGGGACATACGGGGGGCAACTCTCATAGACCGGCCGGCCATTACTTATAAACCAGCATGCCTATCTAACAGGAAAATCGTGCGATACTGCCTTGCACCAATTGGTGTCAAGGCTGGAGGACACTCTGGCGAAAAAAGAAATAGCACTATGCACTTTTCTAGACATCGAAGGAGCCTTTGACAATGCATCCTTCAAAAGTATGGTCTCAGCGGCCAGGAGGAGAAGCGTTGACGAAACCAAGTCAATGCTCCAAAATCGACAGGCCCATACCAACATGTTTGAAGACTCCAAGAAGCTGAAAATTGCCAGAGGAACCCCACAGGGAGAGATACTATCCCCCCTGCCGTGGGACATGGTAGTAGACGAAATTCTGGAATCTTTAAACAATCAGGGAAACTACTACCAAGGTTATGCGGACGACATAGTAGTCCTCGTACAGGGAAAGTATGCCCAAATAACCTGAGCTAATGCAAAATGCACTGAGGACCGTAGAGGAATGGTGCAATAAAAAAGGACTGAGAGCAAACCCCAGCAAAACTACACTCATTCCCTTCACACGCGAAAGGATTCAGGGGAACTAGAAGTCACCCAAATTCTTTGGAACAACACTACAAGTTGCTGATCGTGCCAAATATTTAGGGCTATTCTTGGACAAGAAACTAACCTGGAATATGCATCTACAACATATAGTAAACAAATGCAAAGCATCGTTCATGATGTGAAGAAGAGCTTTTGGAAAAACATGGGAACTGAAACCGAGAGTCATGAACTGGCTTTACACCGTGATCATAAGACCCAGAATTACATATTCTTTTGTGGTGGCCCAAGATGAAACAGAGACAGTCGAAAACCAACCTTGGTAAAATACAGAGGCTCGTCTGTCTTTGTATCACGATTGGTATGAATAACACTCCAACCGCTGCTATGGAAATTACCTATCCTAAACCTCCCACCTTAAGACATCACAGTCATGGGGGAGGCGAGGATGAGTGCATACAGACCTAAACAAACAGGTAATTAGATACTAACCACGAACTGGGCACACCAAAATCATCCATGAAGTCAACATTACCGAAATGGAAATGATATCAGAATACATGCTACCACAACACTCGTACGAAAAACCGATCAAAACGCAGCTCAAGTGAAACGAATGGGACTCGGGAGTACTATCACTATCATCTGGAAACATTATCTGGTACACAGATGGTTGAAAAACAGATAAAGGAATAGGAGCAGGAATATACGGGGTGAGACCAAGAAGGAACGTATTAGTCCCACTTGGCAACAACACCACAGTATTCCAAGCAGAGACACATGCCATGAGGACATGCATACAGATGAAGCTAGACCGTGGGTATTAAAGAAAACACATCTACATTCTATCTGACAACCAGAGCGCTATAAAAGCTCTGAACTCAATACAGAAAAAGTCAAAGCAAGTCTGGGAATGTCTTCAGAGCCTCAATGAACTTTCAAAACGCAACAAGTTTACACTTGTGTGGGTGTCCGGACATAGGGGAATTGAAGGCAATGAAACCGCAGACCAACTTGCAAAGAAAGCATCTGAATCACCATTCATAGGTCTAGATCCAATGTTTGGAATTAGCAAAACCCGATGCGGAAATCTAATCAATGAGTGGAAGAAATCAAAACACCAAACGTATTGAGACCAGGGCATCGACCCAGTACAGCAATGGTGTGGCACCTGAGCCTAACACTGACGGCTGACACACTCAACCTTAACAGATCTATGATACGCACGATCACCGGATACTGCGGCCTTAGGAAACGCCTACACACCATGGGAATAAATAGAGAAACCGTCGACTGTAGACTCTGTGGTGACGAGGAGGAAACAGCCCTTCACATCATTTTCGAATGCGACGCGCTGCTCAACAAGCGCAACTGAAAATTCGGTCAGATCAACCTAGAAACAGGCATGGATCCGAAACACCTAGCAAATAGACTACTGAACCTGGTGAAAAACACAGGCCTATTCAACTAGGAACCACTGACGACAGAACAATACAATAGACCCCAGCTGGTCTCAGTATTAAGGGAAACCTCAAGGTAAACCCGGTCTCTCGCTCGTCAGCCTTAACCGACCAACCAACCAACCAACCAACCAACCAACCAACCAACCAACGAACCAACCAACCAACCAACCAACCAACCAACCAACCCTCTTCCTGGCTAATTTTTTTTCCGAAAACACTAAACAATAACAAATAACAAGGATCACAAGCCATAACAAATAATTATTCATGTCATTTGTCAAATAGATATCAACGCACATGCGCATTGAGCATGTCGTCCTAATCGCATCAAACATGAAAATCGCCAGCCTTGAAAGTCAAATTCTTATGATTATGATTGAGACTAAAACTAAACAAATTGCAAAAATGCTCCTTCTGAAATGTACAGTTTCAATTTAATTTCACGATCAAGACACTGATTAGAAATGTATTAATGACAATGATGCATGAATTGGCCCTAAGAATAACAGTGAATCAAATTAATCATAGCCATTCAACAAGGCAAGCTAATGATTTATCTCTCATTCACGTAAAAACAGATATTGTCAAAAAATCTATTTATCATAATGGTATAATTCAGTATAATAATTTACCGTCAAGCTTACACAAAAAAGTTAAACGCTTTCAAAAATAAATTGAATAAATATTTAATGACATAATAATATTATATGATTCTTGAATCCTATTATACCTTTTTCATTTCCCAGTTACGAATCATTCTGATTTTACTGCTTATTTATCATATATGTAATTACCAGTGTTTTCAATACATCAGTTAATGTTCCCTGTTATGAACATATTATTGTTTCTTGGGAATAATAAATGTTATTGTTATTATTGTGGGACATAGGCAATCTGAGAACGAAATGACCACAAAGCTGTAGAAGGCTTTTTGTATATCAGTTCTTCCTACGTTTTTCATCTCATGGTATATGTGCTAATTTTCATCTCGTGGTATAGTCGTTCATTATGTTTGAAATGGTATACAATTCGACATAAAACATTCTCATGGGAATTATAGTCACCTCAGTATATCTTTCAACGCATCATTTCTACAAATCCAGATACAAACAAACTTGAATAAGATCCACTAATCCAATACACGAAGTTGTCACAAAGAGGCACATATAAAGCGTAGTTCTTATTTTCTTGCCATCGACATGAAATTCATAAGTTCTTTCCTCAACATTTTGTAGCAGAGAGAACTGCCATAAACGACTAATACGGATTTCTCTTGTGTACACCAGACGACAATTTGATTTGTATCTCGAACAATTCCACTTTTTCTACTATAGAAGTCCGAAGCCGTACAGTTGAACACGACTCAACGTACGAGGCTGGCGCATGACTGTTGTGACCTTATGGATTGATCATAATTAGATTCACTAAAAATTGCAATGATTATGAGGAACTATGAACACCATCCAGAAAATGATGACAGAAAAAACGAATTCATTAATTTGATTTTCTCCAACAGATAGCATACAAGAACAGATCCGGCTGTAAAAACTTTTCAAATAGGAGAGAGTCAAGAGTGAAGCCTAGTTTCATAGATTGTTGCAAACTGAGGCGGAAATGTTTAATAATCAGGAAACTAATTTGTCAGTTATCCAAAGCTCTTTGGAAAATGAAAATAAAAAGCAAATAATGAAGATGAATGGAAGGCGTACGGGTATCGTCCATTAAAAGACAAGAAATAATTGAAAATAATAATAGTTTTCATTTAACAGGAAATTTACAGTTTGTTTTCATAATTTTTAAAGAAATCAAAATGCGAAGTTTTCCTTTAGAAGAACTACTCAACAGTAAATCTTATTCGCATAGGACTTAACTTGAGGACATGGGAATCGGAACCGAACAGATAAAGTCAGAACTAGAATATATCAAATATCTCAAATCTGATAGGCCACGCCTACCACATAAATATGGACAACTGTTATCTTCTCTCAGAAACCCTCTCGAAATAAGATGAAAATAATTTCGAGCTGGACTATATCCACCCCAAAAATCCAATAGGCCCCGACCACCGGCGCTTTGGAGCACCATTGGCCGGGCCAAATTCGCCGCTCGGCTATTTAATGACGCCGAGTTGGCCACAAAAGGTACCCATGACCAAACTTGCTCTCTATGCAGATGACACAGCAATCTTTGCTGAGTCATCTCATGAGACAGGAGTAACATCGAAGCTGCAACTTCAGATAAATAAGCTGGAACCGTGGTTCAATCGTTGGAAGATCGGAATCAACGCAGACAACAGCAAGGCCATACTGTTCACGAGGCGACGTAGAGAATTCCATGGGTAGACGAAGCCGTTTACTTAGGAGTAACATTGGACAAGAAACCCACGTTTCAGAGGCACGTCTCCCACAGATTAGCTATAGCGAAAGCCGCAAGTCATAAGCTGTACCCACTCATCGGACGTAGGAGCAACATGACACTCGAGTTGAAACTACGCCTCATCAGGACAATTCTTTTGCCAATCATATTGTACGCATCCACTGCTTGGGGGCAGTGCGCGAACAGTTATAGGCAGAGGATACAGGCCTTCTTCAATGTCTGCCTGAGGATGGCAACAGACGCACCACAATATATGCCCAACAGGTTCATATATCGAGACTTAGACATCCACCCGGACTATATCGACAGACTGACAAGACAACATATAGGGACTACTCTAGACATATAGAGACCCACACGAACCTGCTGCTCACGGAGGGAGCTCCACGAGAACAGACGTGAGCAAGACGACAGAGACAGACACAAATACAGACGTCCAGTAAACCAAGGAGACAACGACACCCCTGAAGAAGTACGGCGGAAGCGAGACCTTCGGCGACGCCAACGTCTACTTCAACAGGCACCAATTTTCGATTAATCATGCTTTTATGTTTCAGATACCAAGAAGAACCAACCAAGAAGTAATTCTTAATTTCCAATTTCACTTAAATCAATACACAGCACTCGGCCCTCAGCCGAGAGTTTTTTTCAGGCCTTCAGCCAGTTTCAGGGGGGCACCATGCACATAAAGTAAAGTCATTGTTTTAAAAGTCACTTCATGTCAGATATAAGGGAGCTTCAAGCCGAGAATGGGCTGGGCACTCCCTATCAAACGGTCAGATTTTATTCTTTATTCTGCTGATCGCTAGTCATCAGGATGAGGAACCGCTTCAACGAGCGGGGGTGGTTGATAGGGGGATGAGCTTTCGAGTACGTACGAGTGCTGGGGCGTTCATCCTTCCGGGCCTCAACCTTAGGGAGTGCATGGCTTGGCATAAAAGGTAGTAGTCCGGTAGGTGTCCGACAAGCAACGTCTGAAAAAAGTCTTCCCAGACAGTCGGCCCTCCGGGCGACTCAGCAGTTAGATGTTTTTCCCCGTTTTCCCTTATACCTCGAGTATTTCTGTGGTATAGAAATCTACGGACTGGCATGGCGATGAGAAGTCGTTGAGAACACCACAACAATAAAGAAAGAATTCGTTTAAACCCAAACGAAAGAATTCACAAACTAATAGTCTTTTTCAAGACCATTACTGCTGCTGTTCCCGAAAAAGAAAGAAGATAAGTTCCGGAGTTGCTGGATTTGTGACGATGCTGTACTGGGTAGGAGATCTAGCCGGACGGGGCAAATACTTCGTTATTTCCCAATATCCGAGTACACGCAATTGTTGACACAACCACCATGAACCGGAAAAACAAGATCATGAAGATGATAATGAATGAAAGAAAATAGCTTGAAAGAAAAAAAATTAGATGAACAAGAAAGACAAATAATGCAATATGGAAGACTACCAACTCTATAACAAGGAAACCCCTGGTGTGACATTTGGACAATTCGCAAGTGTAGACTGGGATTATCAACGACATTCGTCCGAGAGCAGTGAGTCTCAACATGACAATAGAAGCAACTATACCGAATACAACACCAACTAGAAAACAACACAGACAGAAAATAGACTAGCACAGTCCATACTTATACGCTAAGAAGCAGACAATTCCACTGATGAAGAGTAACAACTTTTACCATTTTAAGAATGCCAGGAAAATGAGAAAAATGAAAAGTCGGAAAAGAAGAATCAGAAGAAGAGAACTACAAGAATTTAAAGAAACAAGAAAAGTAGAAAATAGAAAGGAAAAACCAAGAACATGAAGCAAAGAAATGGGAGCTCTAAGGAAGAGAGGCCAAGAGAAACGTAGATGAAAAGGAGTTGATATCGAAAAACGCAAAAGAAAAAGTCAGAAAAGAATTTATGCAAAAACAACATCAAGTATTAAACAATTGGAATACTCAAAATAAACAAAATCTCAAAAATTCAGAAAAACCCTATACACCAATGAGCACTGTAGAACTCGAAATCGTGATAGGCAATACAGACATCTGGCAAAAATATCTCAGAATTGCAGCAAAGCTCCAGACTGACTTAGAGAGTCGAGAGATAAAGAACCATATTCTATGAATCTCAGAAAGCTGAAGAAAAACTGATGAAAGGAATGCAACAAACACCGGAAAACTGGAGAAGAAAAAAAACAAACATGAAATTTTTCAAATAAAAAAGAAGATAGGCATATACCAACAATGGTATGTGGAAGTAGAACTAATGAGTTAAATATCAGTTTCAGAAGAACTGGAATCAAGAGAAGAACATATAGAAAATGAGGGAATGGAAGGTTTGAAAACCAACCTCAAAAAACACAGAAAAGTCAAGCGGAAAAGAGAGGGGAGCAAGACACGTCCTTCCCCAGTGGTAGAAGGAAGAACAAGAGAATGCTTCCTAATACTGGACAAGACGAAAAAGTTAAAATCAAACTACGAAGTGAAATATATCCAAATCAACACCATATTCCATTTTGAAAAAGATGAACATTTCGAAAAGACCAAAAATATGCTTCAGGAGAAGAAATTGAATTTCAATCGTACACCCCGAATAAACAAAAAGATCTCCTATTCATGATCAACGGTTTGAACAACTGAGAAAAGCATTTAAAAAAACATGAAATTGAAGTAAATAAAATATACAAAATAGGTAAAACCATCAGGACTATGTAGGCAGTGCGACTTTTATTTATATGATTCCCACCTTTTATTTTCCAAACAATATAAAAGACATAGAACCACTAGCTGAATTCAGAAAAGATCTCAAATATTTATTGATGGATAGAACTTATAACAGTTTGAATGAGTTTTTTATTGATTCACTTATTCAGTGATATTGTCATGATGGTAAATGTTTGTAATTAACTGTCTGTCTCGCTCTTTACTTTCAGTATTTTTACACGATCAATAATTTAAAAGTGTGCTTTCACCTTTTCAATTTAATGCTTAGTGACCATGATTTCTTCACGATCAGTATCGCTTTCTAATTTTATGTCTCTCACATGTTTATTTTAAAATTGTGATTCTACCCTTTCTGTAATGCTTTGTTGCCATGATTTCTTAATGTTATAATGAGGTATAGTTCTCTATCTCAGAAGTAAATTTAATCCGTAAGGGGTTGAATTCAAGGCAAGATCCATATTTTCAAATTTTGTTTTATTAAAATTAGCTAAATAACACATATCTCAAAGGAAAGATTTAGTTTTTATTACTGTTTATATTTACATTTATGTTCACTCCACTATAATAGTTTGCCAGACTAAAAAGAGGCGAACAGTTGGAGGCTTTATTTTTTGTTAATGACTCTATTCATCCGTTTTACTTACTAATGAATTCATAGAAATTTGTAATTTCAGTTAATTTAATTTATAGTACATTTATTCTTATTGCATTTTACCCAATTTGTATTTTAGCTATCCCACATTTTATTTATATAAAGTATCAATTTCAATTATTACATTTACACCCAGTTCATTTCATTTATTTTATACGAACCATATATCATTCAATAACTTCATTCTCATTATTTCTTCTTACACTGAAAAAAACGATGGGGCTCATAGTTGATAAATATTTGTTTGAGTGCCTTTTATTCACAATGAATAAAGAAAAGAAAATTATATTTTGTATTAGGTAATTTTATTCAATATTAATAAACGCGATGATATAATTTACTAATAAAAAATAAATAGTTTGTTTTAGGTCGATATGTTTATAATTAACAATATAAATTAATTCCTAATGAAATCATTTGTAGGGTGATATTATCAAAAATTTCTTCATTATTCATTTAAATTAAAGTTTATTTAAACTGAATAAGTCATAGTACCAGATAATAAATATCCATTGAAAATACCGCGCTAACCAATATTATAAAATCTCCGCGATAGGTGCCGTGATTGGTCTCGCTGATGGGCCACGTGTCACGTCGAACGTCGTGGTTTCTTGTTTCGTCGATTGTCGTTGTTGAGTCGTGTGGTGCGCCATTTGAGTTGTGTAGGTTAAGTCGCATGTTGTATTTATTTATTTTGTGTGATTGATTCAAAATAAACAATCTCTTCATAGTTATAGAAGACACAATAACACTAATTTTATATTTTAAAGAGAAACATTCTCAATTGAAAATTGAATTAATACATGACTCCTCTGGAAATGGAAAAAAAACCTAAGATAAAATTGAAGTAACTCTTTTTGTACTATCTAACAGAAAACAACTACTTCCCCGGCTAAAGCCACGCTGGACATTGAACTACATCTGATAGATATTGAGAAAGAGCCTACATAACTTGGAGAAAAAATCTGAAAGTGAAAATTTGCATTTTCATTCAGATAGTTGATTATTTATTAAATGTCCAGTTTCCATTGGAGATTCTTATTTAAAAATGAGATAAGGGAGAATGTTATTCAGAAGTATCACTCACAGAAAATCGCTCATTTCATTGATGCGTGAATTGCATCTCTTTCGCTAGGCCTCCAATACATTTTGGTCGACAAAAATCTATTTCACTCTTCTAAGATCATCAGGGAGGTCGGAAGAATTGGAAAACATACTCTTCAGAAGCAATTTCACAATGTAATGAAGGAATTGTTGGACTATTTCTTGTGCGGTGAAACTTTGAAAATATTTTTCTGACATAAAATAAAATAAATAAAGTAAAACCTGTCATGGCTATGGCATGTTGATTCTATTGAAAATATGAACAGGATGTTTATAAAGTCAGTTGTGGAATCATCTGCGAATGATGGTTGGAATTTAGTCGCTATTTGCCATCATAAAAGATAACTTCTCTTGTGAGGGATTAATGTTTTAAAGAGTAACATTCTCAATTGAAAATTGAACCAATACATGACTCCTCTGGAAATGGAAAAAACCTACGATAAAATTGAAGTTACTTTTTAGTATTATCTAACAGAAAATAACTACTTCCATAACTGACTTTATGAACATCCTGTTCATATTTTCAATAAAATCAACATGCCATACCCATGACAGGTTTTAGGTCACAAAAATATTTTCAAAGTTTCACCGCACAAGAAATAGTCCAACAATTCCTCATTACAGTGTGAAATTACTTCTGAAGAGTATGTTTTCCGATTCTTCCGACCTCCCTGATAATCTTAGAAGAGTGAAATAGATTTTTGTCGTCCAAAATGTATTGGAGGCCTAGCGAAAGAGATGCAATTCACGCATCAATGTAATGAGCGATTTTCTGTGAGTGATACTTCTGATTAACATTCTCCATTATCTCATTTATAGATAAGAATCTCCAATGGAAACTGGACATTTAATAAATAATCAACTATCTGTGTGAAAATGCAAATTTTCACTTTCAGATTTTTTCTCTCAAGTTATATAGGGTCTTTCTCAATATCTATCGGATGTAGTTCAATGTCCAGCGTGGTTTAGCTGGGGAAGTTGTTGTTTTCTGTTAGATATTACAAAAAAGTAACTTCAATTTTATCGTAGAGTTTTTTCCATTTCCAGAAGAGTCATGTATTGGTTCAATTTTCAATTGAGAATGCTTCTCTTTAAAACATGAATCCCTTCCAAGAGAGGTTATTTTGTACGATGGAAAATAGCGACTAAATTCCAACTTTCAGTTGCAGATGATTCCACAACTTGTTCTTATTTTCAATAAAATCTCCACTAATTTTACACTTATTATATTCATGATTTATGCATCTATTCTCTAACATAATACAATCATAGATATTATTGTAAAAGTTACAAAAGTTCATCAAGGCTGTCTTGCGCCATAATGGAACAGGTTCAGGAGCTGGAAAAGTTTTTGAAAGACAACAGTTTTGAGGAATTGATAAATATATGTCGAGGTAATTTTGTGTAAAGGGTAAATTTTACAATTCCTTTCATATTGATTTTTTGATTTCAGAAGGCTCATCTTGCTTCCCTATTGGTTTATTATCTCAAATATGAAGCATTAATCTCAACCAACCTAACCCAGCCTATCCTTGGCCTATTTTGTAGAGGATTTTATAGCCTCTTATTCCATCAAAGCCTATGTCGACAGTCCTCGTACTTTCTGGTATAACCCAAAAAACTATGTTTTTTCAACTGAAGGAATTTTTTTTTAGTTCCACACCGTATTTTTTGGAATTTTTTTTTTCTCACTTTGCATAATGTCAAGAAGTCACGAGCTAAATTTCGTGCTGCTACAATTATTGATCTTTCACTTTTGGCTGAAATTTGTCTGTGGTTACTGGACTATGGCTGAAGTTATACAGGGGGTGTTAAGTTAACATACGGCAAAATTTCAAGGGCTCATTCCTTGTCATATTCTAAGGATATTTTGTCCTATGATGATTTTTAATAACCCCTTTGTTTCGAAGATACAGGGAGAACAAAATTTACGACATGAACAACATTTTATCATCAAAAGTACATGTAAAGTTGCTCAATCTATAATAAATGTTCGAAATTACTTCGTCCAACCTGGATACAATCAATCTATCAATCAAGATATACTTTATTGTCGGAAGAACCGAGTTCTGTGTGAGTAAGTTATAACTAATAATGAAAATAGGATAAAAATAACAATGCGACACAACTATATCTAAATAAATCTCTAAAATATGGTGTATTCATACATATAGGACATTCAAGAAAATACAAACAGTGGCAAATAAATAAAATGTTGATTATAAACAAAAAACATATAATGTGTAGGTACATATAAAAACTAACAAATATTTTATTTTCTATATTCAGTCATAACAAACAAGTTCTGCAAGGATTCTGGAATAATTCCTAAGCAAGGAGAACTGAGCATGTCAGGTTTGAGGTGGAATAATCTTCTATTCCATAGAATGATTGCTGTACCAGAAGGTTTATTGTATCCCTTCTGAATTGATTAATACATGTATCCTTAATGATTATGGGCAGGTGATTATACATTTTGATGCCGTTCTATATTACTGAGTCTCTCACGATATTGTTAGTTGGTCTAGATAATCTGATGAAGTTACTTCGCCGAGTGCTCATGGGTTTCAAGGAGATTTTGTTTTTGTGTATTAGGCTAACGGATTCTATAATGTATATAGATGTTACTGTGAGTATTTTATGATCCTTGAATAACTGTCTGCATGAATTTCTTTGCATTATTTTGCAGATATACCTCAGAGCTCTTTCTTGGAGTACAAAAAGATTTTTATGTAGGTTAGAGCTGTATTAGAGCTGTAATTAGGGCAAAATAGGCGGTTCTGGCTGCGGAGTAATCCAATTCTTCAGATATAATTCGAATTGCGTAGCATCCTGACGATGAGTTGTGACAGAGATTATTGATGTGAAAATCAAATTTTTATGGTTGTTAAACTAAAACTCGTTGATAAATAGTTAAATGTGCATCAATAAATGTGTAATTCACACCTGCAAAATCAGAAATCAAAATAGAACAGTGAGTAAATAGTTAGTAGTGAAAACGTAATGACTAAACATTTGAAACATTGGTAATCAACACTGAAAAACAATTAACAAAACAACCTACTCGAAAATAAAAACAAACTATTTCTGACTAAAAACGCATATCCAACATTCGGAATTCGATACAAATAGTACAGTGGAATTATGGAACAACTCTCAAATAAAGACTTGCTCTCTAAATTGGAAACACTGTTTAACAATCAACTGAAATAAAAGCAGATATCAAAGCAATCAACGATAATATAAATCTGAAAGTACTAGATTTGGAGGAGAAATACAAAGTTGCAGAGGAGAGAATAACCCGTATCGAACGTGCAAATAGGAAAAATAGTATAGTCATTTTCGGAATACCAGTAGATCGGGATAATCTTTTAGGTACCACACTTGAGAAATTGAATTAGATTTTTGGATGCAATCTAGAAGAGAGAGATATAAATGATATTTATAATATTGGAAAAAAGAACACCATAATCATACTTACAAAAAAGAAAAATCTTCCAACACCTATACAAGCTAAAAGGAACAGGGATCTCTATAACAGACGACTCACGTCCCGAGGGTCAAAAAAAAAACAAAACTCTCGTCCGAAATCTAAAATTGGCCAAAGCCAAAAATCAAAACGCATACTTTAAGAATTTTACATGTAAATGGTGAAGTATACACAGCTGATCAACTAGAGAACCCCATATATATTGATACCGATATAGAAGCCGTCTTCACAGTTCCCCAAAAAAATACAAGTGCACCACCCACTCCAACAACCAATAAAAAATATTTTGAAGATTTTGAAGAATTTGAAGAATACTTTCAAAGTAGTAGCAAAACCCTGAAGAGCAAAGAGAACTTTGGGCAGAAAGAACAGTTATTACCGCAGAAAGAAAAAGTACTATCACAAAAAGAACTAACTATCCAACAAAAGACGCCTTTCGAAATAGCAAAAAGCACCCCCCCAAGAAAAAAATCTGTGTCAGACAAGAGAGAAGGATCAACCGTACCCAAACAAGGAGAACAAAGACAGCAGAGTGCTATGAAATAAACAGCAGTCACAGTCTTCCTTCTGAATTTTTTGCCTGAGTGTACCTCTTCTTTTTTATTCTTTATAATTGTATTGCCGCAGTGTTTTACTATTAAGTACCTTATCTTTTTATTTAGTGTCTCAATACGTTCACCATGGATAGTATGTAAAAACTTTTAAAGTCGAAAACGTCCCATTCTGTATAGCTGAAGATTACAAAAAATGTAATGAAATATTAATGTCGAACAACAGAAAAAAATTTACAATTTTTCACAATAACATTAGAAGCATTTCCAAGAATATCAATGAGCTCCAAGTTGCCCTTGGAAATTTTGAAAAACCTTTCGATTGCTTAGTGTTAACTGAAAGCTGGAGAATACCAGACCCAAATATATTCTATTTGTCAGATTATGATTTAATATACAATGAAGAGAAAATTAATAAAAATGATGGAGTTGTGGTATACATTAAAAAAAAAGCCTAGAATATACATACGAAATCGTTGATCTGGGAAATATTAAATGTGTGAAATTGAATATAACCTATTATAATAACATAATCCACATATTAGCAATATACAGGCCAGGCCACCTTCTACTTGCCCAACCACATTCATTGAAAATCTGAAACAATACCTCGAAAACAACACATAAAAAACCCGTATTGATGTAATAGTGGGGGATATAAATATAGACTTAATGTCTAACAGCGAGGACAGTGCGGAATATCAGAATATTTAGAGTGAATTCAATTATATCTCCACAATCAATGTTCCACCTAGAATATACCATGATAGCAAAACCTGTATTGACCATCTATTCCTGAAGACAGACATCGAATTACCACAATTCAAAACAATCTTACTGGAATCCAGCATAACTGACCATTATTCCACTATACTTGAATTCAGTCCCAAGCTTGAAACAATCCAAAATATCATCAACTCACCCAATTATAAAACATATACCAACTACGGTCAATTGCGAGCTGAAATTTCCAGAAAAAATTGGGATGACTTATATAACATAGAAGATATAAATGAAGCTACCAACTACTTCATAAAAATATTCCTGTATTGAAAAGCACACCAAAACTTACAAAATGCCACACAGAGATATAAAGAGGAGTGCTTGGATAACAGATGGGTTAGTCAAATCGATTAATAAAAAAAGTTAAATATATAAAAAAAATAAAAAACACCCAAATAATGAGGATCTAGCGAAAGATTTCAAGAAATATAGGAACAAATTAGACAATCTCATACTCAAGGCAAAGACTGACTATCATCGAATCGAAATAGAAAAAAAAGACAACACCTAAAAATGTATGGAAAACAATTAATCATCTACAGGGTAAAAACCAGAAAAACTCGAGAATAACAAAGGTAAAAAACGGAGATACTATACTCACAGACAAGCCTAAAATTAGCGAAGCATTCAAAGAACACTTTTCAAGCGTTGGGAAGGCACTTGCCAGCAAAATACCCTTGACCCCTCCACCAATACAGAACGACAACCAAATAAACACAATATTCTTGAAACCTGCAGAGATGAAGTGTAAAAAGTAATATACAGCCTGAAAAACAAGAAGGCGCCAGGTAAAGATAAAATAACAGCAGAAGCTCTGAAGGAATGTATCGAGTATATCTCAACTCCGATTACTTACCTCTTCAACAAGTCATTGGAGGATGGTATATACCCTACGGAGCTCAAACTGGCTATAGTGCGGCCAATTCACAAAACAGGTGACAGACAGAATATGTCAAATTATAGACCCATATCGCTTATTTCCACCATTTCAAAGATCTTCGAAAAAATATTAAAAAACCGTATCAACTCATATTTCGAAAAATATAAACTGCTTTCAAATAAGCAGTGTGGATTTAGAGAGGCCAGATCAACTGAGGATGCAATTGTAGATTTAACATCAAGATTGTATAAAGCATTAGATCAGTCGAGACCGGCAATGTGCATCTTTCTTGATCTGGCCAAGGCATTTGATACTGTAAGTCACTTGGGACTGCTGAAAACATTGGAATCTCTCGAGAACCGGCTTATGATCTAATGTGCAGCTACCTGACGGGGAGATCGCAGTCAACAATGATTGATGATGTAACCAGCTCTCCTAGAGATATCCAATATGGAGTTCCACAAGGCACAGTTTTGGGCCCAATCCTTTTCAATGCATATCTGCACGATTTATTCAAACTCCCACTTCTTTGAGAAATAATTTCATTTGCAGATGATACTGCAATTTTTTAAGAGGATGATGATTGGACGAACCTGAAGTTGAAAGTGGAAAGGGATATGGAAATAGTCATACAGTACTTCAATTCAAAGCTCCTGACAATTAATTTTCAAAAAACGAAGTATATCCCATTCACAAGTTACACTTCAGGGCTACCCCCTATGAAAAACTTTACATCAGAAATCAAGGCCAAACTGTAGAAATATCGTCACAGTTAACAATGAAATACTTAGGCATCATAATCTATTGCCATCTCAAGTGGGATGAACATATTAACTATGTAGTGAAAAAACTTCACCAAATAATTTATAAGTTTAAGTATCTCAAGAAATATTGTGATATTATTCCGCACCTCAAAACAATTTATTATGCCCTTGTACATTCACATATTATTTACGGATTTATTGCTTGCGGCGGGACAATGAACACTCACATCAAATAACTCTCTGTTATTTAAAATAGAACTTTGAAGATTATTTATGGAAAAAATCACCTTTTTCCAAGTGACCAGTTATATAACCTTGCCAAAATTCTTGATGTCAGACAGACATGCTGTCAGCGTCTACTACTGAATCAACATAAGAATAAAACATATCACATCACTGAACATCGGTATAATACGAGAAAGACATATACACTTCATGTACCGAGAATATTTAAAACTATAGGACAAAGATGTTACACTTATCTGGGCCCTAATATATATAACACCCTTCCAGATTAAATCAAATATATAAATTCGTTTTCGCTTTTCAAATCCAAATTAACATCTTGGATATTTCTACAAACTAGGAAAAAAATCCATGAACTTGTCGACATCAAAAATATCTTCAGCTATAACTTCACTCACCACTCTCGATGAATCCAATCACGACATGGGTAATTGAACTCAATAGAACTGTTAATCTATCTCTAACTGAATATTCGTTACCCCAAAAAATTTTCTCTTCTGCTCATCCTCCTCATTCTTATACGCATTAATTTTACAATGTATACATATAAATCCCTTTATAGCTCCAGCTTCTGTTTGCATAGAATAGTAAAAAGTTTGTATCCCCGCGCGGATCTTGCCCTTGTGGGTCTCCAACTTCTATTACATGCGCTATGCATATGATCATAATATCGGCATTAGGTAATTCTGTTTTAAATTCCTTTATACTTTTGATCTATTATGTTTATATATTTGTTTATAGGTACTTTTTGGTCCCCTTCTCAATTTTACATGCACTCAATAACTTATGCAACACTTGTTATCTCTCATCTCTCATGTCTATGGAGCAGCGTAAACTAATGACTTTAGATATCCTTAGGAGAAATAATCCAGGTGGTTTAAGTCCGGGGATCGAGCAGGCTATGCGACCCTTCTAGGATCTCCGTATGTTGCTACCCCAAGTAACAATTTAAATGTTATTTGGATTTATCCTAGTTTTATGAAAGTTTTATGAGAGAGAATTTGATTTATGCAGGTCATATTCCTAATACGCTACCAGAGCAAACAGATTTATGAACCAGTTTCAAAACACCCCTGAAGGCTATAAGATAAAACCATTCAGCATTTAAGTATATTTGTTTTTATGATGATTTTACAATGGCTTATACACATACTCGATAAATCTTTTTGGTATTTAAATAATCCACATAGAAACTTAGTTTTGTGTTGGTTTTATAGCACTCCTCAAGTCCATGCAATGGTTCTGTAATAAAACTAACGAGGTTTTATTAAGGTTTTGAGATGTACTCTAGAGAACCGCTATAAAATCAAAGCATAAAACTATTTCTACTTAAATGCTAGTAGCTCCCCCTAACCGGAAATAAATAAATCACATTGGGTAAAGATAACTGGAGAAAATAAATAGTAATCAAACTTTTCACAAGACTTAGACACCAAATACTTATCACGTGAGTATAGACACTGAGTATACTGACCACGTCGATCACGAAAAGACGAATGTCAGGCGGGATTGGCAATTGACAGTTGAAATATTTTGGAAATTGGATTAAATAATACCAAACGTACTTTTTCAGGATAAAATGATTTTAAAATGGTTTATTTTGAGGAGAAACGACTTTATGACGGCAATATGTGCAGCTAAATAGAATAAAGGTAGGGTAGCCATATTCTATTACAACCAGAGGGAACAACTAAAGAGAACATAATTTCAATTCATGTTTCTTGCAATTTGGTATGTATGACGGAAAGGAAATACACAATTTTTGGTATTCATTTGTATTTAGATATAGTACAAATCATTCCGGGAAAGATATGAGTCAAAATATTTTTTTAATTTTATGTGGTATTTTGTTTATTTTCTTAATTTCGCGTTGTTATTGGGGCGCGTTGCAGATTTACCACCTAGCTGATGTCATTTTGTCAAAAAAAATTCATTCGCAGATAATATTCGACATTTCACGTTGTATTCTTCATATATCAGGATATGCCAGGATGCCATCATTATATTTTTGCTTGTAAATTAGTCGCCCTATTTTTCGCAACAAGAATTAGATTAATTTAAGTCCGTTTGGCTGTTGTTATTTATGGAATATTTTCTAACCTAATTTCATTCAAAAAAAGATATTTTGATGCTAAATAGATTTTTTTAATGACATACAGGTTTATAACATGATTTGGTTTTATAATGATCCTCAGGAGGTTATTAAGAATCCTGCGAATAAGGCAAGCAGGTTTTATGCTTGCATTTCAAAATAGCCCTGAGAACCTTCATAGGAGTGGGCCCTCGTAGATTTATAGCAGCTTTAAGGAGGTTTTATGGATGTCGTTACAGCAAAACAGTTTTATCGATGCTGTGATTGTTATGGTCTTCAGAACCTTCTGAGGGCTATCACAAAACTGAAATTGTTACTTGGGACACTCCATAGGAGAATTTGGATGATTTGCTAAATCGGATAATTGCTGGGTGTAACTCAAATAGAAATGACCATGGTGTGTTCGAAAAAGTTCGGCAGTCAATGACGAGAAGATTGAATGCTTGTATCTAGGCTGGAGAAAGTCACTTCGAACATTTATTGTAGATTGAGCAATTTTACATGTACTTTTCGATAATAAAATGTTGTTAATGTCGTAAATTTTGTTCGCCCTGTATCTCCGAAACAAAGGGGGTTTTTCAAAAATATTCTTGAAATAAGTCAAGGAACAACCCCTTGAATTTTTGCCGAATGTTTATACCTAACACCCAGTATTATAATTATTATTGAACACCTCGATAGTTTTGAGAAACTTGCACTTTCGTCAACAGAAAAATGGAGTGAACCTCGTACAGTCTCCCAAAGGAAACGCAGAAACAGAAAAAGGCAACAAGGAATTTCATCTAATGCACGAAGCACGTCTTGTTTCAATGCTTGCTAGACCACTGTAGAATAACGCCGAGGTATTCTGTCGCAAGAATTATGGTTATAGTTGTCCGACATTTGTTATACAGAATTCAAACTATCGATTGAAAGTTATTTATTGATACTGCTCTATATCGGTAGCTCGCTATCGATAAAAATCGACTTGGCTTATGTTATTGTAATTAAGCGGGTATGATTTCTGTAAGAGTTTATTATTCTTTACGACATGTCGTGTTCTTGATGTATGTTTTATTCAAAACTTGCATGTGTGGAAGTTGAACTGGTTATTGGTTAATTTATTTTATTAAACATTGGTATTCAGTTACGCCCATGCCGATATTTACTTTCGACTTGACGGATAATGTTCCATGATGTGAGTTCAATGGACGATTAGCAGGTTGAAATGCATTTTTAAGTCGCATAAATGGTGTGTCTCTCCATAAATCTATTGACTGAGTAATTGCAACCATTTCAGGTTATTTTATGTCGCTATGGACTATTCTTATTATTTCAGAATTTGAATTATAACTCCTCACGGATTTTGCCATTATTTGCCACCTTCACATAATATTTAATAATTGACAAACACTTGCAGTAAGTACCTGAATAGAAAAAAAAGAACCAGGTCTTTACTCTCTTCTGTAGAAATTTGTATCTGAACCGGAGAACACACTGTGGACAGTTATTCTCTAAATTGAACCCACTGATTTACATGTTCAAAAATTTAAGACAACAAAATTTAACTAATGAGCGTTTTGCCCAAGTTGAAGCCAGGTTGCGCTATGGCGTGTGCTTGTGGGGCAACCCAACAAATTTTTGTTGAATGATATTGAAGGATTTGATTTGATTTAACCACTTTTAACTATTTTTCAACTGCAAACAAAAGTTTTACCCACCTTCTGCACTATTATTTTACGGATACATCTTCTATGCTCGTTTTTATACTAATGTCATTTGACTCCTTCAAGGAGCTGTGAGACCTCGTCGTTGTTAGGGGAGCCGAGTAGTCACCCCTCTCATGTGAGACCTCACAAGAAGAAAATAGAGGGAGAAAAGAGAGAAGAGACAGGGAAGGAGAAAGAGAGCAGCTCTCCGGAAGAAGAAGATCTATCTTGCCGGCAGGAGTTAGGTTAGGTAAATACGCTACCTCAATCAAGAACTTGAACCTGAGGAAGCGAAGAAGAAATCCGTGGAACACAAGACTCTAGGGTTTGAGCAAACAACCCAACCCCAGGACGAAAAGCGAGAGCGGGATCAGACAAATATCACCCCGCAGAAGTAGGTACCGTTGAGGAAGAAGGAGGGGAAAAGTACCTCCACCACCTCCACGGGAGGCAGCTATGCAACTGACTTGAAAACAGAGAAGATTGCCAACCTATCCAAAGCATTCCCTGAGACAGTCCACAGTGCGGACGATCAGACCAAACTGTAGGAGGCAATAGTGAAAGAGATGTGCGACAGATAGGAGCATAGGCTCCAGTTCAAAGGCATCCATTTCCATCCGGGCGTAATCCTGGTCAACTGTGAAATACCTCAGAAAGCGGAATGAATACGACTGAATGTACCACTGCTAAAAACCTGAGAGAAATCAGAACTAATAGTATGTGCGAGAGACGACATCCCGAAGACACATACAATCACTCTGTACTCCTCTAGAAGCCAGAAACTGGCAGAAGAGAAGCTTTAATGATAATAGAAGCTCAAAACGGAGGACTGATTACATCCTAATGGAAGATCATCAGCCTGAAAAAAGAGGGAACAGGCCATCTCTTGAGGGCAGGGATAGATGAACTATCCTGACAAAATCAGAGACGACGGGTACACCAATAATCATATGTTTGGGGCAGGTACTTGCCATAATAAGCCTACGTAGTCCCAATGCCCAATGAACAGAAAAAGTGTCTCGAGAGATCTCTCGAGTATAAAGAAATAGCCATATGCGCTTTCTTAGACATAGAGGGGGCATTCGACAACACCTCTCACGAAGCAATAAATAGGGCCCTAACGAACAAGGGAGTAGACAGAACCACATCCAGATGGATGTGCCAAATGCTGGCTACAAGAACCGCTGAAACGAAAGTGGGCGATACCAGCTTTCGGATCAGCACAAGCAGGGGATGCCCACAAAGAGGGGTACTATCACCTCTGATGTGGAGTCTCGTAGTAGACGAACTACTCGGAACACTTACCGGGAACGGAGTCACTTGCCTTGGATATGCTGTCGACATAGTCATTATGGCCAAAGGCAAATTCGAAGGAACCCTCTGCGATCTCATAGAAAGGGAGCTAGAGACTACCAGAAGATGGTGCCTCTCTGTGGGATTGAGAATTAACTCATCAAAAACCACAAAGGTAACATTCACTAGAAGAACAAAGATTCAGCACCTAAGAACTGTTCGCCTCGACGGATCAGATTTAGGATGGCAGCAAGAGGTGAAGTATCTAGGACTAACCCTAGACTCAAAACTACTCTGGAACAGACACGTAGAAAAGATCGCTAACAAGGCAAAATCATCACTGATGGTGTGCAGGAACATTGCAGGAAAAACATGGGGCTGTAACCCATCAATACTGCGATGGATGTACACCATGATAGTGAGACCTATGATCACCTACGGAGCAGTAGTGTGGCACGGTAGAACCGAACTCGCCACAACAAAGAAAATCCTGGAGAAAGTACAAAGACTAGCATGTCTTTGCATAACAGGAGCAATGAGGTCAACTCCAACAGCAGCAATAGAGGTCATTCTGGACCTCACTCCTCTCCATCTCATGGTGAGGAGAACTGCTTGGGGAGCAAACCTGAGGTAGGCCACAGTCGGACTCAAAGGGACAGCACACAGTGTAAGGGGCTCCACCGGAAGTACACACCTTGCCGATCTCCCAACTGACGAAATTACCAGGAAATTTAGTTTCGAGAAATTTTTTCGAACGGAACTAAATACTAAGAAACACTGGAGCACAGAATCCATTCGAGCACTGGGTAAAAATACCATTACATGGTACACGGACGGGTCTAAAACTCCCGACGGAACTGGAGCAGGAGTATTTGGACCTCGTACCAAGTACTCCGAACCCATGGGACACTTCCCCAGCATTTTTCAAGCGGAAATTCACGCCATAGCAAGATGCATTCATTTCAACCTCGACAGGAACTACCGGAACAAGGATATTGCAATCCTCTCCGACAGTCAAGCAGCCATCAAAGCGTTGAGCTCATATAACATCAACTCGAAGATGGTCTGGGAATGCCTAGAAAAACTTAATGATCTAGGCAGGAACAACAAGGTGATCCTCCTCTGGGTGCCTGGGCACGTCGGAGTTGGGGGCAATGAACAAGCAGACACCCTGGCACGAAAAGGGGCATCAACGCCACTGATCGGGCCAGAACCATTCTGCGGAAGAAGCAATGAGAGCAACATACTGGCAAAGACTTCCAGGGCTAAGGCAGGCCAAAGATCTCCTCGGCAATTTCAACCGAGCAAGATCGAAAACACTGATTAACCTCAGCAAAATTAGTCTAAAGACAATCACAGGATTTCTAACGGGGCATTGCAGACTCAAAGAACACCTAAGGAAGCTAGGCTTGGAGGAGGACAACACCTGCAGATTCTGTGGGGAACATCCAGAAACACCTCACCACATATTGATGGAGTGTTATGCTGTACACCACAAAAGATTAAATATACTGGGATCACACCAGCTGACTGTGGAAGAAATACCACAAATGGACCCCCTCAAAATCCTAAAATTCCTGAAGGAATTGAGGCTTGAGGGGCTGCTGTAAAGGAGAACACCTTGAGATAGCAGAAGAAGATGGGGCACAATAGATCTAACTAGGTCGCAGCGCATCAGTCACCATCCATACCTAACAATACAATACAAGAGAGCAGCCACGCTTCCTCCACATCTTCCTCGATGAGAGAGAAGCTCTCCGGAAAAAGAAGATTTATCTTCCCGGCAGGAGTTAGGTTAGGTAAATACGCTACCTCAATCAAGGACTTGAACCTGAGGAAACGAAGAAGAAATCCGTGGAGAACAAGACTCTAGGGTTTGAGCAAACAACCCAACCCCAGGACGAAAAGCGAAAGCGGGATCAGACAAATATCACCCCGCAGAAGTAGGTACCGTTGAGGAAGAGGGCGGGGAAAAGTAACTCCACCACCTCCACGGGAGGCAGCTATGCAACTGACTTGAAAACAGAGAAGATTGCCAACCTATCCAAGGCATTCCCTGAGACAGTCCACAGTGCGGACGATCAGACCAAACTGTAGGAGGCAATAGTGAAAGAGATGTGCGACAGATAGGAGCATAGGCTCCAGTTCAAAGGCATCCATTTTCATCCGGGCGTAATCCTGGTCAACTGTGAAATACCACAGAAAGCGGAATGAATACGACTGAATGTACCACTGCTAAAAACCTGAGAGAAATCAGAACTAATAGTATGTGCGAGAGACGAGATCCCGAAGACACATACAATCACTCTGTACTCCTCTAGAAGCCAGAAACTAGCAGAAGAGAAGCTTTAATGATAATAGAAGCTCAAAACGGAGGACTGATTACATCCTAATAGAAGATCATCAGCCTGAAAAAAGAGGGCACAGGCCATCTCTTGAGGGCAGGGATAGATGAACTATCCTGACAAAATCAGAGACAACGGGTACACCAATAATCATATGTTTGGGGCAGCTACTTGCCATAATAAGCCTACGTAGTCCCAATGCCCAATGAACAGAAAAAGTGTGTGCTCTGAAAGGAATTGTCATCGACGTGTTTGTGGTTTCTGCATTCATGGTGCTGATTCACCTCGAAGATGAGGCTGTGTTTTAACTAAGTTACGTTAATCTGTGTTATATTCTGGCATAAACTCAGACTGGCGATGGTGATTTCTATATCTTGAGAAAGTGGAAATTGTTTGTGACTCATTTAATTATTTCACGTTTGACGATATGATAATGATTGAATTCCTTTTGAAGTTGATTTCTAGTTAATAATCCAAGAGTATTACGAGGAAGTGATTTTATGAATGCACTTCATAAAAGTTATATTAATTAGTTGTGTTATCGGTTCTGATAATTTTTTCGTTTATCAAATGTTTTAATAATTGAACTCCGCTTCTTCTTTTCACTAGAAAAGTAATTTTTTTAGGTAGTGTGCTTATTCAATTAGACTATATCATAAACATTTACAATTTCGCAAATATAGCACCAACAATTCGAGATGTCCACCCGGTATAAGTACTACTCTGAAATCGTGTATACTCCACCGGACAAGAATATTATTAATGGACAAATTTACCTGGGTGCAGTATACGGTGCCATCAATTTATCAGGCTAAGTGCAGAATGAATCTTCATGTTATGGGTTTGTTCCTGTAATAAAATCGCTCGGTATTCCTGAAACTTACAAATTGCGTACAATTCAGAAATACCATTCACGGTCAGAGTGGGATAAGCCCGTTTGGTGTGATTTGTGGCGTTATTCACAATAGGAAAAGGGTTATAAATTTACTACAAAAGGAAAACTGAACGATCGATAGCGGAAACTCCATATTAAACATATTTCAGCTATCCTCTTATCATTCAATATACTCACTTCATTTCAGATCATTAAAAATTTGCTGAAATTAATTTATTGTGGATTTCTCTATTGCAATCTCCAAAAAACTGAAAAAATTCAAAAATATTCAAATAAAGCAAGCTGAAGTATTGGTGCTCCGGGTCACAAATAAAGGAAAAAATACTTTTATATTCATGTCAACTGAAACAGTTTTTGTTCATCTGAAAAAAGTGATATTTTGGATTTGGTCTGGTGTCCAATATGGTCATAAACCTTCAGAACTTATAAAATTTTATAATAATGTAAAATTAAATGAATAATCCAGTCTTCCGCTTCAACCAATACAGTTGGTATATTCGTCAACAAGTTTCCAACAGAAAACAACTACTGCCTCCTACGACCTTTGAATTATATATAATGCTGATTCTTGGCAAAGTTTTCTATACAAGAACTACTTTGAAGTGCTCTTTACAAATCATAGCTATTATTATTTTCCGATTTAAATGGAGGAACACCTACCTACAGGTTTCATGGTTCTTGCCACTCATCGGCGAAGGCTGGTTCTCCCAAATAAATGAAAAATTCACTTCAGCTTTTGTTGGGAATTTCTAAGATAAAAACTGTATGTATCCAGGACCATCTCTAGGTTCCAGAGAGCACTCCTACTATATCATCTTCTTCTTCCAAAGCCGAAGTTTCATGAGAACAACCCTATTAGCACACCATGTCCCAGGGACGTCCTTATTTGGTACAAATCATGTCCGAATGTCCGGGTCTTAAAATCATTGTCCTTAGGACGCCCTATTCAATGCATTTTCATGAATTTTCCCAAAGGAATTCCTATGGATGTCCCAATGATATCCCAATCGGTACATCGTATAAAACGTCTCTGCGCGGACGTCTTTGGGATGTCCTGGGTCGGATATATTTTGTAATGATTCCTAGGACATCCATCGGACGTCCTTGTTAGTAAGTATTCTGGCATGACTTTGAAAGGACGTCCCATGGTTGTCCATGTACGGGACATTCAGGAACACCCCGCATGAATGAATAATTGACGTCCCAATTGGTTAATCTCAGAATATCTCCCTGCGAGGACTTCCTTGGGATGTCCTGGTTCAGATATATTTTGTAGAATTTTCTAGGACATCCATTGGTTGTCCTGGTTGGCAAGTATTCGGCATGTCTTCGAAAGGACTTTTTATGGTTGTCCTGGTATGGGTGGAACGTCCTTGATGAATGTACAACGGACGTCCCAAACAGTGAATTTTAGAAACTGTTCCTGCGAGTACATCCTTGGGATGTCCTGGATGGAACGTTTTTCGGAATGTTTCCTAGGTGCATCCATCCAAAGGTGAAGGATGGATGATCATAAAAAATAAAACAAAATTCGAAAACAGTTACAATAATCATACCTCCATGTGTACACAGTACCCGTCTATCCATCCCAGCTACCCACAACCCATCTAAAATGAAACCATTTTCACCATCAATAAGGTCATCAGGGGCCATATTCTCGAGTTTGTACGCATGCCAATTCGGTCACTGTTTCACAACAATGAACATGAAAAATGTATGTTTGTCTCTCTTGTTTTTATACAACTTGAAACCGAACAATTCCTCTATGTATGGATTCCGTGCATAAAGTTGCTTTCTGTGTTTTGTGTTCTGTGTTCAGTGTTCAGGTGAAGTGTTGACGAATTGACAGACAATTGTTGAGTATTTAATATTTATATTTACCAGCTATGGCGGCTTATCTATAACATTTTGTGATTAGTTAGTTTAGTGACTGTTGTGGAAGTTATTTTATGTTAATTCAATATAGTTATATCTTTAAATGAAAATAAAAGTTTTGTTCTACTATTCAATAGTTATTTTTAACCTATTCAACACTGTTTTGAAAAATGTGTTTCCGTAAGTAGAGTTGTGTATATCTTTTAAACATGTACAAACTAAAATGAAATATATCAAACCGCCAGCGCAATAGAATCGCTAAACGATTGACAGAAGCTTTAGAAAGAGAAGTCTCGACTGATTCAGATGTATCCTGATATTTCCAAAACCGAATTGAATGACTCTGAGAGAGTGCTGAGCTTACAGTAAGTGCATCTGGTTCCGTCCAAATTGGTATCTCCAGGAATCCACAACAATATCATAATCTCAGCCGTGAAAGATATGTACGAACAAACACATCTGATAATTCTGCACATCCTAAGGACGTCCCAGATGTACTTTCGATTGATGTAATTCGGGGACGTCCAATGAACATCCCAGGATGTCGATTGAATATCCTTATAGAACGTCAAATTTTGGTGAGAAGTCGAAACATTGTTACTTCCCACGGATGTACAATGGACGTCCGCGGTATCAATTCTGCTCGTCCCATGGACGTCCCAAATGTACTTTTGATTTATGTAATTCGGGGACGTCCAATTAACATCCCAGGTGGATGTCCACTGGATATCCTTATAGAACGTCCAATTTTGGTGAGATGCCGAGACATTGGTGCTTCCTACGGATGTTCAATGGACGTCCGCGGTACCAATTCTGCACGTCCTAAGGACGTCCCGAACGTCCTGAGAGGATGTCCTATGGAATACCATCGGACTTCATGGTGCTATTAGGGTATGTCGAAACTGCTCGGCACTGCAAAGTAGTTCTTGTAGAAAACATCGCCAATAATCTAAAAGATATAATTCAACGGTCGTAGATGGCAATAGTTGTTTTCTGTTGAAGAAATGCAGACGAATATACCTGTTGTATAGGTTGAATTAGATTAGGTAATCCATTTTTCATTACTAGATTGATTTTCTTCCGCCAAGTAGTATCAACATTGTTCTCACTATAGAATATTTGTTACCAAAGCAAAATAATTCAACACTCGGTATCAGCAATATACGCCAAAGCATCTGAAACTCCATCTCAAGCTCTTCAAGAAATTTTTCTTAATTAACCAAGGATTCATTTTTTGCCTAGTATAACTAGCAAATATCGTATGGAACATAAAACGTAAGAAATATATTCAAAACAAGCTATCACTTAGAAAAAATAAAATTAGGTAAGAAAATATTTTTAAACACTACTTGTTATACAAATGCACTAAAAAGTAAAAAATTATTTATTCAGATGTGTGGCGTAGATTATTCTGTGATTAACAGATTCAAATGCTTGCTGCCATTTTAAATTGAATCTGATAATTACAAAACTCGTGCGCCATCTTGGAGCCGCCATATTGTATCTATGAATTTTTCTTAAGAAAAGAGCTTAGATCGCTCTATAATACCGCCATAACTTTGAAATAAAATTCGAAATATCAAGGCATTCTTCGAATTTTTTTCATTACTAAAAATCCATAAAACCTATCGGTAAAGGACCCCGCAAACTCCTTATGGAATTTGGGTCCCGGTGGATTTTTTTGAATTTTTGGTATGATATAGTCCATATAATTCTCAACCAATGTTACCATTGCGCACACCCAAAAAAAATTAAAAGTTTTGCTGCTAGGGGGCGTTGAAATCACCCTTTGTGTAGATTAGACTATTTATTTTTGAACCCGGTAACAATATTTTCACTTGTTTTATTATTGCTAATGTTGCACAATATTGTGCTATTTTATAAAAAAAAGTATTATCCCCTTCCCTTTTCCCCCAACTCCTATTACGAAACGCAAAAAAAACATTTCTAGAGTGTCTTCAAATACATCGTCGGATGTTTAAATATGCCTAAATAAGAGAAATAGCTATTTTTGAGATTATCCCCCCACCCCCCAAATGACACAAAACGAAAAAATTTCGGTGGAGTTTTCTGAATTATTGATATGATGCAGTTCAAGTTATTTTGAATAGAAATAAATTGGGTGACAAACCCCAAAAAATAATGGTTTTGATGCTAGGGGGCGTTGAAATCATATCTTGCTCAGAATAGACTATTCATTTTTATAGGCGGAAATAATAGCTCTACGTATTTTAGTTTAGATTATGCTGATCAATTGTGTAATTTTTTATAAATTGAAAATCTAAAACCTCCCCCTTACCCCCTACCCCTATTTTAAAACACGAAAAAAATTAATTCCCGACTACTTGTAAATCTTTTATCAAAATAAATGTTAATCAGCTCAAATTGAGGAAATCGTTTCACCTTTCCCTCCCTTCAGAAAAGTATTGGTGGAGTTTGCTGATTTCTTACTAGGGCGTAGTTCATAATTTTTTAATATCAACTTATTGGGTGAATGTCTTGAAAATAAATAAAAATTAGACATCCACAATTTGAATTTGAAGTGGTGCATGAATACATTTTTTTCCTGTTTTGAAATAGGGGTTGGGGGTAAGGGAAAGGTTTTAGAATTTCAATTTATAAAAATTTACACGATCGTTCGGCATAAAATAAAACAAAAGTACGTAGAGATATTGTTTCCGCCTATAATAATGAATAATCTATTCTGAGCAAGGTATGAATTCGACGCCCCCTAGCATCAAAACTATTCATTTTTGGGGTTTGTCACCCGATTTATTTCTATTCAAAATAACAGGAACTGCATAATATCAAAAATTCAGAAAAATCCACCGAAATTTTTTAGTTTTGTGTCATTTGGGGGGTGGGGGGATAATCATAACAAACTGCTATTTCCCTTATTTAGGCATATTTAAACATTCGACGATATATTTGAAGGCACTCGAGAAATTTTTTTTTTCGTTTCGTAATAGGAGTTTGGGGAAAAAGGGGAGG
Source organism: Chrysolina oricalcia (assembly GCA_944452925.2). Lineage (NCBI taxonomy): Eukaryota > Metazoa > Arthropoda > Insecta > Coleoptera > Chrysomelidae > Chrysolina > Chrysolina oricalcia. The sequence continues at coordinate 20,798,660 of OX101823.2, read as the reverse complement.
GGGTAAGAATTTTTTTTATAAAACAGCACAATATTGTGCAACATTAGCAACAATGAAACAAGTGAAAATATTGTTACCGGGTTCAAAAATAAATGGTCTAATCTGCGCAAGGGGTGATTTCAACGCCCCCTAGCAGCAAAACTGTTCATTTTTTTGGGTTGGCGCAATGGTAACATTGGTTGAGAATTACATGGACTACATCATACCAAAAATTCAAAAAAATCCACCTGGACCCAAATTCCATAAGAAGTTTGCGGGGTCCTTTTTCAAACCAAACTTGACTACGCCACAGGATTTGTGATAATTTCATCCCATGTAACAGAAATCACGAGGAAACATTGAAATATAAATTATGTAATAATAAGCCTTGTGATTGCGGTGTAAAAGGAAGTTAGAAATATTTAAAATTGAAGACAAAGGTAGATAAATGCTTAAACTGACATTTTCTTGAAAATTGAAATTTTTCAGTGGAAATAGGTTTCAACTACATAGAATTTTTTAAGTACAGGTCCCATGCATCTATTGAACAAATTGAGAAAGTTACAAGTGAATCAGGACCTATTTTCAATCATTTTGTACTACATGTACTGGATGAAGGATTCATGTATGGAAGTACGTTTTATGATCATGAATACTACATGCACATTTAACGAGATTTTCCTGCACTCAAATTCTTTATCCGTTAGAAATAATCGCTGACTTTTCTTCAATGTAGACAACACTTACGGTGTGTTACAGTTACACAAATAGACCCCATTAACTCCCTGGAGAGGAGGTTAACTGTAAAATCGATCATATTAAACAATTTCCCGCAGTTTAATCCTATCATTCAAGGAATAAAAATGTTTACAAGTACTCATTGCATCTGCTGATACGATAGCATATTATAAGTGTACGAGCCTTTGAAGCACGTGCCAAGTTTGAGGTCTTGACGCGAAGCGGAGTGTCCTTAACGTTGCGAGTGCTTCGAAGGCACTTTTACACGTGTATCATACGCTATTTTATATTATGCCTACGTCGTGGCTTCAAAAACAATTCCTTAAAATGAATTTCAAATCGAATATTTTATTATATCTAATCAATTAGGAAATGGACATCTGATTTGATGTGATAAAACTGAGAGTTTGGCGTTGTTACCTACCAACATACTTTATAGCTCGGCGTGTTTTGATTTTGAAGATTTTGTACGCTTTTTGTTGCATTTGACAAGTATTATGATGCAGGTATAAAAAAAAATTGTTAATATTGAATCATACATTCACAAAAATATTCCAGAGAAATATTTCACAAAAATTGAAGGTATACCTTCCATTTCAATTTTTCGAAACATTTTGGTTATTCATTCCGCAGAGGAGGGCCTGATAAGGGCTCACGTTCAAACCTAACGTAACCTAGTTATTCCTTTGGGAGCCCATCAAGGGCGATACCATTCGTACTTTCGATATCGGTTGGCATACCGATGAGCATAAAGTACTTCATAGGTTTGTCTTCGAACAATTGAAATGAGCTAAACCAATGGCTTGAGCAAGTAAAGATACAGTTTAATTCAATAACGGACTTGCAACAGACAATGCCGGTCCAATACTTTACACTTCTGAAGCATGCATTATACACCAAGCAATAGCATAAAATTAGTGAGTTTTTAACAAAAATACTAGTAGGAAACCGACTATACCATCACATGAAAGTCAGAACGTAGTTATTTTCTGTTATGTTTTCGACTCGCGACTGTCATTTATTAATTTGTTATAAACATCTAAATAACAAAAAACGTGTTTGTTAATCGTTTTGCTTACAAAATGAAAACTAATAGAGCAATCTGGTCGCTTCAATGAAATAAATTGTAGATACGTGAAATACGAACAAAATGGGATGTTTTACGACGAAAAACTGGAAAAACAAGAAAAAAACTATAAAAAAATTCACAACTCCGCCATTTTTCAAGAAGTAGGATTGGCCTTTCTCATGAAAGAAGTGAATCATATGTACTTTATGTGTGCACAAGGTGCTGTCGGACCGTTAATTTTAGCACATTTGTAATTAAATTTTTTTTCACCATCTTGCAGCATGTCTGCATGCTCTAGTGATAAAGCGATTTCAATTTCTCAAACAGATTATGAAAGTAGAAGTATGGTAGTACATAACGTATATTGTCATTTTGCGCTACAATGGTGCGAAATGGGTGAAAAACACATGCAAAATGACTGAAAACGGCCGAGTGGTAGGAGTGTCCGGGAGATGAGGGGAATTCTTCTAATGAACGGATACGTGATAATACGCTTTCCCTCATCTCCCGCTCTCTCCTCCACTCCACCGCTTCTACCAGCTTGGCCGTTTTCAGTCATGTTTGCAAGCATTTTTCACCCATTTCTCAACATTTCAGCGCAAAATGAGAATATTCGTTTTATGGTACTGCGTACTTCTACTTTCAAAATCTGTTTTAGAAATTGAAATCGGACTATCACTATAGTCACTAGGCACGCTGCAAGATGGTGCAAAAAAAATCAAATTGCAATAATTGTGCCAAAACTAATGATCCGTCAGAGCCTGTTTTGTGCTCATATAGAGTATACATGATTCAATACCTTCAATAGAAGCTTCAACCCTATTTATTGAAAAATGGCGCAGTTATGAATTTTTTAAAAAATCATAAAATTTTCCTTTTTTTTCGGTTTTCTTTCGTTTACTAATGATCCGATCGCGTCGTAAACACTCCATTTTGTTCGCATTTCAATTGTCTACAATTTCTTGGAGCCATCAAACTGCCCTATCAATTTTCATTTTATAAGCAAAAAAAACAATTAGAAAAACACGTTTTTGTTATTTAAATGTTTATAACAAATTAATAAATGACCGTTGCGATTCATAACAAAACAGAATATAACTTCGGACTGTCTTCCATGTGATGGCACAGTCGGTTTTCTACTAGTATTTCTGTTAGGAAAAAATGCTCTGTTGATTGGCCTATTATTCGTACGGTGTAGGTGGTTTGATAATTTAGGTGTACATAGTGTGACAAAATCTGGTGATAAACCACTCTTCTTTACCTGACTGAAAACGGTTCTATGAAAGGAAGTTCAGAAATAGGTAATTGTCAACATACGCAGATCAATATTCAGCCTCTCTTTGTATGAATCCGACAAAATAAACAATTTTATGTGATTGTTTTCTATCAATATTCGACCCTGAAATATTATTTCAAGGAAATAAACAATAAGTTTGATGTGGTGGGACATTCCTGTCCGGAGAAAACTGCAATGCTCTTGATAAATATCGATCTATAATAAAGTTAGCCAATGTGAAAAACTCTATTGTATTTAATATACGAATTGTTTCAAAATTATTGATGAGATAATGAAGAAAATGCACTGATAAAGAAAAAGAGAGGGAAGAAAAAATGTTTTGAATGATCCAGTATGAGGTGGCATCAATTGAAATGGTGTCGACGAGTATGGTAGCATTTTCTGAAGGTATATATTCTACAATATGACTGCCAGAAAATTCAAACAGAAGATTTTCACTTCAACCATTCTCACAGAAAAAGATGGTAACATATCTGAATTACTGAGAATTGAAAAATCGGTGATCAAAATCAAACTTCAAGAGAAAGATGACATAATAATAATAATAATAATAATAATAAAGGTTATTCAACAAAATTTACAAGAAAATATATATGTATAATTTTTGAATAAAGCAGAGAAAAAATCACAGAAGCAGTATGAAAAAGTTCCTTATAGATTCACTTTTATAGAGTGATATACAAGATAATAAGTGAAGTAATAAGTAAATGTAATAGTATAAGTGATAAGTAAAAAAATAATAATAAAAAATAATAATAATAATGATAATAAGAGGGCTTATATAGCATTTATATTACAATATCAATGGAGCAAGATATACAAAAACGTGTAGATAAATTAAGGGTTTATATAATTGACTTGATCGGTTATTTTGTCATAGTTTGGGTTTTTGGCATCGTTTAAATGTGCGGCAAAAGAAACAATATATTGATATCAACTGAACTTTTCTTCCATTATAGTATCATCTAAAAAGGCGTTGTATTTATTTTGATGACTGAAGAATTTATGTACATTTCATCACCTTTTTTTTACAAAACCTTGAACATTTACCTGCGCTTTATGTACCATGTAGAATTTTTGTATTAAGGATCTATTCGATTCAGCTAATTAAGTTATTATCCACTACAACAGAAAGAAATACTGTTTGGAACAGTCCTGTCTTTCAATTCAAACTGATAGCGGTCAAATGAAGTATTTTAAATTACACATCATTTGATATACAGGACGATTATTCGAAATATTTCGATAACGTAATTTCAATATTAGTGGCGTCCTCAGGTTTATTTGAGAAAAAAAAACTGATTTTTTGGAAATTTTGGCGATAAGATAAATTCGAAGTAGTCTTTGAAATTTAAAATTTCATTTCGAATATATGGCACTGAACTAAAACTTGCCACTGAAAAAAAAACATTTGAATCGGATAATAAATTATAGTTTTAGAAGGGTGCTCCGCTTTCAAATGGGTCACTCTGTTGTTTCTCTTGTTTCCAAAAATATTTTTTACGTTGATTTTACGTTTCCACGTTCGAACCCGATGTGAATTTTTCGTAAATCCTACGCGATCTCTATCTATTCTTCGGGGGGTTCAAAGGGAAGCGAGGAGGAACATTTTTGTAAAATTATTGTATTGTGTCATTAGTTTTTGATAAGTGTGAAAGTTATCAGTAAGTAGCATACATTTAAATAGAAAAAAGTTGTTTGCGCCCCTTTCCCATATCCCACCTTCATAGAGACATACAGACCAAGTTACGGAAAGTATTCGACGAACCGATGTTCTCACTGTTTATACAGATTTTTCAGATTTTTTTTCGTTAGCTTTCGTAACTTTTGTCGAAAAGAAGTGAGAGTTCGGCGAGCCCCCAACCGATAGTTCTTGTTTAGCCGTAATTTTCCACGTCCGAAACCATCGGAAAATATTCCCAATTAATACGAATTAAAATGTTTCCAACATTTCAGCTCAATCGGATGACAGCATAAGCTTGAAAATTGGATTACAAATTTTGAACAATAAAGCCATACGAACTACGAAGTTACATTAAATCTTGTAATGATAACAAAAAATAGAAAATCTTATTACTCCAAACGAACCAACTTTCTATCGTATTCACTTCGAATAATCATTGATCCACAACATTCCTCATACTCATTAATTACCAAAAATGGTAAATGAGCTGAACGATGATAAGCCAATCAATAACCAGTCGGCGAGTGATAAATATTCGCGTATTTCTAATTGATGTCTTTCGTACCAAACCGTCACTAACAATGTCAAATTCTGCACTGATGCAAATCAGCGGCATCATCAAAGTTGGAATTGGCGACACTACCAGGTAGGAAAGAAAATTTAAGCGATGTTTATCACCATACAATGCAATTTATCCGCTTCCAAAATTAAAATCGGACGCCCAAAAATCAATTTACGATAATTGTGTTGGTGCTGCCAAAGAATGTTTGGCTCTTTTTACAGATTGTATCGATGTTGATCAAGTTGAGAGATATCCCGTGCTGAAAATGTTTCTCGAAAATTTAATGGTCAAAGTGGATGGTGTAATGCAAGAAGCGAAATGGTGACAGTATTACGCGGGGTAGCTAAAAAGTATGGCAATGAGGTGTTTCCTTTGAAATGTACGATGGTGATACCTAGTTAGTCTACACCGGTTCCATGGATAAAAAAAGTAAGTTAACATTGCAATAATCAATAACTCATTAGAAGTGCCAGTGAAAAGTTTCCCGTCAAAAAGTCTAACCGGTTTTGAGCGAAAAAATTAAAAAAGAAAAAGCATGTCGACTGATATTTATAAAACAGAAAAATTGGATTAGCGCGTCATCATCAAGTACCTGTATTTGAAGGAGTGTTTTCTCGTTTCGTACAGTATAGCTTCATACACCCAGGCAAAACTACCTGAAATCTTCACATATTCTGATAAGTTTGCAACCATTCAAAGAACACAGAGTAATCATGATTATCTGAATAAGGGTAGAACATTTACTGGGAAATACTATCCGACGTTATTGACCACATTGAAAACATGAAGACGTGGAAACTTGTCCAAAGGTGTTCTGTTTCAAACAGGTTTGTGTTCAAAAAGCTACTGGAAGAGTTCTTGCTTCAGCTTTTTGGGATTGCCATGGAGTAATCATGATTGATTATCTGGATAAGGGTAGAACATTAACTGGGAATAATTATACGACGTTACTGACCACTCTACGAGAAAAAATCAAGGAGAAAAGACGTGAAAAGTTGTCCAAAGGTGTTTTGTTCTTGCAGGACAATGCCTCTGCACACAAATCGAATGCAAACAATTGGTAATTTGGGGTTCGAATTACTGGAACACACCACTTATTCATCAGATCTAACTCCGTCCCAATATCATGTCTTTCCTCAACTTAAATAAAGTTTAAAAATTCGTTAATATTTTTCCAACGAAGATGGTACAGAAGCTGTAGTGCCCTGGTTTGAAGAGCAAAATAATTTCATTTTCAAAGGTCAGATTCGTTGTAATATAAGAATTGAATCAAGAGGGTGTGTTGATTAATGAATTATTATTTTTGCTCCTATAGTAGGCTAAGCATGTTTAAATACATCCTCGTATAAACCTGGAGGACAAAACATATTTACGTGTACGTGCAGTACAACTGCTAAAAAAAACATTGGTCAAGTGATGCATCATAGAAAAGCTTATTTCTCACTTTTTTATGGTTACGAACCACAGTTAGTACCTAATCAAAAAATAATTAAAGAAAATTAAGTGGTATTTGAAAATAAAAACCAGTGGAACTTTCCGAAAAAATGTGTTACCATTCAATGTGTCTTTTTATTAAGGACCGTAGTGGCCGTGCTGGTAGAGCGTGCGCCTCTCAAGCGAAGAGTTGAGGGTTCAAATCCCCGCATGGTCATCGGTCTGATGTATGGCATCACACGTTAAAAGGTAAGGGCTGCGTCTTCCCTAGCACACACAAGTCTCTCGAAGACTTCTGATGTTGCGCGTAGGGGTGCAATCGGTTGAAGGAAATAACAATTTCAACAACAAAAGTATTTAACAATTTTATGTTAGTTGTTCAAAAGTAGAATTCATAGTCATTAATTGAACTATACAGTAGATATAGAGTATAGGTACTATTTTTCCAAGAGTCTGGGAAGTGACAAGTGGTGATTAAATTATGATAAAAGTATAATGAAACGTTGACTACGGCTTTGATATTGCCTTCTACACCGATGATGATGATTTACTTCTCAGTAAATTACATGACCACGATGTGCAAGGCTCCGCACCTAGTTGGATCAAAGCATATTTTCAAAATAAACCCAACGTGTTAAATTAAATGTTGATTGGAAAGTGTAGTATTCTGTTATCCTCGTTGTCACCACAGGCGTCCTCAGGGGAATGTACTAAGACAAATGAAATCTTACAGCTCTAGAAATGAAACTCGTTTGAAATAACTCTAAACGATTCATTCTGAAAAATATCAATAACAGTGTTCTACTTGAATATAAAACCATAAATCTGTAGAAAAAAAGAAGCCGTTGCATTTTTTGGAGTACAAATCGACCCTCAACATTGAAGTATCGATCCTACAAAAAATATTATAAGAGTCAAGACTTTCAAGGTGTTACAATAAGGAAAAAATGTTATTTCCAAATAACTTTATTTTTTCAATCAATAACAAATAATACTCATATTACAACAACACCAACGAGGTATTTTTCCACAATATTTTAAATACCCAACAATCCGGATTTCAGCAACAGAAATCTACGAGCGATGCTGTTCCTCAAAAGACTCACAAGGAAGTGAGTGCAGCAATATTCTGTGATTTGTCGAAGGCCTTCGACTCCGTAGATCATGGAATTTTGTTACGAAAACTACATTTCTACGGATTCAGTCATATCTGAGTCAAAGGAGCCAGCTTGTTGAAACTCACAAGTTATCAGAAAGTGGGGCAATTTATTGTGGCGTTCCTCAAGGATCAGTGCTTGGTCCAATATTGTTTTCATTGTAGTTCAATGACTTGGCCAGCATAACAATTGATGGATTCTTCACAATTTTCAAAGATGATACAACAATCCTGAGACATGACGACAACATTGATTGTCAAAACTCGATAATAACTTGTGATATATTCAAAATTAAAGAATGGTGTGATTCTAACCTATTTCCCTTCAACATTAACGAAACTACTTATACAGGGTGGCCCAGCGAAAACGAAACAAGGCCGATATTTCATATTCATCGTTCGCAGAAAAAAAAATGCTCGGACCCGTCGATTTTTATTGCGAGTGGGACATCTTTTGCGCATATTCTCAACTTTGTCACTTCAAGCCCATCGGAGGGGTTAAATCCAACCCTTAAATCTTTAATGGGAGTAGGGTTCATGTGATACCGCATTTTGAAGGTAATGGAATTCTCTTTCCAACGTTTGTTGTTTTTTTTAATTTGATGCAGTAGTTCTCGAGAAATCATTGTCAACATTGACATGAATTCGTATCAATTTTCAACTTGAATTGTTAGAATTGTGTTCATAGCAATAGTTTGAGAAAATATTAAGTTTTTCTAAGTTTTTGATACATAGAAGGGGGGGGGAGGGTGATTCAAAACATTAAAATACAAAATTTGGCTACTATTTCACTTTTTATTTCAACAAGTGTTCAAAATGTTGGCCTTCTGCTTCCATGCAGTAATAGAGGTTTTGTTCAGAACGATTTCGGACGTTCTGAAGCATTACAGGTGTAATGTTCCGACATTCATCAATGATCCGTTGACGTAAATCATGTAAAGAAACTGGTTGAGTTTTATTGATGATACTCTTCAAGTGACCCCACAGAAAAAATCTAACGGGCTTAAATCTGGTAACCTTGCGGGCCACTTCACTGCTCCTCTTTGCCCGATCCATCTCCCAGGAAAGGTTTCATTCAGATACTGACGAACCGCAAGGAGATAGTGGGGAGGTACCCCATCTTGCTGAAATGTCAAGTCATTCGCACTGTAACGGTCAGTATTTTCAAGAATTTCTGTCAACGCAGGATCGACAGTATCTTCTAACAATTCCCAGTACATTTGTCCTGTTAGATTTCCTGGTAGAAAAAAAGGACCAACAACACAATCGCCATAGATTCCAGCCCAGACGTTCAATTTCTCAGGATGTTGAGTGTGACTTTCATGAAACAAGCGTGGATTTTCATCAGACCAGTACCGACAATTATGACGATTAACAGTCCCATTGACGAAAAAAGAACACTCATCTGAGAAACAAATGTTGAACAACAAATTCTGGTTCGTTATTATCCGTTGACTCATTATCTCACAAAGTTCCAAACGTCTATCAAAGTCATCCTCATTTAATTTTTGTACCAGATGGATTTTATACGGGTGGAATTTATGGGCTTTTGAAATTCTTTGAATGCTTGTACGGCTTATGCCAGAAACTGTAGGTAATTGCCTGGTACTCAACGTAGGATCGATATTGACGTGGCCCAAAACAGCCACTTCCATTGCTTCGTTTCCCACTATTCTATTCGGAGCGATTCGTTTTCGATTCGCCACCGATCCTGTCTCCCTGAACTTGGCCACTACTTCAATAACATATTTTCTGTGAACATGCTTCGAATAAACCATTTTGGGCACAAACAAATTTAAGTCTTAATAGTCAACGACAAACTCTTGTGAGATACTACTGGTGGTTGAATTGAATGTAAAAACTAATTCATCAATTTTACTTCCAAAGGAATAGAAAAACGGTACTATTTATAGTATTTCTGACAGAAGTACCGAATTCCATAGCAGCAAAAACTACTAATAGTCCAGGAGCACGCTACAAAAAGCTGGCCTCTCGAGTTATCAGATGAGGAATTTTTTTAAGTGATGTGAAAATCATATCCTGCCAGACCTAAAGCTGTACAGGGTTGGTACCAACTTTTGTATTTCCAGAGAAAACCTTATTTTTTTTCACATGTTTTGCTTGGCATTCTCATTCTTAGTTTAAAAACCTGGCCACACTACATGTCATGTCTTGTGCAGAATTTCTGGTCTGATAGCATATGACTTTCATAATGGTCCTAGTAAGTACTTATTGAAAACAATGATCATCCGGTAACTCGATAGTCCAGCTTTTTTGCAGCGGGCTCTTAGTCCATAAGGTTTTACTAATAAATTTGTAAAAAAGATGCTGAAAATACTTTCAAAATTTTGATTTGCAAGCCTAAAATGGTATACTACTTGTCGTTTAAAAATGCAAATGAGAATATTAGGAGCGTGTTTCTGATGCATTAAAAAACTGACCTTAAATTATTCCTCATTATAGTTGGCCAGGATAGGATTTTACCAAACAAAAAGCAGTCATTGTTAGATAACTACACGATGAGAAATACTGCTGAACGTGAAACAAGCGTAACTTCAGATTGTCAGCCGATGATTGTTCTAAACTTGTTTTCTCGAGAACTAAAAAAAACTAACAAACGTTGGAAACAGAATTCGATTACCTTCAAAATGCGGTATCACATGAACCCTACTCCCATTAAAGATTTAAGGGTTGGAGCTAACCCCTCCGAGGGGCTTGAAGTGACAAAGTTGAGAATATGCGCAAAAGATGTCCTCCTCGCAATAAAAATCGACGGGTCCGAGCGTTTCTTTTTCTGCGAACGATAAATATGAAACATCGGCCTTGTTTCGTTTTCGCTGGGCCACCCTGTATAGCATACCAGTGTGTCCTACCTGATATCCCTTCAGGAAATGAGTCGATAGTCAGTTCAGGTATGAACAAATTTCTTGGAGTCGACATTGAAAACTAATTAAAGTTTCAGCATCACGTCAAACAATTGGATGAAAAGCTTGCATCAGTTGCCAATTAATTGGGTAGAGGAAAGGAACCAAATGTGAGGTAGGAGCCTAATTTGAGACAGTAGCTTTCTGGAAGAATGGCTAGTGCCACCTACGTACAACGTGCAAAAGTTCGGGGTTTTAGGCCAAATAGAGTCTGTGAACTTGTTGTTTTTGTCAGTTACCACATGATTCCCAAGCAGTGTACATCTATCTATCCAACTTTGTGTGCTGGAAAATTTTGTGAGTGACTGTTGTATCTGAAAATATTTTTGTAAGGTAAAATCATTCCACTGTAGTATGGTTTAATTAACGAATAATCTTAAAGCCACTATGCTGTCATGCAAAAACTCATTTTGTAGCAGTTATAACCAAAATATGGCTGTTTAATTTTTTTTCCGAATTTCCTAATTTGAGATAGTACTGGAAACTCAATTTCAGACTATCTCAAATTAGAACCCTTGATAGGAAGTACTGTAAAAAAATGTTAATTATCTAGCTGTGCATATTCTGTTATATAAATGATAAAAAATAGCATAAACAATGTTTTAAAACACCAAACACTTATATATAAACGTTTTTTACAGATGCCAGCACCAAAGAAACGTAAATTATGGAATCATAATGACATGAAAAGAGCTGTTGAAGCAGTAAAAGAAAAACAGATTTATGCTATTTAAAGGCATCAAAAATATTTGGAGTACCTAAAGGTACAGTTGAAAGGTATGTTCTGAAGTCAAATCAAAATATAGAAGAGCTACTCACCACAAAAATTGGCCGCAAAACAGTTCTACCTCCTGAACTAGAAAGAGAATTAGTCCAATATTCCTTGAATATGGAGGAACGATTTTTTGTATTACGATCTAGAGATATTAAACGTTTGGCTTTACAGTTAGCCATAAGAAACGGTATCAGACACCAATTTAACTCGCATAAAGAGACTGCAGGAAAAAAATGGTTACGTTTGTTTTTAAGGAGACACCCCCAACTATCAATGCGATCACCACAAGGAATGTCAGCAGCTCGTGTCAAATCCTTTTCACCGGAAAATGTATCCAAGTTTTTTTATTTGTACGAACAGGAGTTCAATAAATTCCAGAATGCAACTCACAGAATATTCAATGTCGATGAGACCGCTGTAACCATCGTTCAACATAAACATAGTAGAGTTATTTCTCTAAAAGGGAAAAAACAAATATCATCCCTAACATCAGCAGAGAGGGGACACTTAATAACAGTAGTTACCTGTATGAATTCTACCGGTATTTTTGTACCACCTATGATTATCTTTCCTCGAAAGAATATGAAGCAGGAATTAATGATGGAAGCTTCTGCTGGATCAATTCACAATTGTCATAAATCTGGATGGGTCACAAGTGATAGCTTCACAAGGTGGTTAGACCACTTTATTAAATTTGTTAAACCAAGTGCATCTGATCCTATCCTACTCATTTTAGATGGACACTACTCCCACACACGCAATATTGAACTAATAGATTTAGCAAAGCAAAACCACGTAACCATTATATGCATACCCCCACACTCTACCCATAAAATGACGTTGGATTTATGTCGCCTTTGAAAACTTATTATGCTCAAGAAGTAGAAAACTGGTTACGTGAAAACCAACTGAGTACGGTTTCGCCATATGTTGTTGCTGCATCAACAGAAAATCCAACTCCAGTGCAAGATCTAATGTTATCGCAAAACTAAGAAGAACAGGAAAACATTGGTTCCTCTTTCTTGGGAACAGAAGTTCAACGTAAAAATAAAAGAACTCCATCACCTCCGAAAGCAAAAGAAAGACCACTGAGGTTACTGCAGTGCGAAGGACATATTTCCCTGCCATCTACAAGTCAAGGCAAGGCGTTCAAAAAATTTTGGTATCTCCTTTGGATATTTGTCTCATTCCAGTACATAAAAAAACTCAACAAAGAAAAAATGCTGGAAAAGCTGCAGTTATAACAACAACTCCCTATAAAGAAGAGTTGTTGGAAAGTATAAAGAAAAAGGAAGCAAAACAGAATAAAGCAAAAGGAGCGAAAAAAGATATCGGTAAAATGGAAAAGAAAATGAAAAGACCGATTATTCAAGGAAGAGGTGATGCCAAAAAAAAACGAAGCAGGTCCAAATCCAAAAAATAAAGCCAAACGTACATTGTCATCATCCAGTTCTGGTTCTTGCAGCGAAGAGCCTGTTTTGAAAGACTCCTCGTCGGATGAAAGTGGCGGCAGTGACGCTGAGTGTATATTTTGTACAGGGCTATTTTCAGAAGACAAACATGGTGAAAAATGGGCTAAATGTGTCAAATGCTTTAGATGGGCCCATGAGGATTATGGAGAATTGACAAGTTCTACATTTTCCTGTGCTTTTTGCGAGGAAAAAGGATTTTTTGAGTGATGTACTAAATTAGGACCCTATCCCAAATTTGGGGACGAGACTGTCTCAAATTAGGCACCTCAATTTTAAAAGACTCTTTTGTTTCTTTTATGAGTTTCAATTTGTTTGTACCTGTAAACTTTATTCCTAAGCTCAAATTTAGTTATCACTACTACTACACCGTTTCAGTGATGTACCAAGTTCATGATAGTTGTTCTTTTAAAATAAATTATATTTTATTCTCATTTTACAAAAAAAGTATCTCAAAGTTGGTTCCTTTCCTCTACAGCAACAGCCGAGGTGGTTTACCATACACTGATTGAATCACATATTCTATATGGAATATTCTGGGGTGAAGAAAACTTCCATTCAATCTTTGTCTTACAAAAACGCGCAATCCGATATCCATATAAAAAAGGGCCGCGAGGAACTGTTTCATCCTTGTTTATACTTTAAACAGTTTGCTTGGTCTCCTAAAATGAATTCTTGTACAAAGTCAATGATGGAATCACTCGTCTAAAAGGTAACTAGAAACTTTCCAATCCTTCCTTTGATACAATCAAAACCTCATCAATATATAATGCTGGAAAATAACGTCATGGAATATGAGAAATATTGGAGAGTGTATTCGATTTAGTCAATAATCTTACTTACTTACTACATTTTATTAGGCTGTGATACCTGTATTAGGATCTCACATTTTAACTTTTTCAATATATTTCAATGTGTTGTTCATGTACATATACAATTACTTTGTTGTTGACTTATACGGTAATTAGCATTCATTTTAACTGCTTTCAGTCTGGTTTTAATTTCTATACACACATCTTTTTCATTTTAATTTTTCCAAGATATTTACAGTTCCATGAGTGCGTGTATATGTTAATTTCATTAATTGACTTATTTCACATGTTTTCAATATTAAATCATTTCTGCTGATAATAAAGGATGCTTTGATTTGACTTGATCCCCTTTGATGCAATGCATAGAGAAATGTGATTATTGTCAATGTGGCAGGAACTTAAGAAAAGATAATTAAGTTATATAGAAATACAATTTATTCCATATCGTTATATGGCGCAGTCGGTAGGATAAGGAAACACTGATGAGCAAACACATCAGTTTGCGAATTTGAAATGATTGTTTATGTGATTCATTCATTTTAATCAAACAAAAGGTTTGTTTTTCTGTTCATGATGGACTGTGTTTTTCCGCAAAAAGTACAATTTTTCAATTTTGTTGTCATTCCGGATGCTGATTCAGGCCTCAATAAAAACCTTATCTGAGTTCCAAAGCTTTGTCGTTTATGGAAAGTAAGAACCTTTGGGAATATGTGTTATTGGAAGAAAAAAGGTATTGCTGATGGTAATACCGAGCATTATTGGTCACGAAATAGAAGTCTCAATGTACTGAATACTGCTATTATTTTGGACATTTTATAGGCAGGATAAAAAAAAATTATACGAATTATTTGGTTTGCTTCCTGATGAGAAATTTAAAAGATTCTTTTATGGCCATGAACAATGTCAGCAAATAATTCCAGAACTTCAATGAACATTTTTTTATATTCAATAGGCTCCAATTCTTCCCAAACAATTGAATGTCATCATTCCAAAAGTAAGTACAAACAAATGCATGAAATGCTCCCAACATCTACGGAATCTTGAAACGAATAGTCAAGATTCGAAAACACGTAGCATGAAATGCCTTTATAGACAACACCGACCAAATATAAAATAAACCAGTTTACGTAATTAAGATTTATGCGACAATATTTACAAGAATCGTTTTTTGGCGGGTGTTGACTTTTTAATTGTATCTTTGTCTTCTGGATTTATTGGCAATACTGAGCCAAAACGTATGGGAAAACATTTCGACATCGTTGGGGAAAATGATGACATTAAATTGGGTAATTGGCTAAAGTAGAATCTATACGGAATTTTTCGAACTCGAAATATAGAAGACAAAAAAGTCTTGACAGGACATTGTTGAGTACCGTGGAAAAACTGATTCATATGATTCATATTATGTTCTAATGAGCACATATCTAGGTCATGGATAGATTTTAAGCACTGACAATTTTCATACGAGTGAGATGATTGATCAAAAGACATATTTTGTAGGAATCTTCCGCAAAAACTGAAAAGGATGTCCCAAAGAAGTTGTGACAGCAAAAGCGGCATTGATATTGAACACTGAGCTTATTCAAAAATCAATCACATGGTATCACAAAGTAGCTGATGACCAACTATTTGGAATATCCGTTGTAAACGGTTACCTCATCCGTGCCTCTTTACAGATGGAATGAAGAAAAATTGAATTGGATGAATTTAAAATGATATTTTTTTATTCTCTATTGCATATCCCTTAAGAGAAAAAAGCATCAACACCGAGATTAGCAAAAGCCACAAATCAAAAGTTACAAAAGACCGAGGTTTCCCAATGCGATAGAATTGAAATGTAGTTTGTATTTTACTGATTCTCTTATTTTTTACAAAATCTTTTTTAGAGTCGCAAGAAAAAATTGCAAATATTGTTACCAAAAGCTTTCGGCATACTTAGTAAGAAACGATGCCAAACGTAAAGCAAAAAAAATTAATACTCTAGCAAATAGATGTACCTCACTTTTAGCCTCAATTTTTCAACTAGTTGAAACAAAACTGACTCCTTTGCTAAAGCTCAGTAATGAATAAATGTTATTTTGTACTCATTACTAGAATAACCCAAGTAGCACAGCTATATTGGTAAAATATTGGTACAATATTGTGAACATATTGGCGAAATATTTGAAATGCAATATTGGCGAGAGAAAAAATGTGAACATTCGGCGATATTGGTCCAATATTACTTGAATAATATTAGCGAAATATTCTTGAACTAATATTGGCCTCAAAATGTTCGGCGATATTGGTACAATATCGCTGATACAATATTCTGACAATATTGGCACGATATTCAAAAGTTATATTGTTGAGAAGTGAAATGTGAACATTTTGCGATATTGGTCGAATATTGTTTGGATATTTTAGAAATAGTTTTGGTGAAATATTCCTTAAGCAATAATGGCCTCTAAATATTTATCGATATTGATATAATATGTATCGATATTGCTACAATATCATTTGGATATATTGGTGGATATCAATATACTTTGGTGTCTTTTAGTTGATGAAGGTGACACCAGAGTCTGCCTTTTGATCGACATAACCACTGAGTGAGCTGTCTTGAAAACAAGTTATTGAAAGTATTTAATATACTTTCTTAGGTTTTAGAAGACGTTCTATATGTAGAGCCACCTAGCGGATTTTTATCCAGGTTTGATCATGATATAATTTCAATATGTTTCATTGAATATTCGGCCAATTTTCAAATTTCATCTCAATCTAGATGTAGGAAACAATATCAAGACAATATTGTTTTAACGAAATCGATAAATATTATTAAACCAATATTGACCCAATATTAATTAATAACATTTGTTGAATATTGGCGAAATGATATTCAACCAATGTGTAATCACACTTAGAGATACAATATAGTTTTTATTCCTAGAATCGATATTAGGGGAATATTGGGACTGCGATATTTATTCTAGATGTTAAAAACGATGTGAAGACAATATTGTTTTATCGATATTGGTAAATATCGTTCAACCAATATTGACTCAATATGAGTTATTACAATTTGTCAAATAAAGTAGAAATGATATTCAACCAATATTCTAACAAACTTGGAAATACAATATAGTTTTTTCCCCTATAATCGATATTACTGGAATATTTAGATTGCAATATTTATTCTAGATGTGGAAAACAATATATAACCAATATTGTATAATCGATATAAGTAGAAATTATTCAACCAATATTGACCCAATACTTCGTGTGATAAACTACACTCAAAACTAGTTCAACCAATATTCCGCCAATATTATTAATATAATATTGTTTTTTGAATATTCACCCATATTGGACCAATATTGATTTTTCATTTACAATATATCTATATTGGCCCAATATGGAACCAACATTCAGCCGATATGATGTGCTACCTGGGAAGCCTTGGTACCCACTTAGGCAAACACTACATTTGTGAAGTATTAAAAATGTATGGTGTCCACCCAATTGTATTGTTGCCGTAGAAACCCAACGATACTTATGAAATTATTGTACAATAACAAATTAGAAAGCTATTTTTTTGTTTGATATGAAGCAAGTATTTCATACTCAAAGTGGAGTTTCAGTATAAAAAAGACAAGTAAAACTCAAAGTCGCCTCTACAGTATATTTTTCACTTTAATGAAAAGAGGAAATTGTCAGTGCAGCTTTGGCAAAAAACTTGTCAAAAAATTCACATCACAAGTAAATCAGTTAATTAAAAACATGTTTTCGAGCATAGCTATGCTCATCTTCAGTAGAAACGAACAAGAGTTAAACTGAAACTAGTAAAAACAGTGAATACAATTTTGAAAAAAAGTATGAAACTAGCAAATAGAATTGGAGAACGTGGAAACCAAAGTGGATACTTACATGGCATGGAAAGGTTTGCATTTAGAAGTTTTGAGTTGTTTCTTAGCCATCTATTCACTATACAGAACTCATGTTTTTCAAAAAAAGTTATAGTGCTAACACCTGTTACCAATTGATGACACACGAACTCTTTTTTGTTATGTGAAAATAATAATACGAGAAGCTCATAAACGTTGCCGCGATGTTGCCAATTATGTTTTATGTTTGGGCGCATAATTCTGCGTGGTGTTTGAAAAACAATCGCATTCATCACCATACTTTGAGCCTTTGCCTTCGGATGGATGTTATTTTAATTGCAAATACCGAAAGGTCGGTTGGTGTAGTCAGAGGCGGAACAAGGGTTTTTAAGATCGTAAATTTGTTTGAAAATTACGATAGGTTGGTTCTCTGGATAAAAGAATAATATTTTATTAACTTCAACTTGTACGGTTCTAGATCTATCAATAATTTTGTCCCTACTTAAAAAAAAAAATAATGATAATCAGTTCTTTACATTCAAAGGTGATTCAGTAGCCTTCATTCAAGTATGCATTTAATGTTAAAAATTCATTAAGGATTATTTTCGATTTGCCTTCATATTGTTCTTAATTCTAATGACTCTTTTTTTCCTATATTCACATCACTTTGTCGTCACTTTGGAGACATGCAAAACATTTCTTTCCCAGAGTTCGATCTTTCAACGAACGGCAAAGCTTTGGAACTACCTCAGGAGGTGTTCCCTGAGGCATACAGCCTGCAGAAATTCAAGAAGAACACTATTCTTTCCTACTTTCTCTTGGCTCTCACGGTGTTCTTTGAAAATTACAGAAATGTCTTGTCAGGACCAAAACATAAAAAAATTCTCTGTTCGTGGCTGCTGTTACTCCAAAATCCAATCAAATCTAATTCAATACTTTTTTCAGTACGTCGATATTTATATTAATTGGTTTTCAGTTTATCTCCTGTATCCTTGATGTAGTTGATGTTCTAGTAAACGTTCAAATCCTCTTCAGAACTAAATTTCAAAATTATTATGGAATGTTTCGATAGTCGTCTATTTCCATTAATGTGGATAAAACTATTTACGTTCCATTCACCTCACGTACGTAAAGAATCATGAATATTTTTTCTAGACATGGAAATTTCAATATGCAATCAAATGTAAGTGTAAAATATATAGGAATTCCTGTTCACTGCAATTTAAAATGGGACATTCATTTCAATTATGTTGGATATGTACTGCAATAAATGAGATATTTCTGCAAAATATTAGATATTAGATACTGTAGGATGCTATACTTTGTACTTCTTTCAAACCCGACTCAATTATAGGATAATCGCATGGGGAGCTACGACATCCAAATACAAATTTCGATAGATGATTTAAATGCGATCGAGTATGGGTATCAAAAATAATTTTCAAATCCAGTTGACCTCTTTTCATTCTAAAGATAATTACAGTTGTTGGTTCTTCACTATTTTCTGCAAACTTGATATAACCGATGTTTCAAGTTCAGGACAAGATTAGCTCTCTGGGGTACCCAGAAACACACAGGATGGTAATCCACTTCTGATGAGATCATTAAGTCTTCTTGGACTGCCCCAGATGTGAGTTCTGATGGCTGCGTGACTAACGGATAATAAATATATGATAATATAAAGCCGGGCTCAAACGACTCGTGTAGTTGACAAATACACAATTATTTGTGTACGAGCTTTGCAAATTGCGATGGCAAGCAGGGCGCTCACACGACGTGTACAATGTACGAGTACGCTAGCGCGAAGATTTGGCTTAAAACCTTGACAAATGAATCAGTGGTGTGGCAGTTAATAGACGAGGAGAGTCATGACGTCACAAATGTTATTCTTGTCAAAAACTGATTACAAACAAACCTCCCTTGAATTTAAATCAGCTTGTCCTATAACTCCGATATTGTTTCCGATAAGGTTTTTAAACTTCTTTTGTCTGAGAAAACGAAATCCAAACAACCAAACACAACTCAAAACAAACTAATAATGTAGTAGGTCTATATTCTGTGCTAATAAGCAAAGCAGCAAATCATCATTAGAAAATATCATCTAAAATTCTTTGTTTGGAATCAGTTTTTGACAAGTATATTATTTGTGACGACACACTATCCTCGTCTATATGGATAGCGGTCGTCTGGAAAATCTCGTTGCTGCTTCCGCGGCTTTTGTTGTGATGAGCCTTAACTTTTTTAATGAGAGGCCGAAATGTGGCCATTAGCGAATCTTTTTTTTTTCAGTTCATTTATAGTACACTGGACAGATATCTTGTATTCTTTTACACTCATCATTAACTGCATTACGATTTTTATGGTCTTTATGTTTATCCATCCAAATGACCGGTTCATTTTCATAAAAATCAAGAAACTCTAACATTTGTCCACCCCATTTCAATTACAAAAAAAATACAAACAAAACATCTGTACGCTTCTGCTAGGTCTTTGAAAACTAATGCATAGTCGCAGTAAAGTCAATTATTTGTACTTTGCAAGTGTCCGAATAATCGTGATCCCTTTGACTCGTGCCATTTTTACCGATCACAAATAGAAAACCAACCAGTGACAAATAATTGTACAAGTAACCCACTCACACAACATGGCAAGTATACGCAAGTAACGATTATTCGCCAAATACACGAGTCGTTTGAGCCCGGCTTAAGGTAACTGGAGAACCAAACAACGAATTGGGAACAACAAAATCATCCATGAAGTCAACATTTCCCAATATTCATCAAATGCTATCCCAATATTCATACAAAAACCCAGGCAGAACACAGCTCAAGTGGAATGAATGGGACTCGAAAGTAGAATCACTATCATCTAGAAACATAACATGGTAGATGGTTCAAAAACAGAGGTCGAAACAGGAGCAGGAATGTATGGAATGAGACCAAAGTTGAACGTAATAGTTCCATTGGGCAACAACACCACAGTATTACAAGCTGAGGCACATTCCTTAAGGACATGCATACAGATGAACATGAATAGTGGGTATTAAACACATCTACATTCTATCTGACAGCCAGAGCGCAATAAAAGTTCTGAATTCAATAGAGATAAAGTCAAAGCAAGTCTAGGAATGCCTCAATGAACTGTCAAAACGCAACAAGGTTACACTTATGTGGGTGCCAGGGCATAGGTGAATAGAAGGCAATGAAAAAGCAGACAAACTTTCAAGACAAGTTTATGAATCATCATTCACAGTTAGGAATTATCAAAACCAGATTAATGTGTGGTAGAGAATAAATGACCAAACATATTGGGAAAAAATCGAAGGACATCGAACAGCGGAGCCATGGTGAGGCACCCAAGCTAAACTTTGACAGCTGACACCCTCAACCTCAACAGATCCAAAGTTCGCACAATTAGCGGCTCACTAAATGGACACTGCGGCATAAGAAAACACATAGACACCATGGAAATGAATAAAGAAACCATGGAGTGCAGACTCTGTGGTGATGAGGAGGAAACAACATCATCTTTGAATCCGACGCGCTGCACAGGCGCAAAAGAACAACATTCGGACAGATATACCAAGAAATCGGCATGAATCTGAAACACCTAGTTAATGGACTACTAAACCTGGTGAAAAACGCAGGCCCATTCAACCAGGAACCACTGACAACAGAACAATACAATACAAGTCTCAGTGTTGAGGAAACCCCAAAGGTAAACCTGGTATCTCGCTCTTTAGCCTTCAACCAAGCAACCAACTAACAAACCAATCAACCAACCAACTAACCATATAACCAACCAACTAATCAACTGATAATATGCTGATCTCTTATCTGGGGTAGCTTCATTCGGTATTGAACTGAACACATTTCAATTTTTGGCAGCGTATATTTCCGTTCAGAAAATGCTTGGCAATTTGGTTAGACTTCTGGAATATTCGGTTCTGAACACATACATATACTCCTATTCCGTTTCTTCTGCTATTGAGGTGTTCTGTATACCGCTTCAAAGCGTTTCTGATCAGCTACCAAATGGTGTTGGTCCCACCACGTTTTTAGCTCAGCTTTGTAGTGAATTCTTCCACGGAGCTGAAATTTGTTGGCACAACCTCAAGAAACACGTCCAAGATTTGGGAGGAAGTATAATTTGTTCCAAATGATCCCCCATAATCATTCTGTGTAGTCTTTGTCGAAGACTTCTCCACTAAGATGTACCTGAGAGCTATGGGGGATTGTAGGTTTATTTAACATCAGAAATACTTCAGAATGCCACTGAAGCTTGTTGATTTACTATTCTACAAGATTCGCAAGGAACATTCAATATGAATGAAATCGTTTTTGGTTATATCAAATTTTATGTGATCAGAGAAATGTGGGTGAACACGACAACTATTGTAAATTTCATGGAAAGATTCAATTTCAACAAGGATAAACATCATTTCATGAGGTACAGTTCACATAGACCTATTGGGGAGCTTTTTCAGTATAGTAAAGTCAAAGTGGGCCAAATCTCAACTGAACCGAATTCCCCGCAAAAGAAGCACTATAACATCGGACAATGATACACTCAGTGCAACGCCCAATACTACCCTCGGGTGCCAGTACGATTATTGTGGTATGCCCCACTTTCTCCCAGATGACACTGATGGGAGGACAAGGACAGCTACAGTGGAGAAACGGTTTTCCAGGGGTCACTTTCGGATGATGGTAAGCGGCAGGCTATGTAACGTTTTCAGGATATAACCCTACATTCCTACGAATTTTGGAGAGACGTATCGGTCGGTCGCTTCGAAATACGTAATTTAATTATCGCGACCTACGTACTTACTAGTTGTAAGCAAAATCTGTCCCTTCTGGTCGTACCTACGTTCTTTTAGGGTTCGATAGCGCTGTACGCATTTGGTAGAGATATAGGAGTATGGGTATGCAAGATCGGATGTCTGAAGGGCCAAAAATTGAATACGCCTCCTCCAACAAATAGTTCTGTTCAGCTAGTTCCGATAAGCGTAAAGGCAGTATTTTTTGGTTTCTTGTGCCTGATTTCAAACGAGACAATCTCATAAATAATTGAGTAGATCAGTAATGTTCAAAGATGAAGCACACAAGACGCCTGATATAACTCAACTGATCATCGCTGTCGCCTCAGTTTTTTGCAGTGAGCTCTTTCCGGGATGTCCTACCTACTAACCTCTGCAACGATCAAGGCTATCCAATCTCTGTATGAAACACACACATAAGTCACGCATTAGCTATGCATGAGGCATGAATTTTGCACATTATCTACACACTCCTTGAGTAATCACGGACCTGCCCACTAAAATCGTGGGGGCCGTTTCAAGAGTCTCCCGAAAGGGGAGCCAGGATTCGACTAGGCGTTGAAACCGAGTGATGTCTGGCAAGAGTCATCACCCGGTATACAACTGTCTGACCCTATTACTTCCCCTTTCGAAAAGAGGAAAGAAGTACCTGATGTGATTATTTAATACTTGGAAATTGTTTGACAGCTGAAAATATTAAAATCTTTGAATTTGAATTCGAATTTGATGTCTGTCGCTTTCGGGTGAAGCCCTCTAAAAGTCAGATAATACAGCGCTGTGTTGAGTGCTTTGGAACATAGGTATCAAGTAGATGTAATATACAAAGACTTTTCCAAAGCACTAGAATCGGTTAATCATACGGTCTTGCTTTAGAAATTAAAAGCGATAGGGTTTAATGGAAAGTTACTGAACAGGTTCGCAAGCTATTTTCGAGATATACATCAATGTGTAAAAAAAAGAGTTTCACATCTGAGGAGATTTAAGTCAATTCAGGAGTAAGGAAGCCACCTAAGGCCCTTCTTGTTCAATATATTAATCAATAATATTGATGGAATAATTAAACACTCCAGATTTTTGCTGTTCGCAGAACAACGAATGAGATTGTGAAAATGTTCGAAAGGATCTTGCTTCAATTGTCAAAAGGTGCTCTGAAAATTACATGGAGTTGAATGTAAACCGCAATTTCATGTCTTTTCATCTATCACTTGAACATGAATTTGAATATATTATTGATGGTGAACCTCTTACAAGGGCAAACTTTTTCCCGGACCTCGGTGTTCAGTTTGAAACTAAATTTGATTACTATTTCCACTTTGAGCAGGTTGTTAATAAGGCGACGAAAAACGCTAGGCTTTGTGTGCAGGACCACAAGAGAATTCACTAATGTAAATTCCATAAAAACTCCTAATTATTCTTTGTTTAGATCAATATTGGAGTATTGCTCATGTGTGGTCACCAATATATGAAATACAGTTAATAATATAGAGAAAACTCAGAACAAATTTTTGAGATATTTATCTTATAAATTGAATATACCTTTGATTGAACTACAACATGAATAGAGAAACTGAGTATTCGTAGAGTAAGTTCATACAGACATTAGATTTCTGCATGAGACTATAATGTTGATTGTTCACATCTCTAGAGTAACTCGAAACACTAACAGCCGTATGCATAGTCAATTCCAGCGACTCGCCAGAGTTTCACCGCTCGCTACACAAGATCTATAATGCAAACTCTAGCTCCAAAAAATACTTTTTTGGAGCTCGACTGTGCATTATAATCCTTGTGTAGCGAAAGGCGAAACTCTGGCGAGTCGCTGGCGATTGACTTTGCATACGGCTGTAAGATTTTTGCAATCGATTTCCACAGATGCAATTATGAAAAACACTCACCATTATCCAGAAGTGTATCGAATGCTGATGATATTCAAGTAGATCATTTCAATATATCCGAAAGTATCTTGAAACGATGATTGCCGTCACTTCTTAATTTGTAAAAGAAAATTACATTATATTCATACATAGTTTTTAGGTTTAATCTTAATTATAAATAGTCATGTGATGCCACTCGTTAATAAATAAATATATAAATGAATAAATAAGACACATTCTAGATAACCAGAGAGAAGACTTTTCTGTCCCAACCAACTTTAAAATTCCCTTGCTTCAACGAAATAACTCCTCTGGTACGCCACTGAATTTAGTATGCGATACAAGAGGCGACAGCCCAAAAGGAAGAATAAGCATCAGAGGTGCGATGCAGTTCCAAAAGTCAATTAAGAAACCGCCAGCGGTGGCGTCCTCTACAGGCGAAGTTATTAGATTGTCAGCATGGTTTCGCATTGTACTTTGCCACTATCGGCAAACATTATCCTTTCGAACCCAAGGTTGACTGTGCTTCTAATAGTTAGCATATGGTGATTTCTGTTAGAATAAAAACTTGGCTTGAAGATGACTTGACAAGTTTCCCTTTCAGAAATCTCACTGTAATGAATATTACGATTCTCATCGTTTATACTGGAGACAAAAAATTGGTTAGAAAGGCGAAAGAAAAAATTATATGAAATCAGAATTAATTTTTTGAAATGCGTTTAATTTTTCAGTCTCGTATACAGCGCTTCCACCAAATGTCACTAAGGTTCGAAACCTATATTTGAAGCAGGGTACTTCGTCGACAAAGGTCAGAACCTTATTCCTTATTTTTCTTATTTTCAACATTACTGGGTGATTTATAAAAGCGGGATGGCTCAGAGACGAGTTTTTTTTTAAATAGAACACCCTGTATTTTTTATTCGGAATTTATTCCGCCAAGGTTTACTTACACGTCGCTTTAAAAAAAATTGGCATCGGTTGCGGCGTTGCCAAGTTATAATTGATAAACTTATTTTTACCACTATTGAAGGTTCATGTTGAATTTATTTATTTATTCAAATTTTTTAAATATTTTTGGCATACAGTGGTAGCAGGGTCTTACGTTCCGCAATCCAGTAATTTCTCGTCAATATCTTCGCATTCCAGATCTCCATTGTTTGTATTGTAAAAGTTGCCAAATAATACATATTTTATGTCGAGATGTTTTTATTCGAAGTATTCCAAATAATAATGTTTGAGGTTGAGATAAAAGAAAAACAAGTAATGGAGGAATTAAAGCAAATGAAAAACTCATCACAGAAGTTGTTCGAAATGCCTTCCATCCTGATCAAGTCGCATTTTAAAATTTTTCCTTACGTTGAACAACATGATCGGTGTTATACTTCGAAAGGTATCCGGAATTCTTTCTTTCATATCATCAATGGTGGTAGCAGGTATGCGATAAAACATAGATTTCACGTGACCCCATAAAAAAGTCCATACTGGTCAAGTCGGGAGATCTCGCTGGTCATTGGATTGGTCCTCCCCGAACTATCCATTTTTGAGGAGAATATTGTGCAAGAAAATCTCCCCCCGGTTAAATGCTGCTCGAAGAAAAACGCCCCAATAACGTAATCATGAAATATACCAGCCCAAACATTGAGCGACCACTTATGTTGGAAGTTAGAAACTAGAACTGCATGCGGGTTTTCAGTAGCATAATAGTGGAAATTATGACGATTAACGAAACCATTTCTGTGAAATGTTGATTCATCACTCAACAGCACATTTTTGAAAAATTAACGATTTTTTCTTATTTTATTTCGTGCCCATTGACAAAATGAGCATTGGCGAATAAGGTGCTCGTCTGAATAGAGTTACAACCGGAAACCAGTCAATACAGTTTCTAATCTTGAATGGCATGGAGCATTGTCGCAGACTATAACGAGATCAACGAGTGGGTTACCTCCATTCTGCCATTGAATCATCAGGTTCCTCACCCAAGCATTTGTCAAATCTGCGGTAAAAAAGCCCCTACGTCGATCAATTGCAACAATACCTGCAGCAGAAATTCCCCTGATTGAATGTATATAAGCCCCTCTCGATGAAGGCAGAATTTGGATAGCTCTGAATTCATTGTCACTGGTTCCGTGTCTACTTGCTTCACAGTAAATAGCCGCTCTTCTAAGTAATTACCTATGGTGGATACACTAACTATCACTTGACATTCTGGCAATACTTTTGTTTGCAGCTGCTTCACAGTATAGCTAGAATCTTCTTCTAACCATTCTGTCAGTTTGTCCAGCTGGTTTTTCATAAGAACTTAACGTTTCTGTCATCCTTTCCTCAAAATAAAATCACGTTCTGATCGAATCCAATGACATTCTGTTTTATAATTCACATTCATTGTTGTTGCTAATTGTCCTCTCCTTTTGTTGGCACAAGCTACAATCCTTTCTCTATCTCGAGCTGTGTTTCTGTTGTAAATTTTTCTTATAATCATTTCATGTGACATCAGTGAAGTTCTGCATATAGGACAGAATGAATCTGGTGCATTTACAATTTCTTCAGAACAACTGACATGAAATATACGGTTACAAGGATATACTCTTAAGGCTGGACGTCTCAACATGGACACCCGACAAATAGCACAATTGTCTGAGAAATTCATTAAGCTGAAAAATATAGTTTCGTTTTTAGCAAAATATGAAAATAAATAATGATCGTCATTTCTCGAACTTAACAATAATGAAACAATAATGTAGTACCGCCAACTCCTCCAATATTTACCAAATTGAGCCATACATATTGAAATTTATGTTTTTTGCAATTTAAATCATGCTTTCTGAGATTCTTTTTACGTTATCTGAAATACAAATGACACATTCCGAAATACATATGATATTTTCGGAAATATAATTGACTATTCTGAAATACAATTGAGGCTTTCTGAAATCAAATTGACTTTTCTGAAATTCAACTGATTCTATCTGAAATTCAACTTACTATTCTGAAATACAATTGACGCTTTCCGAAAATCAACCTACTAATCTGAAATACAATTGACCCTTTCCGAATTATACATGACTATTCTGAAATTCAAATGACGCTTTCTGAAATACTACTGGAAAAAGTGTAGTTTCACTAGCTAAGTATTGAACGCATTTCATTGGGAATTTTAACAAATATACAATAATGACGTCATTTTCTTCCTATCGTAAACAGAGTGTACTTTTACTATAATTTTCCCAAAAAATATAGAAAAATCCGGAATTGTTTTAGATGCTCACAACAAGAATTTTTGCCCCATTTCATCAAAATATCGCCCATGCACCTTCCAACATTTTTGAGTAAACTAACACGTTTGCGTCCACAGAATAATCGAGTTGTTTCGTTATTGTTCAAAGTGAACGACAAGCGTTTCCCGTAGGCCACTTGTATTTATCGAACTGATTACCTACACGAGACCCGTCGGAATTCCGTGGGAGGCCGCCCCCACTCAGCGACTCCTCTTCTTCTGCTTCTCATGTTATAATGAGCGCTACAAAATAGCACACGATCTTTCTGGTGTACATTAATTTGTTTTCAATGTGGAGATAAATAGCATCAAAACAGGACGTGAGATCATTACTCGTACGAGTCCTAGTCGTAGAAAATGGTCATATTTCATATTCTCAGGATAGAACGGAATGTTCCTATACCAGGTACATGCGATTTGCATAGGAACTGGAAATTTGATGGCACGAATGTGAATATTTCAACAATAGCTACGGAATTTGGATTGAAAGGTGAAAAAGTGCCATGGCTTCGATTGATTTGATTGACACTATTCACAATTGACTTAAAATAAACCAACCATGGATACAATACATGACAATTGGTTTTTCATAATCTGATAATAATGTACTACACCTTTTCCAGTTGTATTTCAGAAAGCGTCAAGTTCTTTTCATAAAGGGCTCAATTGAATTTCAGAATAGTTACTTAAATTTCGGAAAGTATCAGAATACTGAGTTGAATTACAGAAAGTTTAAGATGAATTTCAGAAAATTCAATTTGGTTTCAGAAAGTATCAATTGTATTTCGGAATAGTAAGTTGATTTTCGGAAAGCGTCAATTGATTTTCAGAATAGTGAGTTGAATTTCATAAGGTTTACAATGTATTTCAGAAGAGTCAATTCGATTTCAGAAAGTATCAATTGTATTTGAGAATAATAAACTTGATTCCAGAAATCATATCATTCGAATTTCAGAATGGTCATTTGTATTTCGGAATTTATCAACATCAATCACTCTTTACGCTTTCCAGCTAATTGTATCCAGTCCTCTCCTTTGTTTGCACAAGCTACAATGCTTTCTCTATATCGAGCTGTGTTCCTGTTGTAGGTTTTTATTATAATCATTTCATGTTCTATCAGTGAAGTTCTGCGACAGAGTGCATCTGGTGCATTTACAATTTTTTCAGAACAACTGACTTGTAATATAGGTTTTACAGGGATACACTCTTAAGGCTAATTGTCTGAGAAATTAATTATGATGAAAAGCATAGCTCTTTTTTGGCAAAATACGAAAATAAGTTATGTGTTTTATTTCTCGAACATTCTGACAATAGTATTTATTGTGTAGTCATAAAAACGATAATGTAGTACCGTCCTCCTCCAATATTTAACAAATCGAGCCATACACATTGAAATTTATTATGATTTTTGCAATCATGCTTTCTGAAATTTATTTTACGTTATCTGAAATACAAATGACACATTCCGAAATACATATGATATTTTCTGCAATACTGAATGTCAAATTATGGAAATCAATTTGATCATTCTGAAATACAATCAAGGCATTCGGAAATCAAATTGACTTTTCTGAAATTCAACTTACATTTCTGAAATACAATTGACGCTTTCCTAAAATCAATCAACTCACTAATCTGAAAAACAATTGAACCTTTCCGAAATATATATGACTATTCTGAAATTCAAATGACGCTTTCTGAAATATTACTGGAAAAGTTTTAATTCTGGGAACTGTCTATTAATTCCCTATCAGGGTGCAGCCGACAGGAGAAAAAAAAAGAAATTTTCGGTAATGAACTTAACATGGTGTAAAGCATTTAGATAGAAATTTCAATGCGAGCCCTCCTTAGTAACTTTAAACAAGGCCGTATAAAACAGACGGGTAGCCCGAATTTTTCCTTCTCAAGTTTCATACCCCTGAGTTAACCCAGATATTACTCATATATTCGATATTAGCATTTTGAAGAAAAGCTGCTTTTCAATAGTGAATAATGTGTGTATAGAATATGTATAGAAAAAATAGTGATAAAAAGAATATTGATTTTCATTTATTTAGGTATATCAAATTATAATAAGTTCTTTTAAAAGGACGGTAGTATGTTTTTTTAATCAATTTATTCCTTTCAATAACTTCCGGCCATTTGCTGTAATCTTTTACAATAGTAAATAAAGTGGTGCTCCTGCAAGATTCTACAAATAAAATCCAACAAATTTGATAGGAATTGGTTTCCTGGAGAAGAAACACGCTTGTTCTAAAATCTGAGCTTGCCAATTGGGTTTTGTAGAAGTCTAGGTTATATTAATTGAGAAGATACATCTTCTACTTCCTGACTTTTTTCCCTGGAATGGTATCAGCCCGAAGGGCGACGAAAGAATTATGTCTGGTAAGACACTGAACTGTTGTGTTTCCTCACTACATATTGAGCATTTGTTTTTGTGTACTGAACAATTTTTCATTGCAAAAACAATTCTTTATTCTAGTAATCCAGTTTGCTAGGATCGATTACAATCAAGTAGACTTGGCACAGCTAGTGCCTCGTCATATATTGTGTAGGGAACAATAAAGAAATCTTTTCTTTCAACTCTTGTGATACAACATTTATTTTCTTTTGTGTGTGCCTTTTTGAAAATATTCAAGAAACTGAGATAATTGTATTGACTTTGATTCTGCCACCGATAGACAAGTATGTGTGAGGTATGCAACATTTCATACAATATTTTTTGAGTGACTTTCAACTGCCCACTGGGCAACGATAGCTGTATTGACTTTGATTTCTGTGAACAAGCGGCTAGTGCAACCGATGCAACTTTATTGGAAAATACTGAGCATGCGCCAAACTCAAATTAAAATATTGTAGTTCAACATGGCGGGGTGTTTAGGTGAAAAAGCAAGAAGGCAAAATGAATTGAAAATGCGTGAATTTGTTTTTTCGCTCATAATTGACACACAAACCTAACCTGAGCAAGCTAAACTAGACTGCGAGACTCCAAAATGCGTGAATTAGTTTTTCGCTTGCAATTTACACACAAAGTTAACCTGAGCAAGCTAACCTACCTAAACAAACCAAATTGTAAATGCGTAAATTACCAGACAACCGCATACCTGACCTGACTAACCTTACCTTGACATAATAACAACACAAAATTTTAACAATATAACGACTATTTATCCAAAATTCAGATAGATCAGCCGATAGATCAACTTTTATAATTATCTCATTCGAAGACGAAGTTGGAATGCCATACAATTTTGAAATAAACCCAGTTTCGAACAGTTTACAATTGGGCTTTATCAATTACATAGATTCGGAATCATGGATTCCAAATTTCAACGTACTGGCAGTAGAGAACCCATAGCAGACCGGGCTCATTCTAAAAGAATCTATTCACTGCTGTTACGACTTGGCGCCCAACGTGGGGCCCGATTTGAGAATGAGATCCTTTCAATCGCTTGGGCTCTGGCTACTACCCAGCTACTGCAAGGTTAACATTTGAGAATCCTCCAGAAGTCCCTATTCCTTAAGTGAAGGAATAAGTGGTCATTCATTATCTGATGACAGTTTCCCAGGAAGATGGATTGGATGGCCACGACCAATAGAATGGCTTTCTAGATCTCTTCATTTTTCACCATCAGACTTCCTGGGAACATTTGAAATCAAAAGTTTAAATCACACAGCCCAATTCCCTTGATGATCTACGCTGAGGAATTATTGTAGATGAGTGTCGAAGAGTGACTCCAGAAATGTTAATAAATGTGTGAAGACATTTCGAATGTGGCTCATGCTTCAGTATAGAACTAAATAGTTCACATTTCGAATCTTTCATATGTTGATAACATTTCAGGTAAAGAAAAATAAAAATATCTTGATAACACTTGGTTTTCATTAAAACTTCCAAAACACCTATTCTCAATTATTGCATTACACCAATGCATTTGTGATTGAATTAGATTCAAAATGATGTACCACAATTACAGTATTGCTATTGAAAAGTCTGAAGTAGGGGATGCTGGGGATGAGGAGGTTGACAGCACACTTATGACGTATTTGGTCATGAAGAGTTTCCCTTTAAACAGATATCGACCGGTCTGAGCGAGTTTCTATTTTTTCAATGACCTGGGAGATGAGGGGGTTGGCAAGTTTTAGCTGGGACACACTGTATATACCAAATCATGCCTAGTTGGCTGTTTTTCAGTTTTAACGCAATCTGGAGGGTTGCAAGAAGTACAGGCATTCAACTGTTGTACTTCATCTCTGTATTAGTCTGTATTGTCACCGACTAGGTGAGTTGAATGTGCGCCGCTGACTTCTGCAACATCACTTGTACTGCCAAGTGGCATTTCAGATTTTCACCAGAGAGCGAATACGTGGAGCTAGTTTTTAACTTCGTCGAAAGCCGTTATTGGACGACAACTTTTTGTGTCCAAAGTTCCAGACCGATCCTTGTCCCGATACAGCGCACAACCCGAGAAGTAGTGGCTAATAGCACGTTTGAGCTTTCATTTCGTCCATGGTAACCGAGACATGAATCTTTACCTACGGCCACTATAGAAAATAGGCGAAAACACACGACGCGCAGCCTCAGTAAATAGCTCGTTACGCACGGTAAACAAATCGCACAGTTTCCGTAATCAAAAAGCACAGTTTGAAATAATTCTGGAAGTAGGTCATGATGGCACAATCACTCATCAACACCGTACTCATAACAACTGTCAAAATGAAAATGATACAAACAAACTTTATGAAAGACAACAACGTTTTTTGGTTTTAATAATTATAAGATACATATTATCCAAAAAAGAATATGTCAAGTGATAGTGAAAACAAAAATTTAACTCCTCCCAACGTCATGGCAATGGCAGATATGGCAACTAATTATTTACTGCCAAGTAAATCGCGCGAATGCAATGAAAATTGTTATAGTATAAATATAGAAGCCTATTCCAAGTT
This sequence comes from Chrysolina oricalcia, assembly GCA_944452925.2. NCBI lineage: Eukaryota > Metazoa > Arthropoda > Insecta > Coleoptera > Chrysomelidae > Chrysolina > Chrysolina oricalcia. Next base: position 20,765,978 of record OX101823.2, on the reverse strand, counting down.
AATGGCGCTATTAAAAAGGAAATCGGATGGCTTTAGAAGCAAAAAATCTAAAATTTTGACAGCCAAAAATATTCAAGATTTCCTCGAAACGGCTCCTGACAATCAGTACTTGTTTATAAAGGTAAAATATGTCCACTAATACTATTTTCCACACTTCAGTAATTTTTATTTTTAGACTGTTCTTATAAATGCGTAAGTGGTGCATGCCGAAAACAGGAACTGAGAAATATGAAAGTTGAAGATGTTGAGGACACAGAAAAATCCTTCATTATTGAAATTCCAAATACAAAAACCAAAATTCAACGTTCTTTTGATAATTTAGAAATAAAATTATGAAAAAAATCTAAAGATTCGCGGCTTCCTGCGGCTTCGTGCGTAATATGCTTTTTACAACACTTGTTACGTAATATACTATTATGTTTTTTTCGTATACATCGACAATAATTTCATATTTTAATTTTATACTCATCAATATTTGTTTGATATAGTATTATAAAAAAGACTCACGATCTGACTCCCGTGGCTTGTATTACACAAGACCTAATTTATCATCTCATTACTTGTGTGGAATAAAAAGTGCCACACCCTATCGACATCATTTAAAATGAAGTGGAATACGCAGTCAGAAGAATAGACGAACGAACATCAAAAATTCTGGAAGACAGTGGCGGATCCAAGGAAGTGCAATGCGGGCAATTGTCCCACACCCTGGAGAGCAACATTGATACGTCTGCTTCCTAGGACTCCTACACACCTTTTTCTCGGTCACTTGAAACTTTAAATCTATGTAATTGCTTCCCTCCCTCCTAAAGAAACTGGGAAAATTTTTTCCGCACTTACTAACGGCAATTTAATAACCTCCCGTTTTAACAAGAATTTACCTTCGAACGGAATTTAGCATTTTACGTACTATATTACCTTGGAAAGGATCCCGCACTTTTTATAGGTAAAATGGTTCTCGGTGAAATTGTCTTAATTTTTAGTATATCGTAATATTCGATGTACTGATTGAACGTGCAGAATCGCAAAGTTCGTTGATTGATAGATTTTGAAATACAGGTCGTTTAAGTTAAAAATCAGTAATTTTTATTTAATTATTGTCTCGGGATTTGAAAATACCAACTGCATTTTTTTCGCTCTCATCATCAACGTACCTTCATATTACTAAATATCATTCAGATGGTGCAGATTATGTCATTATGTACAGAGTGAAAAATAAAAACATTTTAGTAATGTCTGAATATTCAATGTAATAATGAAATATTGATAAAATTATTTTGGCACGCAATATACTATTCTTATTCCATCATTAATCACAATTCAAACATTTCGTACAGAGTGATATGAAAAATAGGTGAAATATATGGCCGGTTCTTTTGTACACATCCTGTATATTCTAGTGAATTATCATCCTCCGAAGATAGCTGATACCGTATAAACATGATTTCGTTCAGATATATAGGGCGATCATGAAAATGTTCGATGATAAAAATGACAAAATATCAACGTTTCAGAAATCACCCTATAATTGACGATTAACTTGGTGAAATTCCTTTATTATTATTTAATATATTCATCATTCTCTCCTCAACATTGTCACAAAAATTCAGTTTCCTACTACGACTAGTTTCATAGTTATTAATTGAGAAACTTATTACCATTTGCATGACGAGTTGAAGGAACTTGTTTACGCGTACATTCTGCTAGTGGCCAAGATTTTTCACAAATAGTGAAAAGTGAGAATGTGTAGATCAAAATAAATGTTAAAAAGGGTGGTGATTAGAGATAGCAATCACATAAGATATATGACTTTAATAATGTAAGGTACAGATAATTATGTGAATTTCGTTGGTTTAAGCTTTGTCGGAATAAAAAACGAACTATCTGGGAAAAGTGGGAATGATTATTAGAACGAATGAATGAATTTATTGAATTGAAACTTCAATACATGATGAAAGTCAGAAAATTTGGATACATGGTGCCAATGGCCATCTTATTCTTGTTCCTATTCTATATCATCTATATGCATACGTACCTACATATAAAATGTGTTTTATAAAATCCTTTCATTTCCTAGATGCTAACCTAAGTGCTTGTGGCACTTGTTCTGTTCTGCATCTAGGATTGTCAGGAGTAGTGTTTTGTGTACATGGTGTGAGTAGGACTCTATATATAATTTCTCATTGGACAGTCATATACCAATTTAATACATTTTCCATACACTTATTCCTATTTTCATTATCATTGAACCATCACAATCCTAGGAGATTAACCAAATTGGCATTTGTTTCGTTCTATCTCCAGTATTGCTAGGATTGCTGTTAATACTGTGTGTGGTTGGAGGAAAGATTTTTTTAACGATTTTAGGTTGAGAGTTAGAGGTTGTGACCTGGAATGGTTATTTTTATTTCAAAAATTTTTAATTAATGTAGTGTAATTTGTAGTTATGTAATTTTTAATTTCAAGTTTGAATTGAGTAAGTGATTTTTTTTCTTTTATGTTTCGAGGTACTGTTTTGTATAATTTGGGACCGAAGTAGACAAGTGTTCTTTGTGTATGCGATTTTTTGAAGATAGGTAGAGGTATATTTAGGTTTTCTAATGCTCTGGTATTTTGTGGTCTATATGTAGTATATAGAGGCTTATTTTTATAGACCCATATAATGCTGTTGTAAATGAATAAGCTTCTAACATTGAAGAGTTTTGTTTCATTGTACAGTTGTTCTGTGGAGAACCGCTTTTTCTTATGAAAAATTATTTTTATAATAGTATTTTGCATTGCTTGAAGACTTTTAAGGTTGTTGTCAAAGAGTCCACCCCAAACAGTAATGCCGTATCTAATGATTGATTCTGCCAGAGAGTTATAGATAATTATTAGGTTTTTTCGGGTTAGTATTTCTCTCGCTTTTATTTCTAATAGGAGAATTAGAATTTGTAAAAAATCTCGGCCACTAGTAGAATGTATGCATGAACAAGTTCCTTCAACTCGTCATGGAAATGGTAATAAGTTTCTCAATTAATAACTATGAAACTTGTCATGGTAGGAAACTGAAGTGTTGAGGATAGAATGATGAATGTATTAAATAATAAAAATTGGCAAATTCTAGCAGTTTGTTTTCTAGTTTTAATGAATTGAATGAAAATAAAACGATTATATTATCGATATTCATCTATTTTCTATGAACACTGTCTTGCCATGCTGTAATTCAACATCCTCTGTGATACATAATTTTTTATTCGAATGGCATGATTCGTTAGCTACATCTTAGGTGGAATGAGTTCATTTCTAAGAAAGTTCAATTTCGAATTAGAGCACAAAAATCAAATCGATGCATAATACTCAAACTAGCAAAAATCGAATCTTTGACACCCTGTAGCTTAAAAACTGAGATCAATCTGTGAATTTGACTACGTAATGACGATACCAGAATCTAGAACATTTTGCAAAATTAGTCGAAAGACATTTTACTTAGTGAACATGCGGGGTCCTTTATCTTTGTCAACATTTTTGCTCACGTATAGAAACACCGTTCTTTGTTCATCAAGAGAAACGCTTGCAAAAGTCAAAAACAAGATTGGGCCAAATCAAACCGGACAGGCTACAAACTTCTCCACAAAAAGTGGTTGAAGATAATTTCTATAAAGCTCAGGATAGAAATGAAAAATAAAATAGAGCGAAAAGAAGGGTTGAATTTCTTGTTGGAAACACTGCTTTAACTGAAGATTATAGAACTGAAAGAGAATCTTGGTTTAAAGCAAAAATAATACAAATTCTAGGCAAAAATGTGTACCTTGTGAATCCTTTGGGAACCGAGGTTAATTGGAAAAGACATAGTAACCAAATTAAAACAGTGATTCCTGACTCAAATTCTGATTTTGAGAATATAATCAATTTTGATATAAATGAATGATGTCGATTCACTTGATGATACGGATGGAAGTCTTGAAGTGGCTGATATTGGCAACCATTCAAAATTCAAGCATTTTGTAGATAATGAGAATACACGTCAGTACCATTATCGTCAATCACGTCGTCAGAACGTCCTATTCGAAACAGAAAGGAACCCGGCAGATTTAGATATTGGTGATTAATTATTATTCCATTTCAGGCCAATCTATATAGGATTTTTTCGTAACAATAATACTAGTAGAAAACCGACTAAGCCATCACATGAAAGACAATCCGTAGTTATATTTTGATATGTTTTGGACTCGCAAATATCATTCAATATTTTTTTATAAACATTTGAATACAAAAAGAACATGTTTTATTTTAGAGTTTTGCCTATGAAATGAAAACTTAAAGCAATCTGGTTGCTCCAATGAGAGAAGTTGTATAGAATTGAAATAGGAACAAAATGAGACCTTGTACGACCCGATTGAAACATCAGTACCGGAGAAAACTGGAAAAACCGGAAAATTTTGCGATTTTTGGAAAAGTTCATGAATCCGTCATTTCCCAGGTTGTAGGGTTGGCCCTTCTCATGAAAGTATTGAATCATGTAAACTTTATGTGTGCACAAAACAGGCGCTTTCGGACCATTAGTTTCGGCACAATTGCAATTTGGTTTTCTTGCACTAGTAATAGTCTGATTTCAATTTCTCAAACAGATTTAGAAAGTAGAAGTATAGTATTACAAAACGTGGCTCAATATGAAACCCATATTCAGCCAATGAGAGGCTTTACTCGGGCTTTTGTGGTTTGTCATTATAATATTTGATTACTTGAATTGGGTCCAAGGCAATTTTATATGTGGAAAGTGCAGGATGTTGGACAAATGAAACAATTCAAGTCTTTGCTAACGTTTCGCGAATACAGTATGCAGACGTGTTCGCGTGCCAGTAGCCACAACACTTACGTAAACAATGCACCGATGATAGCAGGCCATCTGTACCACCACGGAAAGATCGCTATCAATAAATTGGTTAATTTAAAAATATTGATTCATGGTTGAGGCGTTGGTATTCGTATTCGTAAAGTAGCAGAATGGGGAATGATGAAAGGAAACGTCTCTTCTTTTCGTTAATTTATAGCAGACTTCGACAATGTGTGGAGCATAAATTATTCGAAAGAGAGCCATCGAATTATAAGGTCTTAGAGGGGGCTACAAAGGGGTAGGGGTCACTAGATATAGTCGAAATTATATCCATTACAGGTTGTATATTTGATGGTACTATGGTACCCAATTATGGGCGCTTTATTTGCTGACACAACTTTTTTTTTTGATAAATCACAAATAAAGGTTTTTTCAATTTGTTGCGTACCTACTTTGTGAATGTCACTGAATATTGGAGAAGGGAATATTTCAATTTCAAAATTATTCTAAATCATGGGTTTCGTACGAAAACTGATATTATTCAAAACATTTGTATCCACTAGTTGTGTTACTAGTGATAATCGAAATGAAACTTACCCCAGAGTAACAAACCAGAAGAAGAGGTTTGGAGAAAACCAGAAATACACTCAACAGCAACCTGATATGTGATAGTTTACCTGTAACAAAAAGAAGTAATCACAATGACGAAAAAAATTTATCATTTCGGACATACAATGTGTCTCACTTCTAATAAAAACACTCCCGTATCTTCGCAAGCAAAGTCATAAAATTTTAGCATATGAAATGAGTGAATATTTCACTTGTTAAAGGACCCCGCACAAATCAAATAAGAAATGGATCCCTGTCGAATTGGCTGAAATTTGGATATGTTGTAGTTTATACTCTTCTGATCAAAAGTGTCCATTGGACAGATACCTAAAAATGGACATTTATTTAGGTATCGAAAGTCATAAGTTGCAACTTGTGCAAATCTCCCAAGCAATCACATTTGATTTTGACAATATGTAATGGCGATGACTTTGTTCAATTTTGACAGGAATAATAACAATTTCTGAATTGTCAATAAATGTCAAGTTTCTACAAAAGCTAATGTTTTGAAGATTCTTATACTCGAATAATTTTGAATAATATGGCTTTTAGAAGAAAATGCCGACAAATGTGAAATCGACATACGCAGACGAGAGCTGTTGAATAGACCATCCAAAGTAAGAGACGCAAATTCTTTTTCAATCTCGTGAGAGATCTGCACTAGTCGCAATTTTGACCTTCGATACCCAAAAAACTGTCCACTTTTAGGTCTCGAGCCCATTGAGACTTTTGATCAGAAGGGTATAAACTACAACATATCCAATTCGACAGGGATCCAATTCGACAGGGATCCATTTCTCATTTGATTTGTGCGGGGTCCTTTAGCATACTTGGAGAAAGGCCATAATTTCATCAAAAAATGTGGATTATTGATGATCCAGCCTTTTGCAAAATTCCTATAACTATAACTTCCTAAAAGGAGTTCGTCGGCAATCTTCGAACAGAAAATAATCCAACAGCACTGGGCTGCTATTCTTGATCTTTGGCAATTATAATGTCTACTCGTACCGTCACATTTAGATGTTCTCTTCATGTCGCTTCAACGCTATCAATGACTCAGACTGTAATGAAACGTACACTCATTCATATTACGAATGGTCAAGAATAGTAGTACGACTGCCGCATCACACCGGCCCAACACCTGGTACAGTTTTTCTACAACACACTTTTGAATGGTCCCAGTAACAACTATAATATGTTAATCAAAACATGTGACTATCTGCAGACAAAAAGTTGACATTGGTGTTAGTCTCAGTGATCCTATGACTGCTACGAATGATGTACCTCAAGAAACAGTACTGGGGCCTGTTTATTTATAATTCATTTAACCCTTTAAGTGGCAAAACTTTTTTTTTCCTTTTCAATGATTTTTATTGTGTATACCTGTCAAGGGTAGTACATATAACATGGAAAAAATATTTAAAAAAAATAAAAATATAAATTTTACAAGAAAAAACCAGAGGATTGGTGGTACATATGGCTACCAAGGTTCATTTAGGACAACAACAATAATTCTTTTCTCATGCTTGAATTTCAATCTTTATTCAGTTCACAAAACTCAATAATTTTAATTCCTGGTGATAATAATAATATACATAAAACTACCTTGAGTGAAATGGCTCAAAGCATGTCTTGCATAAGGCGACATTACATTTCTTACAAATTATGTTGGAGCGTGTTTGTTTTTTATTTTTACTGCAACCTGCACAACGACGATAAGTTCCTTTTATAGGAAGATGTCCTGCGTCATCGAATGAATTTGATTTTTTTTGCGGCCCTGGGCGTTTTCGGTTACAATATGTAGAAATCAGAGCATCTGCAAGAGTACTTCTAAACTGCAAATGGCTCATTGGCTTTTGATTTGAAATTTTTTTCATGTCTTCCTTATACAATATGTAACTGTTTACAATTGCAGCATCCAACAAATAAAAGAATATCTTCATCCACCACCTCCGTGATTTCCAAGACAAGGAATAACTGGCATGGAACTGATCAAAATGGTCAACTCCTCCCATATAAGAATTGTAATCCGCAATAGCTTTGGGGCAGGGGACTTTTTGTCGTATTCCAGTTTTATCAGTACGCAACACTTCGGTCTGATCTTGAAATGCGTGCCTGTTACTAACAACTGTCACACATTTCTTTCCTCTATCTTTCCATTTATACACGGATATATCTCCAGAACAAACGGAGTCTGATTCGTTCATTTTCAAAAGTTTATCGTGGCATAAAAACTGTTTTGGAAATTGCTTTCTATTTTGCCGAACAGTGCCACATGCAAAAATCTGCTTGTCAAGTAATTTCCGGAATAATGGCAGGGTGGAAAAAAAATTATCAAAATAGACACAATAACCTTTACTAGCGAAATGTTCGCTCAGTTTTAGTACGACACTTTCACCCAACATATCAGCATTCGGATTCTTGGTAGTTTTGCCTTCATAAACATCAAAATCGAGTAGATAACCCGTCTCAGCACACGCAATGGCCCACACCTTGAATCCCCTTTTTATGGGCTTCATTGGCATGTATTGCTTCAACGACGTTCTGCCCTTGAAGCCTATCATACTTTCGTCAATTGACAAATGCCTTGATGGGAAAAAAGCAGACGAAAATTTTGCTTTCAAATCTGAAACAAGTGGTCGAATTTTGTATAGTTTGTCGAAATCCGGACTTCCGGGAGCTGGCATCTTGGAATTGTCGTTCATATGCAGATACCTGAGTATTTTCAAATATCTCTTGAGGGTGAATATGTCAGTTATTCGGGTAACTCGAAAATTTGAATCACTAGACCAATATGACTTCATGGTGGGTAAGCAGTGGAAACCCATTATGACAAGGACTCCCAAGAAGGCAGAAAACTCGCTTTCTTCTAAATTCAGAGATGTGTTTTCTTGGGTAGAATATAAATTTGATTGGGTGATGATTTCTCCACAGAGATTTTCATCAAAAAACTGTTTGAAATACTTCAGTGGAGAAATATTATTTGGATCTCTATCGTTTTTGTGAACCCTAGTAGTTTCCAAAAATTGATAACTTGCGTATTGTAATGGAGGCTGATTGTTTTTAGTCCAGTAGAACGTTTCTTGACACAATGCTGACGAATCCTGGGGCGGGTCGTCAGTATCATGCTCATCCATGTCCTCACTCTCGCTTCTTGAAGTTGAACTATGAGAGATCATTCTAAAGAATTTCCTTTTTTTATTTGGAATAACATCATCGGGATCAAATGTGGGATCGACATCGGAATCATCGAATGTACTTTCTATTTCGGCCTCTAATACATCTTCATCATTAGAATTTTTTTTTCTTTCATCTCTCTGAGAATAACGCGTACCTGAAGTAGATGTCCCGCTGGATAATGGCATAATGTCTTCTGCATCCGAATCACCATCATAGTCCGACTGACAATAATTTTCATCGTCAGACAACTCGTTAGCCAACTCTTGTAATTGGGCCTGGGTCAGATAAGTCTTACTCATTATTCTGTAACAATATTTTTGGCTATAACAACTTTGCCGAAAACCTAAGATCAAACTTTTGACGCCAGTTAGGAAGTTACTATATTGGTTGATAACACCCATAAAAAAACAAACCAGGTTATACTCAAAAAACTAAACAAAAATTTTTTTTTTGTTTCGTATCAGAGGTTAGGTGGAGTAACATCTATATCATATATTTGTATTACTCATGAATATGTCAATATTTCAACACGCACAATACACTAAATAAGAAAGAATACATAGTAGAAGAACTTACCATTTTATTTCACCGCTCCACCAGCTGTAACACAGTCAAAAAACAACTAGAATAATAAAAACCTTTGTAAACAATCGAAAGTGAGTTGTTTTAAGCGACACTGGTAGCTCTTCATACCAGCAATTCCAAGAGAGGGGATTTTCGCGCGAAATATCTACGATGCGGTAGGATTAGACACCAAGACAACTAAATGCATCAAGTAGAAGCCATAATGATCAAATTCGCATGGGTGCTACTGGATAGTGGACTTTAATAACAGGTGGTAGCTATAGCTACCTCTACCACTTAAAGGGTTAAACAGTATTTTATACCACGATACCAAGGGAAAGATCATAAGCTTTGCAGACGACACTGATATAATTCATAAATCTGTTAATCTAATACATGGTTGAATTCAAAAACAGAAGCAGAAACTGATATTATTGAAATAGGCAAGTGGTACAGGTATAACAAGTTAACACTGAATTTAGATAGAACAAAGAAGGAATCATTTACTTCGTATTCCAATCACTCACCCAACATGGGATCATTACGTTTCGGGAGATTCCAGAAGTGAACCATTGTAATAGACAGACACCTACGATGGGATATTAAAAACATAGGAAAACTGAGACGTCTTTTATTCAAATTCAAATACTTCAAAGACTTTTTGGACTTGAAGCATCTAAAGATATTATATCTTATTTTATTTTATTTTTCAATAATACATCCAGCAGGCTGATGCCCATTTACAGGTATACATGGTGTTTCTCAAGTACTTGTAGAAAATTTAGGAGTGTATTGTTGACATCAAAACAAGAAGAAGAGTTTTTATAAACATATGTCCACAAGTTATTCGTTTCTGAGATACAAAGTGTCAAAGTTGAATTCTTATTTTTATTTTTTGTGAATAATTTCAAAATTATTTTGATATTTGGGTAAAGTTTGGTATCTGGGAATATTTATTATTTAGTTTGTGTAAAAGGCACTGCGAGCAACTGTTTTCGAGTTATTGAGATTTGAAATAATCAATACAAGTGATTTTGAATGACAAGATTTTTTAATTCGAAATAAATTCAATAAGAAATAACTTTTTTCACATTTAACACAAAATTTTGTCATTGAAAAATCATCCAAGTTACCAAACTTTAATCGAATATCACAAATATTTTGGCATTTATTAAAAAAAAAAACAAATATAATAATTAAACTTTAACACTCTGTATCTTAGATACGAATAACTTGCGGACATGTGTTTATGGCAACTTTTTTTCTTATTTCGACGTCAGCAACATGCTCTTAAAGTTTCTACACGTACTTAAGAAACACCCTGTGTATAATTTTAATACTATTGAAAAATTGTAGTATTGCTACATATAAAATAAATATGAAGCTAAGATATGAATAAAATGACCCTGACCATACAAAACTAATTCTGAAAGACACTAGCGAGTTGACGTATGAATTCAGATAAAGCGAGAAAAAAGATATCGATACATTGCAGGTTGTTATAATTACGACACATGGTTGTGAAGGGACAGTGAAAATGATGCTGAGATTTAGGTACTGATATGTGGTACGTTATATTAGATCGCGATGTGTATCGTGCTACATTGAAATCAATCAGAGAAAGTAAGGATGATGAAAAAATCAGTATGGTTATGAATTATTTTGTATATAAAATTCAAGTCAGTCATCTCACGCTGTTTTTTAAGTGAAACTAAATTGAATTCACTCAGTAATAAATCATAGTGATAGTGACTCTGAGTAAATGCCATGTTTTTAATAAAAGACAAATTTGAGAAACTTTCTTTGCACATTTCCAATAGCCTCAAAATATTTTGAATGACAAGTATTCCACACCACACTACAGTAACTCAATTTACTCCTCACCAATGACACATAGACACAACGCAAATCATCAAATGAATTGAATTCTCTACTAGAACGGATCAAGAATCCTAATGATTTCATAGCTTTGCTTATAATATTCTCCATATGATTGCTACAGCTCAACATCTGATCAAGAAGTACTCCTAAATCTTTAAATTGGGTAACTCTCGACAAATCTGAGTTATTCAAGTGATAATCGAATAAAATTGTGGTTGGTTTCCATATGAAAGTCATACTTTTACATTTATTAGTGTTTAGGTAGAGTTTATTTTCAGTACACCAATCATTACAAGATCCCATTGTAACAGTTCACAATCTTTGATCGATTTAATTTCTCGAAAGATTTTCATGTCATCAAGTAGTTTATTACATAGAAAATGGTCGAAAATGTCATTAATAAAGAGTAAAAACAGTAATGGTCCCAAGTTTGAGCCTTGTGGCACTCCAGAAGTTGCCATGGAAGTGAATGATTGACTCCATCATATTCAACACATAGTTTCCTATTTGACAAATATGGATGTAAAAGCAACTGTATTTTGTACGATATTCCAAAGCGAGATAATTTTCTCAGAAATTGTTTATGTGACACACGGTCAAATGCTTTGCTGAAATCAGTGTATATTATATCAACTTGATTTCTACAATCAAGAGCATTGGATACAAACTGAGAGAGAGTACACAGATTTGTTGCTGTGCTACGTGATTTAACGAATCCATGTTGGAAATCAGGAAGAGGAGTTCGTATGTTTGAAGATTGAATCGAACAGAGTATTTCTAGTAACTTAGAGAATGAGCCACAATAGGCCATTGGCCGCAGTGGAGGGCATGAAACGGGCCCACTCACGTTCAAACCTAACCTAACTTAGAGAATACCGAAATTAATGTGATCGGTCTATAATTTTCAATTTCGGAAATTTTCCCTGCCTTGAATACCGGAAAAATACGCGACACCTTCCATATTGCAGGAAAATTACTAAATTCCAAGATCAAGTTGAATATGATGGTTAATGGTCGGGAAAACAATTCGATGAATTCTTTGGCAAATTTTACTAGAATTCCATCAGGCCCACATGTTAACTTATTCTTGAGTTTTTTGCTGCAACGATTACTTGTTCCTCCTTTATTTTATTTATACAGAGAAATTGACTGGGATTCAACAGTTCTTCGTAAATTTGATCTTTATTTTAAAAATTCATTTGCCCCGGAATACGCGACTTATTATTTTTGAGTTTATATAGTTGTAGGTGTTTTTTCAAGTTGTTTTCGGATGTTTTGATGGAAGTACTATATGCCAATGAAACGTCACGCTTGGTTGTTTGTATGAGTTGTTTGGTACGTTCTAGATAAAATAGTAATTTGCGCTGCTTATACATTTTCAAATAGTGATGTTTTGTTCTTATATTGCGAATGATGTTATTGTTATACCATCTTGGATATTTATATGACTTACATTTTTTAACGGAATAGATTCATCAATTGCGTTATTTAGAAAACTGATATGCTCTGAAACAGTCATAATTACTTTATGGTATAACAGGATGGGGAGGTGTGAATGACTGTCATTTGGAAACGCTGCATGTAATTCAGAGATGGACAATGAAAACCATCCTTGGAAAAAAGCAACATCATATTCCAGCGATAACTTATGCATAGAGGCCAATGTAGTCGACGCTTATTGCTTCAATATATTGTAACGTTGACTACGGTACATAGTTATTTTCCTGGTATAAACAGGTCACAAGGTGAAATTTCCAAACACTTGTCATTCGATCACCAAATGAAATAAATTTCCTAGAGACATACCATCGTATTTCACATGAAATATAATTGTTTTAATTTTACAGCTCTTGGTTCCCACGGATATCTCTGGTGATTTAATTAAATCCATAATTGTGTGGTTATCAAGAAGGAATTGTTTACAATAATATGGTTAATGTCACTTGGATGACAGCGCTTCTTTTTCCTATTTCGAATCGATTTGTTAAAGAAGACGACAGTTCTTCTTCCTATTACGATTCGATTTGTTGGGTACGCTCACTGCATTGAATTTTTTTACACAAAGTTATACTTACACGAAAAAGTGAGAGAGAGAAATATGTTCGTTATCGTTTCTATGTAGTTTTTAAAATCGCGGAACGCTAGTCTCTTTGATATAGTTCAATGAAATGCGTAAGATAATTGACAGTTGTGGCAACATTGAAAGGAAATGTTTTTTTATTAAAATCAATTTTGGAGAGGACGGAAGTGTTTGAAACAACATTAGTCCATTTCTGATCTGGTAACGCTGAAGCTCGCTGGAGATTGATTTTGAGTTTATTTAATTTTGACAACCTACCTAATATTGCTGGACGACACAAATGAGAGGTGAATATTCTAGTTATATATTGAAGGTAACTCGCTTCACGAGAATTAAACATTTAAATATTTTTTTATAAAAGCATGCCTTAAAATTTCCTTTTCTTTTTGCCATAGCTATGCCAGGAATTTACGAAAGACTTTTGACAGTATATGGAATAATCGGCCAATTAAAATTTAAAGGCCAATTCAACAAAGTTATATAAGCTCACATGGTATTGTAAAGCCTATGATGGCATTGTAAAGCCTGTGATGGTATAGTAAAGCCTGTGATATTATTGTAAGGCCGGTGATGGTATTGTAAAGCCGGTGATGGTCTTGTAAAGCCTGTGGTGGTAATGTAAAGCCTGTGATGTATGATAAAACTTGTAATGGTATTGTAAAGCCTGTCATGGTCTTGTAAAGCCGAAGAGAATATTGGAGCAGACCCAACGCTAGAGATTTCCGTGGAATCATTAATTTAGGGAGACCAAAAGTGAGCAACAAAACCAAAGTCGTGATTCCTTAGTAAATGTCTAATTGTGTAAGGTTTGAATGCATTCGGACCAGGTAAGATAAAAGAACCCATTGACAGACAGAAATTTTTTTTTATTTCCCAAGAAACTACATACATTTATCAAATTTTTTTATCAAAATACACATTTTTATTTAAAAAATGACAAGTTTCGCTCATAGAGCATGAGAGAAAGAGAAAGGTTTGTTTTTTTTATATATGATACGATTGTTTTGTTTTTTTAGTTTCAACAATATCAGTTTTTTTTTTTTTTTAACTTGAAGGCAGAAATTATTGGAGTGAGTCATCGAAAACTTCGTTGAGAGTATAGTATACTTTAGTTTGTAGAAGTTTTCTCAATTGTTTTTTGAATTTGTTCGCTGAAGTTATATTTTCGAAAGAGTTAGGCAATTTGTTTAGTATTCTTATTCCCATGTATAATGGTCCTTTTCGATTCACTTGGTAATTGAATGATGGTATCAAGAAATTATCTTTGTTACGGGTGTTGTAATTGTGAATGTCAGACAATTTTGTGAAATTTCTTTTTCTTTTGAATGCCGCTGTGGCAACTTTGAATATGTACATGTTGGTTAGTGTAAATATTTTCAAATTAAGAAAATGTTCTCTACATGACTGTGACCTCCTTAGTCCCAAAAGAGCACGAATAGCTATTTTCCGTAAAATAAGTGACGAGTTGCTTTCGACTGAATTTCCCCAGAATTCGATACCATAAGAAATTGTGCTCTGGAAATAACTGTAATATACAGTCTTCGCTACGTTGAAACTCAAGTCGTTCTTGATAGTTTTTATTGCATATATGGCACTAGATAGCTTTTTATTCATAGCTGATATATGCGCCCTCCAGTCTAACTTCTCATCAAGAATGTATCCTAAGAATTTGGTTTCCGTAGTTGGCTTCAATATTCCATCTTTTGTAACAATTTCAGGTTGTTTGCAAGACTTATTTGGATGAATGATCATACTATATGTTTTATTGAAATTGATTAGGAGTTTGTTTGCTGAGAACCAGTCTAGAATGTCATTCATCGTATTTTCTGAGTTTGATACCAATTCATCTATATTTTTGTTTGAATTGAGAATGCTCGTATCATCAGCAAATAAAAAGAAAGATACTGTTGAAAAGCTCTGTACCAGGTCATTTATATATATATATATATATATATATATATATATATATATATATATATATATATATATCAAAAATAGGGTAGGTCCCAATATTGATCCCTGAGGTACACCGTATTTAAAAATTCCGGAATCAGATCGAATTTTTGAAAAAGAAGTATGATTCAGCGTTTGCACTTCTACGTACACTTTGCGATTTTCCAGATAGGATTTAATCCACTGGTATGGAATGCCACGAATACCATAATGAAGTAATTTCTCCAAAAGGATTGCATGATCTACACAATCGAACGCTTTCGATAAATCGCAGAAAATGACAAGTGGTAATGATTTTCCTTCAATGATAATATTTATGTTGTTGCGTTGGTTAGTTACGTATCAAGATTCTGTTATTATTATTATAATAGACAACTATTAAAATTATTAAATATTTATGTTTTAATGTGACTTTTGTTTGAAGTTGGGGTTGAATCTTTCTTTCAGCATAGTTCTTTCTACAGAGATTGGCCTGGAAATAAGTTTTTGAAATCATTTAACACTGTAGATGGCATCCAATAAACAACATAATTAATAAGAAACTTATGCTCTGTGCCACAAATTGGACCTTTTGAGGATCATCGAGTGACGTCGACTTACACCTTTGCCTCCGAAAATCAAAAATCTCGCCTGGCCAAATATTTACCTAAGATCAGGTTACAATATTAGTCAATGTAAAAATGATAAAATACAACCCTCATATCAATGAGATTATAATCGGATAAGTTCCCAACTACCCATCCCACTGTAAAATATGAAATTTCAGTCAATTTGACCGAGAGCCAATTTCCCATTTGTTTTAGCGCGGTATCCTTTCCCTAAAGTTGGTCTGGTCTTCATGTTTTCAATACTCATTCGTTATTCATTTTTAATTTACATACTCGTTACAGAGAACCTAAATCAATTTCTCTTTCAATTGCAATATCTAACCCCACCGCAATAACGAACTCAGATGTGCCCACCCACACAATCTTACATTCTCTTCGTCCCATTAACAATAAAATATATGGGCTGTTGTTACCAATCACAGTCGCCTATAAAACAGTGATAAATACTTCTGCAATTTGCATACATATTGTTAGTTATCCTAGTGATCGCACTTTGTTCGAATGCCATTGATACCAAGACTGAATTTAAATTAGTCTTAAGTAGCGAAAAGTTTGAAATCCTAACAAATGGTAGAAGAACCAGTTTCAAGACGATGTAACGGCCAAAGAAGCAGCGAGTTTACAAAAATTCAATATCGATTCAATCGATCATGAGATGTGCAATCGATATGAAAATAAATGTGACAGTGACGGTTTTTCCGCTGGGCGCCAGGGGCCTGGGCTAACCAAGAATTCTAAAGTTGAAGATAAAAATGTTTGAGTACTTTTTTATGAAACAGCTGAAACCTAAATTATTTGAAAACAGTAAGATAGGTAGACAGAGTGACAAAGAATTTTAAATATCAATCGACGTTTTATGTGAGAAATATAGGAACGATATGCCGAAATGAAAGAATAATTATAAATCGAAATCATAAATTTAAAAAAAAATTTAACAAAAATATGATTGGAGGAAGAAATTTTGTAAAGATTTGAAATGTTGATCAATTAGAAACATTGGGAGGGGATTAGCACAGTGGTTAAGCGCCCGCCTGGTAACCGAGAGGTTCTAGGTTCGGTTACCAGCCGGGGCGGGACTTTTTCATTTTCAGATGTGAAAATCTGAATGTTTGAAGCTCGTGTCGGCTGGGAATAATCCTCCACGATTTACCATTACGATAAAAATTAACAGTGCTGCTCCTAAGGTCTAAGGTGGCTTATGGAGCTAGTTACAAGGCTCATCCAGTACACATGGCTGATGACCATAGCATCCAAAACACAAAAAACACAAAATAAAATTAAAAACATTATTGAAGTTATGAAGAAATTAATGAAAAAGGTTTAAATTGAAATGTTGAATTGGAATTTTTTTTTTGAAGTTATAGAAATTGAGGTTATCTACTTGTCAGATGTACAAGAGCCAAAAAAACATAAAAACATCATGCGTCTAAAGGACGATGGAAAGTATTTGAAGTTTAGGACATTATTAACAATTACAGTTCAAAAACCTGGACCAGGATAATTCTGGATTAAACAATTTTACTAGAACATGTCTATTGGAATAAAGTCCTGTGAAATGAAGTAAAATTATAGTTTGACATTATGTTACAGGTTGACAATGACAAATAAAATTTGACGAGGAATCCAAAACGTTAGAAAAAAAACTGTGATTGATCATTAAATAACGACAGAATAAAGATTTAGGTTTTATGGCAGCCTAGCCAAGAATCTGATATTATCTGTCTAATGAATACTTTCAGTAATCAGATCAATGTCAAGACAAACCAAAGAAACCCTATCAAGATAAATTTGAAATCTAAAATCAATTGAATGAATCATGAAAAAAGCTTCTAAAGATAACAAAACCAGATACCAGACAATTTTTCAATCTAATATGAATTTATAATCATCTGGTGAGATCAGCATACCAAAGAAACAATCATGAATTTTTATTATTGTTTATAGTTATGCAAATTAGAAAATCCAAGTTCAAGCTCAAGGTCATAGGATAAGTAGTCTAATGAGAACCTTCCCAATCCCTAAAAAAACAACAGGATCCCACAAAAGAAGAGCCAAAGTAACAAAAAAATGTGAATATCTCTGTGGTTCTGTTTATCAGAAACCATGGAAAGGTGACCAACTGAGAGTCTAATGACTAATGAGTCTAATGAGTCTAATGAGGCTAATGAGTCTAATGAGGAATTGTCCCAGTGTATGCGCAAACCCAAGCTTCAAAGAAAAAAAAACAGATTTAAAGTCAAACTTGAAGTGAAAAAGATTTTATGTTCTCAAAATTGATTGAGTTAGAAGGGGAGGGTACAAACAACACGCAAAATGAGTTCAGGAAAAGTACGATTCATCAAAATTTTGTTTTCGATTTTGATTCAATTAAACTACAACCATTTCCAATGCGTCTGGGCGAACTCTACAGTGCGGATTGAAAATTAACCTCAGGATTCGTTTTTGTGACACTAAATCTCTTTCTACATTAGGTCCCTGGCCCCAGATTATAACACTGTAGCTTATGGCACAGTAAGCATTAGCATATTATATGTTCAAAAGGGTGATTCTGTCTACCATGGAATTTAATGCGGTCAATAAGTGAAAACATTCAATAATCGTTTTACAAACACATCAGTCTGTCTTTCCCATATAAAATTACTGTCAAACGCTGTTCCCAAGAATTTCACTAATTTAGATATTTGAATGAAATTTGACAAGTCAAAGGGGTTTTGTACAAGCTGTGAAATTCTATGCATACGATTTTCTTCAAATTTATAATAGGCCTATTTCTAGAGCACCAATTTTCAACTTCATTGAAAGTTTTGTATTTTTTTTCAAAGAAAATATTGAATTATCTGCTATAACAATGCAGGTATCATCTGCATACGTAAATAGTTGCCTGTGTTCTATTATTATGAGGTAAGTCATTGATGTAAAATACAAATATTAGCGGTACAAGGACACTGCCTTGTGGGGTACCAATATTAACATTATACTCTTTGGAGATGTCAATTTTCTCGATAAATTTTCTGTTTTCATTATGTGGGAGAAACATATGGGCTGTTGTTACCAATCACAGTCGCCTATAAAACAGTGATAAATACTTCTTCAATTTGCTTACATATTGTTAGTCATACTAGTGATTGAATTTAAATTAGTCTTAAGTAGCAAAAAGTTTGAAAACCTAACAAATGGTAGAAGAACCAGTTTCAAGTCGATGTAATGGCCGAAGAAGCAGCATCCTTACAAAAATTCAGTATCGATTCAATCGATCATGATATGTGCAATCGATATGGAACTTTCTAGCCGGTTTATCCACAGGGCGATTGGGGCTAGAGCCCAGGGGCTCTGGGCCCAGATGGGCCGGTGCTAACCCAGAATTCTATAGTTGAAGATAAACATGCTTTGGAGTTGGAGTATTTTTTTATGAAACAGCTGAAATCTAAATTATTTGAAAAGCGAAATAGGGGCAGATAGAGTGACAAAGAAAAAATTTAAATCAATCGACATTTCATGTGAGAAATATACGAACGATATTGTCAAGAAGGGCGCCTGGTCAATCTCTACCTCAATATTATAAAAACCCAAAATCTTTCAATCGATTGATAACAATAGAGCACCAACACTTCAATTATGATACAATTCCATTTTTACGAAAAGAAATAAAACATTTCACCACGGTCAACACGAAATGATAATAATTAGGGTCAGGAAAATTCTCGAGAACAATTTTGGCACGTAAATGAAACAATAATTAATCTTCAAAGCCAATAAGAACGCGGGATCAGTCTTAAAGTGAGTCCTAGCGACTAAAGCCACAGTTGTGACATGGTTTATTTTTGGAAGAGGTAAAGTCGTACCTGTTGTTATTTTTGTTATAAAGCCCTCCTCAGAAAAATGACCTCTGGCAAACTGAGTATTTATATTTGGTAAAAACCTTTTTTACTGAGTTATTCTGTTGTCTGTTTACCCCTTTTCGTAACTGTATACAAGGTGTTCCAATCTCGATGGCCTATTAGACGTTTCTAGAAAACGGGATGCAAGATTATTTTGAAAATTTGGTTTCTTTGATAATCAGTTTTGTTCTATCGATCTAAAATAATTTCAACGCTACGGCGTTGCCGCTTCTATCAAAAAGTAGCAACAACTTTGATATTTTGAATGGAATACCCTGTATATTATTGCATTTTTAGCTTTGCTATTGCTTTTTTGTTATTTTCATATAAAACTTTCTTAAACCTATCTCCATTGGTTTTTGAGAATGTCAATAATTTCATAATTTTTTGTGCGAAACAAAGCTTCGATAAAACGTTATTATTTCAGTATTTGAATACGTAGAAAGCTGAAATTTTGGATGTAGTTTAACAATGTCCTGTGTATTAGTTATGACTAGGGGAATTCGATCTCCATTTTACAGGGTCGCTGAAAATTTTTGATTTTATCGACAGATACAAAAGTGGTGAAAGGTGCATTTTTTTAAATGGAACACCCTGTATATTATCGAATATCCTGAAAGATAATTAAATTTCCTTTCAAATGATGTATCATGTTCCTATACCTTAAGGAGTCAGGTTTCCGAAATAAAAGAAAGATCTCTATAAATATTGGATTATTTTGCCATATTTTGAATTGGGTAGATATGAAAAATCATGGATCCTGTCATTATGAAAATTCGAAAATTAGTACATTAATTATATATCAATAATGAAGACAATAATTATTCAAATGAAAATCTGATTAATTTTTGTTGAATTTGTCCCATATTTCTAACTGTTCATTAGATATTCAATTTTTGTATTTTTTTCCACAAAAGTCTATTCTAAAACTAATATTACATGAATTGAGAAATGCAGTGATTTGAAATTTTAATTCAGATTTGAACAAAGTATGCTTGGTTCAGTTTTTCATCTCCATGATAATTTTATTTCCCATTCAGGGTATCTGAAAAACGTGTGTCTGTTGAGAAATCAATAAACAAATGAATATCCTATCAATTGCTAATTCATATTTTTGAATTGATGTTTAATTTGAGTCAATGTGGAAATTCCGAAGAGTTAGATCTGGGCATCGCGGTGGCCAAGGATGTGGACCCAAATGTCTTATCCACCGATTTTCAAAGGTTGTAGACAGTTCTCTGCTCACTTCTTGTCTAAAGTGAGGAAAGCACCGTTCAACTGCTACCAACAACTTCGATATACATGAAGCGGCAAATTGCCAAAGAGTTTCTAACTGTTGATCTCATATTATTCAAATATTTTCCATATAATTTTCTGAAGGAAATTTGGATTTTCATAAGTCCATATTTGAATCCATTCACAGAAATCAACACGTTTTTGAAGGATCATCTCTTGACGCCTCAAAATTCCCAAACACAGCCTAATTCCGTTCAATTCTTCTGAGTTTTTTTCTATTCATTTGTGGTTCTTTCAGTTTTCTGCATGTTCTTGAAATAGTGTTTTTGCAATATATAAAACAGATTCAAAATATAATATAATACATAATCTGTAGTATGCCGTGACCAGAAAAGAGCAAAACATTTCAATTTTCTGCATGTTCTTGAAATAGTGTTTTTGCAATATATAAAACAGATTCAAAATTTAATATAATACATAATCTGTAGTATGCCAGAAAAGAGCAAAATATCCTATGAGTTTGACAAATAGTGGATGTTACTGTGTTTCTGTCAGAAAGAAGTATAAAAAATGTTATTGAATAAAAGTTTGTTTTTGTGGAGGATATTCGTTTGTTGACATACCTTTTTGGGAATTTTAACCTTCCACAGTCTGAAAATGAAAAAAAATGTTAATTCAAAGAAAACTGTACAAGTGTATAGGGGCAATAATCAATTTGCCCCGATCAGTTACTGCGTTTAGAAGACTGTTGTCCCCAAAACAGTTTATTATTTCGTCAGTAACGTATCGAATACTAAGTTTGCCTATACGACGAGAAAAATTTTTAAATTGACTAAAAATACTACTTTTTTTCGAAAACGTTGACGTTTCGGAGACTAAATCTGTCTCCGTTATCAAAACCAGAAGGATGAATACTTGCTAAAATTCTGTTTTTATCGGTTTGAACATGAGGGATTTGTTTTGACAAAGTCAAATGAAATCTGCCAAATACTTTTTTTTGGCAGATTTCATATTCAGATTTCATATTAGATACAGGGTGCTCCATTTAAAAAAATGCACTTTTCACCACTTTTGTATCTATCGATAAAATCACAAATTTTCAACGACCCTGTATAATGAAGAACGAATTCCCTTAGCCATAACTATTACACAGGACATTGTCAAACTACATCCAAAATATCAGCTTTTTACGTATTCAAATACTGTAGTAATAAACGTTTGATTGAAGCTATGTTTCGCACAAAAAAGAAGAAAATTATTTATTTTATCGAAATCCACTGGTAAGTATAGGGGAGTTTTATATGAAAATAATCAAAAATCAATAGCAAAGCGAAAAATGTAATAATGTACAGGGTATTCCATTTAAAATATCAAAGTTGTTACTTGTTACTTGCTACTTTTCGATAGAAGCGGCAACGCTGCAGATCGATAGAGCAGATCTGATTATCCAAGAAACCAAATTTTCAAAATAATCTTGCATCACGTTTTCCAGAAACGTCTAATAGGCTATCGAGTTTGGAACACCCTGTATATTTGATAGCGTCTTATATTGAATATACACCTATTCATTTTGAATCATTTGCGTATTTGTTTCATTTGGTAGTTGGTGTACCGAGTAGCTATCACGCTACCCTTTTATACCCCTGACTACGTCCTAAGCGAAGGGCTCATAGCTTCCTATGCAGCCCTAGTAGTCCGTCAGCCCTCTGCCAAAATGTGAAATGATTTTATAACGTATGCCCTTTAGGGTTTTGGTAGTTATAAATATAACGATCATTGAACAAACAAAATTAGCGCTTGTCCGAGGAACACAACAACAAAAATAATAATAATACTTGTTCTACTCAAATACATGCATAAACACGGTACAATTTGTCAGAAACTAGTTTATTATAGTTGATCGCATAAAGAAATCACGTATTTTAATTAGCATTTGCCAAACATAACAAATGATTTAAAGGGAAACATTCTCAATTGAAAATTGAATCAATACATGACTAAGATAAAATTGAAGTTACTTTTTTGTAATATCTAACAGAAAACAACTACTTCCCCGGCTAAAGCCACGCTGGACATTGAAATGCACCTGATAGAAATCGAGAAAGACCCTATATACCTTGAGAGAGTGTAATGTACTGATCTCATAAATTTGATGGTGATCAGATTTACTAAATTGACTGGGAAATAAAACTCGTGCAGACTATACTACAATATATTTCCAACTGGCACACATACCGGCGTACAACGTTTCTCGGAAGTACCTGGCATAAAAAAAACTCTGCTTCTTGTTTATACTTAACATAAAAAGATGCGTGAATACACTGACGATATAAATGCTCATACATTGTATGTCAAAAGTCAATAACGAAATATTCGATATCTTACATCTCCCCCCTTAAAATTAAGTGTTTGAACCCTTACCCTAAATAACATTTCATTCAATTTTTAATTATTCATAATTCAAACGATCTGGAGGTTTTATCACCCGTTTAGGTCTACTACTAGCTAAAACATTACTATCACTATTTACAGAGATGGTAGGTTGGACATCATTTGAATCTTGCCTTGTTGATAAAGCTTTTTCCAAGATGGAAGAAGGCGTAATATGGAATTTTTTTATTTGATTTAAATGACGTTTCCACTCTACATTATCTAATTCTGGTACTCGCACCACATAAGTTGCTGTACCAATTTTGTCATTAATTATTGCTTTGATCCACTCTCTAGTGTTCTGTTTACGATAATCACGCACTGTTACTTCTTCACTAGGTTCAAACACTAAAAATCTCTTACCGCTATGATACATTTTTTGATCATTTTGTGCTACCGAGACCCGACTCCCCAAATCTGTCTGATCCCTAGGCAATAAAAAATTGAAACTTGTGCGTAATTCACGACCTAGTAGCAATTTTGCTGGACTCTCTTTGGTAGTGCAATGTGGGGTTGTTCGATAATCGAACAGAAAATTATTCAATGCTAAATTTATATTTACGTCCTTGTTTCTACCAAGTGAGTTTTTTAATGCATTTTTCACTGTCTTGACCGCATTTTCAGCCGCTCCGTTGGAAGACGGATGATAAGGCGGACTGGTCGTGTGAACAATATTATTTTTCGATAAGAAATTTTCAAATTCAGTAGAACAAAATGACGTGCCATTATCAGTCACTATTTGGGTAGGAAACCCAAACCGAGCAAAACAAGATCTCAGTACTTCAATTGTGAACTTGGAGGTGATCGAACCCATTGAAAATGCTTCGATCCACTTACTGTGTGCATCCAAAATAATGAGGAACTGTTTACCCAGAAAGGGTCCCATAAAATCCAGGTGTAACCTGGTCCACGGTTGATCCGGAAACGGCCAATGATGTAAAATTGCTTTTTCAGGAGCATGCTTATTTATCAAGCAATTCTCACAAGATTAGCATATTTCTTCAATTTTTTTATCCAACCCTGGCCACCAAATATATGAACGAGCAAGGCTCTTCATTTTAACAGCACCCATGTGAGTAGAATGAAGGCTTTTCAAAATGTCTTCTCGTAAAATTGAAGGAATAATAATGGGATTGTTCCACATCAAACAATTTGATTCAATGCTCAAATCATTTCGAATTTTGTAATAATTTCGAAAACGTTCTTCTGGAACTTTTTGTAAAGTCCAACCTTTTTGGACATTTTTAATCACTGCTGATAAAATGTCATCTCTGGTCGTGGCATCCGAAACCATTTTAAAATCGATTTGGAAGTTTTCGTTATTTGAAAAATACTCCGCGTAATTTAACTCGACATCTTCTATGGATTGCTCATCTAGAGGTTGCGGTAGACGTGATAATATATCAGCTTTATTTCTTTCGGATGGAACTACTTCGATGTCGTACTGATAGTTCGATAAAATAAGTGCCCACCTACGCAAACGGTTGGCTGCAAATTGGGGTATATTTTTATCGGGGTGAAAAATGTATGAAAGAGGTTTATTGTCCATTACTAAGGTAAAATGTCTTCCCCATAGGTAATTATTGAATTTACAATTACGGCCAAAGCTTCTTTTTCCAAAGTGCAATATTTTTGTTCCCTTTCCAATAAGGTGCGCGAAGCATAAGCAATAACTTTTTCCATGCCATCTGGCATTAGATGTGCCACCAATGCTCCCACCCCATAGTCACTTGCATCCGAAATTAGACGTAAGGGTAGTTTCGGATTATAATGGACTAAAACCGGTGCTGACGACAATATTTTTTTTACCTTTTTGAAAGCTAAATCACATTCCACAGACCAGTCCCATTTAGTTTTGGCTTTCAACAAATTATATAATGGGTACACTAATGTGGACAAAATTTCAACAAATTTACCATAATAGTTGATCAAGCCTAAGAAAGATCTCAATGTAGTTAGATCTATGGGTCTAGGTGCATCAAGAATAGCTGCAACTTTTGTATCCGATGTGTGTAGTCCCTCTTGATCTATGTCATACCCTAAATATGTAATTTTTGATTTTAAAAAATGACATTTTCCAATTGCAAGTTTCAAACCTGCATCCTGAAGTCGGGATAGTACTGATTCTAACCTGGCCAAATGTTCCTCTCTGTCTTTTCCAGTGACTAGAATATCGTCTAGGAAACAAACGACGCCACTGAGACCTTGTAAGAGGGTTTCTATTATTTTCTGAAATTTGGCGGGAATACTAGCTATCCCGAAAGGAGCACGATTATAGCAATATAGTCCTTTATGTGTAGAAATTGTCAAAAATATTTTTGACTTTTCCTCCAATTTTACTTGTTGGTATGCATTAGACAGATCGAGTTTTGTAAAATGCACCCCCC
This sequence comes from Chrysolina oricalcia, assembly GCA_944452925.2. NCBI lineage: Eukaryota > Metazoa > Arthropoda > Insecta > Coleoptera > Chrysomelidae > Chrysolina > Chrysolina oricalcia. Next base: position 20,740,356 of record OX101823.2, on the reverse strand, counting down.
CTTGAAGTTGCACAAACAAGTCTTCAATTTTGGGTAAAGGGTATGAATCAATTTTGATAAAGGGATTTACCGTTACTTTAAAGTCTCCACAAATGCGAACGGAGCCATCTTTTTTCAATACGGGAACAATTGGAGTTCCCCAATCTGAAAAATCAATAGATTCAATGACCCCCAAGGTACACAAACGATCCAGTTCCCTCTCGACTTTTTCTCGCATTGCAAACGGTAAAGTTCGGGCTCTAAAAAATTTAGGAATTACTGAATCGGTTATCATTTGATTTGAAATTTTTCCCTTGTTGAAACTACCTAGTCCTGGAGAAAATAGACTGTCATATTTTTTTAATAAAAAATGCAAATCTTTGGGTAGGTCCACACTATTCAAGTTGTAAATTGACAAATTAAACAAATTGAAGAAGTCGCGTCCCAGTAGGGGTGGTCCTCCATTTTTAATTATGTAAAAATTCAAAGTTGCTTGTTTTCCCTTAAATGTAATAGTACATGTTATGAAACCTAAGGGATTTATTTTTTCTCCATTATATAAACTGAACAATTTATTCGTATTTTGTAAAGGTTTGTTTATCAAATTTTGTTGATAAAAATTTTCCGATATGACACTAAAACTTGCCCCAGTATCTAGATGAAAAGTAAACATTTTTTGTTCAACCAACAAATCCATCAGAACTGGGTCAGTTTTGCAGTCGACATTATACAAAGAATATTCTTCAGATTCTAAAAAATTATTCCTGCTCGAAATTGATTTGTTGGTTGACTTTTTATTGTTGCACATTGGGGCCAGGTGGCCTTTTCTATTACAAGAATGGCAATAGCAATCTCTAAAAGAACACTTATCTGGCTTATGGTTGCGGCGGCCGCAAACCGTACATCTAATCTGAGCAGTCATTCCTGATGATTGACCTTTGTTCCTCCACTCGCCATTTGGATTGGCGCTGCTAGTTCGGGAACCTGTCGTCTTTGAGGTATAAGAGCGCACCTGCGCAGAATTCTTCGAAGCAGTGAAGTAGATTTCCGGTTCATTTTTAATCGCACTCGCGCCATTTGCATTTTGCCTACTGGCTGATTTTGAGGAAGCAATTTCCACTACCGATGAAAACTTAACTCCCGCCTTCTCTTCGAACAACCGATCTTTCACAGGTCCTTTATCGTAACCTATTATGAACCTGTTCACTAAAGCACTTTCAATCTCCTCCTTTCCTCCAAAAGCACACACGGACACTAAATTACGAAGACGAGCCGCCCACTCTCTTGGTGACTCGTTCGCCATTTTTCTTGATTCGAAAAACTTTTCTCGACAAGCAAACACTGACACTGCTGATTGAAAATGTTCATCCATTAGTTTGATTATGTCCGTGTAGGGCTTTGTTTCGGGTTCCTCCGGAATACACATGTTATGCAACAGTTTGTAAGCTTCCTCATTCAGAAGACTGAGGAGGATGGCTCGTTTCCGATCATCTTCTTTGATCGAATTTGCTGTGAAATAATTTTGCAAACGTTTTTTATAGATCGACCAATCTGATACAGAAGGCAAAAACTCCTGGATGTGACCGGTGTATTGTACAGGTTTTTCCGCCATTTTCACGATTACCGAGTACTTCACTTATCACTTTTATATCTCGTCGCCACTGTAATGTACTGATCTCAAAAATTTGATGGTGATCAGATTTACTAAATTGACTGGGAAATAACTCGTGCAGACTATACTACAATATATTTCCAACTGGCACACATACCGGCGTACAACGTTTCTCGGAAGTACCTGGCATAAAAAAAACTCTGCTTCTTGTTTATACTTAACATAAAAAGATGCGTGAATACACTGACGATATAAATGCTCATACAGTGTATGTCAAAAGTCAATAACGAAATATTCGATATCTTACAGAGAGAAAATCTGAAAGTGAAAATTTGCATTTTCATTCAGATAGTTGATTATTTATTAAATTTCCAGTTTCCATTGGAGATTGTTATCTATGAATGAGAAAACAGAGTGAAAATATACAGTGTGTTCCATTTGCAATTCCCGAGTTGGAGTCGTTTCCGGTGAAATCGGAAGTGATTGAGGAGTATTAAAATATTGGAAATTATTCTAATTCTTGAATCCAAGATTAAATCGTATAAACTTGGAACTCTGGAGACTATGGCTTGTCTACAAAAATCGTTGGCATCCGGTATACATACCCAAACTAATTTCTGAAATAAAAATTATCCTTCGGCCACAAAAGAGGCTCTATCTTGACTTACCCTCATTGAAATATAACTGAAAATTATTGTAATAGTTTTTTTTTCAGGTGTAGCCGCCAATATTGTAAAATCCTTGCCTAACCTGCCTATCTCTGCATTGGTAAAATTTAGAAAATTTCTTTCTCCCAGATTATCATCCTTTCCAACTCCTGTTACTTGCGAGGGCGTACAAGAAATCATCAAATCACTGAAAAACTCAGCTTGTCTTCATATAAATGGATTAAATAGTAAGTTCATAAAAGTAACCCATGATATAATTCTTTCCCCATTAACAAATTTGATCAATTTATACTTTCAAACAGATAAATTTCCAGACATCTTCAAATATGCAAAAGTGATACCCCTACACAAAAAAGTAGACAAAGACATAATCGACAACTACAGACCGATTTCTACGATAAGTATTTTTTCAAAAATTATCGAAAAATTATTCAAGAAAAGACTCACCAAATACTTTGAAAACAACAATATTTTTTGCACTTATCAGTATATGGTTTTCGCAAGAATTGCTCTACCACCGATGCTACCATGAGTGTTGTCGGAAGTATAGTTGAAGGTCTTGAGAACGGAAAAGTTGTATGAGTCACATTATTGGACTTGTCAAAGGCCTTCGACTGTGTTTCCCACAGCATTCTACTTGAAACTTTCATATTATGGTGTGGGGCACTGCTTTAAATCTGCTCGAAAATTACTTGAACAGTCGTTTCCAGAAAGTTTTTAACAACAATATATTTTTAGAGCAAAGACCGTAACCTAGGTGTACCACAGGGATCGGTTCTGGGTCCGATTTTGTTTATCATTTATGTTAGTGATTTTTACAACTTCATAAAATCATGTCACAGTGTTTTATTTGCCAACGATACATCACTGATATACTCCTCTAACAATTATTCATCTCTTGTTGAGCAGTATGTGGAAATACAAGGAATTGCTGACCATTGGTTCAATGTCAACAAACTCATGATGAATGAAAAATCACAGAACATGATTGTTTCTACGGCTGAATTTCAGTGATTCACATTATTAGGTTTCATTTTAGACAACAGGTTGAATTGGTCGATCCACATTTCAGGTTTGAAAAGTAAATTATCGAGTACTTACCTTATATTTATTTTGGCAACTGAAACCAATTACAAATTTCACTACACGGAAAATCGTATTTTGATTACTGATTGGAATTAGTTCTAGAGACTTTTACCGTGAAATTATGTCAGTACCCTCTATGTATATTCTTTCAATTCTATTGGAGATTCACAAGAGGGCTCCCTTGTTTCCTAAGCAATCTAATTTACATAATCATAATACACGTAACAGCAACACTATTGGACCCAACGTTTTAAACTGACAAAACCACAAAGAAAATCCTATGATTTCAGACTATAATAATGCTCTACCTGCCAATATTTAAACCACTAATATGTTTCATTTCAAACAAGTCATAAAAAATATTTCACAAACAACTGTTTTTATACGATTTCAGAATATTTAGATCATGTGCGTAAAACTTTTGATGCAAGAAATATACTTGCCGAATCTAAACAATCGTTTTGAATGTTTGTTTTTGTTTGGTTACTGTTTTCTTTTTGTTTTGTTCTTACTCTACAGAACTTATGACATGACATGCTACAAATGTTTGAGTGACAAAACGTAGTCAATAAATATTTCTATCTTTCTTTCTTTGAAGATGATTTCAAGAAAACAAAACCTCGAGAGTCGAGTGAGTACGATCCCGAAAGTAGCTGATGTTACCGCAACATCCGGAACCGAATGGGACAATGGATCACCTCGCGAAATAAGTACCACTTGATCACCACAGCGACCACCGTTGAACGACGTTTCGAAAACTCTACTCTCTTCTCGTTTATCTCCACTTGAGTATTATTGTTTCCGATTTGACTTATCACTCTCCATTTATCGAACAACAATGGAGGTTCTCCTGGTGGTCGACCGAATGTTGCCTCGATGTCTCTTGCATTTGCGAATACTACTACAATATGAAGTTATGTTCCCGCTTATCTTCGTTCGTATCGGTACCACTGTTGACCCGATGCCCATTCTCATGCATAGACACCCCGTTATATGTTGAATAGTACCTCGTGTCGTACTCAGCAATCGTATGGAACGATATCTGAGGGAATCCCGTTAAAAACGCAAATAATAGATCTTGAGACATTAATATTTTCTCGTAGTTCAAAGAATGGCTGTTATGAATTTCGAACAAAGGATTTCATTCACTAAGAAAATCGGCGCTGTTCAAAATAAGAGATAAGACTTTCAGTCTGGGTTTTGCAGAGAGATATCTAACAAATTGAACTGTTTTGCCATATGGGCTTCCTAGGGTTGTTCATGATATCTTGATATAAGAAACTGAGGGAACATTTTCACCGTGTAAAAATCCTTCTGTTTTGAGGTGATGGTTCCGAAATCAAGTGTCAATTAACACAAAGTCACAAACTAGATAGATAGATAGATAGTTTTTTAAATCCAAATACCAGCTTACAAAGCTATAGGACAGGTCAACAGAGAGTACATGTATACAGTGTGTCCCACTTTGAGCAGCCACACCCCCATTTTTCATTGAGAATAAAATAATTTTAACATTTATTTTACTCAAATTATGGTAATCAAGGATACCTAAATTCATGTTAAAGAAACATTCGAATATCCTTTTTTCACGGCTACCTATGACCAATTGAAAAGTAAATAATTGGGGAAAACATATTAGGGATTTTTTCATCACAAAATTTACATCAAATTCTGTTTCAAAGTACCCTTAAACTCCCAGATCTCAATTCAGTTGATTATACAGGGTGTCATTTGTTGCTGGCAATATGATTAAAGCCGGATTTAGCGGATTCACAATGCATAATTTAGTGCATATGCGTAATTTCAATTCACACCTAATCCATCAAAGTTCAATACAGGGACTCGATTGAAATGATTTACCCGTTTCATAATTTATAAAGATATCCCTGTGTTGAACTGTTATGGAGTATGCAGAAAAATTACGCATTTTAAATCTGGAAAAGTCGCCTTAAAATTACGCATATGCACTAAATTATGCATTGTGAATCCGCTAAATCCGCCTTAACTCTTTTTCATCAGTAATATTTGCTCAATTTTCAAAATTTCTTCACAAAATTCAAAAAAATATTCACTTAATACTGCAAAAAATAACCAATCACTACTTTTCTACGGCAAAGTGTGGCCAATTGAATAGTGAAAAAATGGAAAAAATATATTGAGGATCTTTTATTGAAAAATTAACCCCAACTCCTGTTTTTCTAATGTTTCACAATCCCAGAACTCAATGATTAATCATTGAAATATACAGGGTGTTATATGTAGCTGACAATATCACCAACTCTTATTCATCCATTATGCTCAGGATGATTTCGAAAATGTCTTCTTTTGTGACAAGGAGGCAATAACACTCCAAGATGTAAACAAGTGTCACTTTCTCATTGCTAAAAAGTGAAAAATTGGGTAAAATATATCACTGATCTAACATCAGAAATGGGTTCAGAATACTCTGGAACTCTTATATCTCAATACCCAAGTCATCTACGAATACCAATATTATAAATTTATGTGAATTTGCAGCTGCGGAAAAGGAATAAATTGATAACTGCAACAATTTTCAAAAAAGTCAATTTAGGAGTTGAACTTTTGCCACATACAGATGACACCCTACATGTTGTCAGGAATTCAGATCTGGGGGTTTCAGAGTCTTCTGATCCAGAATCTAATGTTAATTCAGTGATGAAAGAATTCATAATATGTTTTTCTCAATTTTTCAATTCTCAGTTAGTCATAGTTAGCCATGAAAAAATTATTCTTGGTTACTTTCTACAGTGATAATGGAAAATTTTTGGCACTTGACAAAAAAATACATTTTAAAATCAACTGAGCATAATGTATGAATAGGAGTTGGTGATATTGCCAGCTACATATGATACCCTGTATATTTCAATAGTTTAGCATTGAGTTCTGGGGTTCTGGAACATTCCAGAACCAGTAGTTGGGGTTAAGTTTTCAATAAAAGATCCTTAATACGAGGGCTGACAATAAAGTAAGGTCTCCAACGCTGCAACTTCGCCGGATCACGCGCTAGGCGAAATCTGGCAACACCGCCGTGTTCCTTGGTTCCCCCACTACCACTTTGCTGCTGGGTGAGGCTTCCCCGACCGCTCAGTCTTGGCTGAGCAGCCGTCAACGATGGAGGTACCACTCGCGTCAGCGTCCAAGTGGCCGATCGTCGGTCTCGGATGCGATTGTTCAAGCAGTGGAGGCAGAAATGCTCAAAAACCGCCGTGCGACAATTAGGGACTTGGAAGAGAAGCTTGGAGGAGTGTGTAGCAGCGAAACAATCCGTCATATCCTTGTGAACAAGTTGCAGTACCACAAAGTTTCTGCCCGATGGGTGCCGAAACAGCTGACCGAAGACCACATGAAGCGGCGCGTGGAATGTGCGACCAAAGTTGTGGCCCGTTTTGAAGAGGAAGGCGATGATTTTTTGGAAGGGTTTGTTACGGGGGATGAAACGTGGGCTCATCACTACACACCCGAAACAAAGGAGTCGTCCAAACAATGGCGCCATAGCGATTCTCCGAAACCCAAAAAGTTTAAGGCGACACTGTCAGCCGGCAAGGTGATGGCTACGGTGTTTTGGGATCGCCACGGGGTATTGTTGGTGGATTTCATGCCAAGGGGAACCACTATCAATGCAGCAAGGTACTGTGAGACCCTGGAAAAGCTTCGTCGTGCCATAAAAAACAAACGCCCGGGATTGCTAAGCAAAGGAGTGAAATTTCACCACGACAACGCGCGCCCGCACACAGCCAACGTTACCCTTGACCTGCTCAAGACATTTGGCTGGGAAATCATCGATCACCCTCCCTATAGTCCCGACGTGGCCCCCAGTGACTACCACATGTTCCCCGCCCTGAAAAAACATCTCGGAGGGAAGAAGTTTGATAGTGACGCGGAGGTTCAGAAAGAGGTCAACACCTGGCTGCGCGAGGCGGACGGAGAGTGGTATTCTGCCGGCATAGACAAGTTCATCGTGCGGATGCGCAAGGTGTTGGAAAAAAATGGCGATTATGTAGAAAAGTAGCCAAGACCTTGGCCTTTCCAACGGTGTATCGCTTTTTGTAAATAAATGTCATTTTGTATGAAAAAAAAAATTGGAGACCTTACTTTATTGTCAGCCCTCGTATATTTATTCCCAATTTTGCACTATTCAAGTGGTCACAGTTTGCCATAGAAACGTAATATTTGGTTATTTTTTGCAGTTGCAATTTGATGTTAATTTTCTGATGAAAAAATTCCTAATATGTTTTCCCCACTTTCTCACTTTTCAATTGGTCATAGCCGTGGAAAATGGACGAGCGAATGTTGCATCAACTTGAAGGTAGGTATTCCTGAGTATATACTATAATATGAGAAAAATTTATTTCAAATCATTTTATTCACAAAGAAACATGTAGGTGTGGTTGTTCAAAGTGGGACACACTGTATATAAAAAAAATATTCTTAAAATATATAAATTGAAATGTAGATTGAAAATAAATGAGAGAAAAGAGAAAGACAAAAAAGTACAAACAAATGAGATATATCAGATATATCAACGACATGCATTGTTTTTTTTGTTGACATGCATTGAAAATATCTAACAATAATTATGGATATGTTTCGGTTAAAATGTTCGTCATAACAATAAAACAAAATGAAATCATACATTGAAATCTTACACTGAAATTGTCCAAAATATTCATTAAGGCTGAATGGAGTAATACCCAGTAAAAAATATTTTGTTTTTTTTTTTCTAAAAATATACGCTTGTTCAATTTGTTTCAGCTTATTCGGAAGTACATTGTTCAATCTCAGTCCTATCACGTTTAGTGATTTTTGGCAAATGGTGAGATATGAGTTTGGTAGATGAAAATCGTTTTTCCTCCTCGTGTTATGATTATGATATTGGTTATTTGTGGAATAGATTTTTTTATTCGCATATATTGATACTTCTAAAATATAACTGCCAGGAAGTGGAAGAATTTCAAGTTTTTTGAAAGATCATGAGGTCTGTTGGGGTACGTTTGCAATGGAATGTATTATTCGCTTTTGTGCGACGAATACATCTTTTGCTGACAGGGAGTTTCCCCATATTGTGAGTGCGTAGCGGAGTTTCGATTGAACCTGAGCGTGATAAAAGAGTAGTAGGCCAAAACATTTTTCAGGATTCTAATTTGGTAACATTTGGAGTGTAGAGAGCTAGTTAGATTTTTGCGGTGTGATTTGAAACTGAGATCATTGTCAGTTGTGATACCAAAGAATTTTGAGGATGTACTATGTTCAAGAGGTGTGCCACAGATGTTCAAATCCAGGGGTGGTAGATTAGTGTTTTGTCTGGTATGGAAGGTAGTAAAACTTGTTTTTGATGCATTTAAAAACAGAGAGTTATTGCTCAGCCAATTATGTAGGCGCCAGCAGTACTGTTTATTTTATGTTGGGGTTCAAGTGAGGATTCTTCAGAGGAAAGCAGGGAAGCGTCATCAGCATACAGACATGTGAAAGCTCCTAGCAGAATAATTGACGATTTGTTTATGTAGATAATGAATAGTATAGATGCTGGGACGGACCCTTGGGGAACACCTATGTTGTTTTGTTGTGGACTAGAGATGTGAGTTATTGTTTTATTATCTATGGTGTGGTTTATAACCCGCTGGATTCTTCCTTCTAGGAAGGAATTGGACCATTCATGAGATGTTCCTCTCATTCCATACAGATGAAGTTTATCAAGCAATTTTTTTATGTACCACACAATCAAAAGCGCAGCTGAGATCGCAAGACGCCCCTGTTGGATTCTGTCCGGACTAAAAAGATTCTATAATGTTTCCATAAAAAGAGTGGATAGCACTGATAGTTGACTGTCCTGCACGGAAACCATGGTGATCGGGATGGAATAGGTTAATTACGTTTAAAAGGAAAAGGAGTTGAAGAAAGCACAAAATATTCGAAAATTTGTAGGACACACGCCCTCTTGAAAAGATATGTTTATTATATGGGTGAAGGGTTCGATGATGTAGTCAGCATTATTTTTCATCAAACAACCTGAAAGGACCACAGGAATATTTTTTCTTAAGTTCATGATGTGATTTTTTTTCTGTGATATATTCTACAAAAATGCTATTAGGTACACTTCTCTGAGAAATGCAAGATTTTCCCTTTATGTTAATTTTATTGAAAGTATCATATGTGGTCTGTATACAAAAATTATTAAAGGTTTCGGATATTACTAGTGGGTCTTCAGTTTTTTCATCATTTAATTTCAGGGAGATGTTTTGTTCCAAGGGGATTTTCCGCTCAACTCAGAGGTAACACTTCAAGTAGTTTTAATAATGGTGGAAGAGGTGTGTATTTTGTTGTAGTAAAATTGACTTTTCGTGATTTTGACCAGATCATTGTGCTTTCAATTTGATATTTTATTTGTTTCCTTCAGATTAAAATCTTCCTTCTGAGCGAGAAACAGGTTTTTCAAATGATTGCTCGATTGTTTGATGCTATTGACCCATTCTTTCCCGTTTTTCGTATTTTCGGAGATTTTAGTCGTTTTTCATGGACATGTTCGATCAAAGTAATACATCAGGTTGTCATGAACTACAGAGTGTAATCTAACTTCTAGCACTTCCGTGAAGGAGGGGTGTATTTTGGAAACCTCTGCCCGCCATTCTTCCAGACCAGAAAAGGCAATTGCCGGTAAAGGAAAGACACAGAATGTCGAACCGAATATTAAGATTACGTTCACAGAGGTCTAGCGAGACCCACATTTCATAAAATTTTAAAATTCTCAAAAATTTTTTTTTCGAATTTTTCACATAAGGCCATTCGTTCTAACACGACTTTATACACCACTCCTTCACGGGAGTGCAAGAGGTTGAATTACACCCTTTATAGTGAATTTTGTTCCGACGCTTATTGCTGAGTATACGTTTAATTTTTTAGTTCATCTATAAAAGTGTTGATATTTGAGTCTCTTAATATTCTCGTAGATTTAAATGAGGTTTTTGAAAATGTCAGGGTTTCTCACATTGAAGGAGTAAAGTATACTCGTCGACATCTTGTTCAGTGAATGAACATAATATCTCTGTTTCAGTCGCAATCAAAAATAATTCATCATATCTAACCACGCTTTGACATGGGCTGTAGCATCTGCTGAAATTTCAGAAATATCAGTACTTTTGTATTCTTGAAGAGAAAAGGAAGTATCATCTGTACATATGTAATCGTCAGTAATTCACGTTTGGCTGGCATATGTGAAGGTAGATTATTTGCATAAATTAAAAACAGGAAAGGGCTCAGTATGGATCCCTGCGGTACCCCTCTTTCGATTGGACGTTCGTGACTTATATTGTTAACATAAAAAAAATCCTGTGTTCTATTTTAGAGGTAAGATTCGATTATGTTTCTAGAAACAGCTCTTAATCCTTACCGTTCCAACAACCAACAAGTGTAACACTTGTTGAGAAATTATCATCCGTTCAAATTAAGATTTCCAGCATCTGCAAGGATAAAACGTGCGTGCGATCGACCAATAGTCGGACTAAAATATTAAAATATTCAAGAATCACCATTCCGCCATTCATTATTTTCTCCTACTCAGGGCCGTGGACTTGACAGCGTCCATTTGGTGGTTCGGGCGGAGTGGGGTCAAATTTTCCAATTAACACTAACGGGAAGGAAGACATGATTGATTTGTTAGCGCAACAGGCGTCACCGTTTATAAGATGTATCGGTAAGCGGTACAGGGTCGACCGAGCAACCATTCTGACTTATTTTTGATGCGTTGGAGATCCGTGGGACGTTTTTTATCTGACGAGCGCGTGAGGAGTATTGACTGAAGGGACCACGAACTGAGTTTATGGAAAAAACGTGGGTGAAATCTGCTAATCCTTAGCTGAATCTTTTGGATTTTGGGTATGTTGGGCCCTTTTTAAAATTCCAAATTATCTAATTTGAGACAGTTCTTTAAAAAACTTTCACTGGCTTTCTGTTGACCATGTGAGAATAGTTTTTGTCCACTCACTATACTTCTTGATTAATTATCCCCTCGGCATCCACAATTAGCTATTGATTAGCTTCTCCCATTTTGCCTTAATTTTTTTTTTTCGAAATCTAAGAACTTATTAACTGACCATTATTGTTCCTGAACTACTATTCACAAACATTCTGATGCAATAAAAAATTGTTTATTCTCTGTGTTGCTTTCGTTGTAATGCTTGTATGAAAATAATATTTTTATTATATTTTATTTGCTTTTTATCTAACTGTCAAGTTTAAAATATTTTCAGTGTACAGTGTGTTTTATAAATGCTGCATTTACTAGATTTTATTTTCTATAATTTGAATGAAATTCATTTAGTATTTGATATTTATTGCTTGATAATCCACCAAATTTCACTTCCAACCTCTACAGATTTGACTGTTCAGACCTGTGAACTAGATAAGCCGTTCGATCAAATTGAAGTACACTTTTTGACCAGCCCTGCTATTCTTTTAGTGCATTCTGACAGTGTTGTAATGATCAGGAAAGTCAGGAAAGTGAAGTAATGAAAAAGTATCAACCAGGCTCTTAATTCCACTTTTATATCCATTTTAGTTCAGAATATTTTCAACTTCATTTCGACATGGTAAAATAAATTGTTATGAATTGATGAATGTATTGTGATTTCGTAATTTTGATTTTGATATGACACTACGTCTATGGATGCCACTTGTTATGATTTGTTTGTAGAAAATTTGTTGTATATGAAATTGAATTATTTTGTGATTTTCAGTTATTCTCTCTCTAAGAAATGTCCTAGCTGCAATACACCTTTGCTTAGTAGTATCAACCTTTGTCTCTTACCTTTGTGACAGAAAAGACTGGGAGTAAGAAAATCAGCTATATGCACTCCTCAATCACACGTTAAAAGGTATGGGCTGCGTCAACCCTAGCTCGCACAAGTCTCTCGAATACTTCTGAGGGTTGCGCGTAGGGGTGCAAAATGTTGACGGAAATAACAATAACAATCCTTAAGCTGACGGAATTATTATTTCAAAGTGAGGAAAACAAATGTTTCATCTACACATACATTTTCAAATTATGTATGAACGGAAATTTCCATTCAAAAACTATTAGACTGCGGAAACTCCATTGAATAAAAATAATACACATTAAAATCAAATATAAATCCGGAAGAAAGTTTTTTCCAACCACACTAATATATCCCTATTATTTCGTAGTTTTCATACCAAAAGTCAATATTTGGTAGTTGTCGGAGTTTCCATGGCCCAGTACATAAAAGTATTTTTCTACAATAGTGCGTAAACTAAGCTTTTTCGCACTGCTGACAGTGCGTAAAGTAATACTTTTTCGCACAAGTGCGTAAAAAAATCACCTCTGCGTAAGATCAGCAACTGAGCGTAAAATAATTATTTACGTTCATATATTTGTGCATTTTTGAAAAATACAGTATTTTGTGTCAAATATAATTCGGAAGTCTTTATTTGATAATAGGACGACAATTAATATCATTAAACATTTAAATTAATGGTATAAATGAGACAGATTGACAATATAATAACTGTCGAAGAAAAAAATTTTGTATGAAACACTTTCGAAAAGGGCTTTCTTGTACTCGCGTGTTTGTTGAACTCGGCTGCGCCTCATTCAACAAACTTCACGCTTATACAAGAAAGTCCTACTTTAGGAACTTGTATCATAAATATCTATTTGTGTACTGTTCCGAAAAGAGTTGACGAAAGTCGTTCAACCAGATAATGAAATCTGGTTTGTTTTTGAACTTCTGTGTTTTTGAGAAAGAAAATTATGTTTCACTAGTATCTACAAGTTGATTTTTTGGAACTCCAGTTGAACGGCAGCTCACTGTCTAGTCTTAAAAACAGTAATTTTCAGTACTAGTGAAACAAACAACCATTTCAAATATATTTGTACTCATTTTCAGATTTGCTCGGAGATATTCCTCCACCAGCACAGAAAATTGTTCTAAAATTGTGCGACTGTTTTGAAAGTGAAAGAAGACTTATGATACCATGGTCAATTGTTGAAACAGTGAAAGGTGAAATCAAAATGAAAATTTCATTAGATTTATCAACAAACAACTTAATTTTTAGTTGTTTTCCAATTCAATATCCGTCGAGGTATTAACCAGGAAAGTGGTTACTTTCTTGTCGGATATATGCCACAAAATTATACAAAGTTATATTCATTTCTGAAAGGATTGTTTGCGACTGTCTTTTAATCATCAGATATGGAAAAGATGATATATCGAGGGAAACTGTATGGAAAACAAAATTGTTTCATACAATCTATGTATCTAGTAAATTATTTTCAGTTCTATGAGAATCACTTGCGTTTAGTAATACCTTGAGTATTTTTTTATTATGATAAAAATACTTCATTTGATGATTCAACCCCATTTGAAAACATCTTATATACAGGGTGTTCCTTAAAGACATGCTAATATTTGAAGGGGTGATTCTTTGGCTTATTTCAAGGAAAAAACTTTCTATAAACGTGTGTCCTAAAAGTCCTAACTTTTGAGATAAAGGGTGATAAAGTTTTGATAAAAAATCAGTTTTTTAATAATAACTGAGATAATATTGTAGACGTTTTTATAAAATTTGGTACATGTCTTCTATGCATCAAGGTGCATTTTGTAATGCACAAACAGTTTCATTTTCTCAACCAGTGGCGTCCGTACGGGTTTTGCATTGAATATTTTTGGAGAACAAAATAATACGCCACTGCTTTTTCCTGAAAAAATACTTTTAAGATCATCATTCCGTTTTGAGAAAATTTGATCTCTTGGATTTTCTTTGTACGGCGCATGGTTTTTGCTTAAAAAAATAAAAATCGTTTCATTTCAGGATCAATTCTTCAAAAATCTGATGCTGTGTGGAAATGTTTGTGCATCGACTGAAAGCAAATTGAGTGATCAGATTTGTTCCAATTTAAATTGCTTCATATCGCAGTACCTAACATTTTGTTAACGATAAATCGTCCGATAGTAATTTAGCTACCTGTTTATAATTGATATTTCTATTCACCAATTCTTAATCTTTTCATAATAAATGCATCTATGTCGACAAAACCTGAATGGATTTCCGATATTAATTCAGCTACCTGTCTGTAATTAATAGTATATTTTGTTCTTCAAATCGCTATAAATATTGTGTTTTCACTGGTTATGAATACCATTTTATGTTTGAAAAAGCTATAGGAATAACGAAGCGCAATATTATTTACTTGGTTTTTAAGTGTGTTATTGAAGTTATTTTGGTTGTCCGCTGTTTTTCTGAACATCGGTAAATATGGTGAATTACACGAATGCAGAAATGGCGGCAATGCATTACGTATATGGCCTCGCTGATGGTTATGCTACAGAAGCCAGACGCATTTATCAGGAAAGATATCCTAATCGTTCCTTACCAGATAGCCGTACCTTTTCAAATATTCATCGCCGACTTAGGGAAACTGGTAGTTCGGAAGGTAGACCTCTAAGCGTCAGAACTCTTGAAATTGAGGACGCGCTTCTGCAAGAAATCGAAGAACATCCTGAGACGAGTACGAGGAAGATCGCTAGAACTCTGAATATTTGTCATCAAATTGTTTGGCGTATTTTGGTTAATTTTTTGTTATACCCATACCATATTTTACGAGTACAGGCATTACTCCCTAGAGATTTTCCACAGTGTGTAAACTTCTGTCAGTGGTATCTTCAGAGTATTGCACTAAATCCGCAGTTTGAGTCACAAATTTTGTTCACAGACGAATTAAATTTTACTCGGAATGCTATTCAAAATCTCCATAACAATCATATGTGGGCGGAAGAAAACCCCCATACCATAACCGAAACCCATTTTCAACACCAATTTTCGGTTAATGTATGGGCAGGAATTATTGGTGATTATCTAATAGGCCCATTTCTTCTACCTTTCGGTCTTAATTACACTTTCTCGAATAATAACTAAAAGGGTTGCTTGAAGATGTGCTAATTGCGTTAAGGAATCGAATATGGTACATGCACTGCTCCTGCCCCTGCTCATTTCAGTGTAATTGTCCGAAACCATTCAAATACAGTTTATCATAATCGTTGGATAGGTCGCGGAGGACCTCAACAATGGCCAGCAAGATCCCCTGATCTCAACAATTTAGATTTCTTTTTATGGGGGCACCCGAAAACTCTAGTGTATAAAACTCCCGTTAAAACTTTAAAATATTTAAGAGAGCGAGTAGTTGCCTCGTGTGAAACTATTCGAAGTTCGCCGGGAATATTTGAACGTGTGCGTAATTCCATGCGTAGACGGGCGGAAGCATGCCTATAAAGTGAAGGTAGCCATTTCCAACAATTTTTATAATCAGTGTTAGTATTGTCAATAATTAATGAATTTGATCCATTCATTTAACCCTGCGTTACATACGTGGATAATTGTTTCATCATTACATACGTGGCGTGTGACAAACCCCATTTCCTGAAAAAATGTATTTTCTTTATCTTGTTCTTTTTCTGATATTACGTTGTTCCATAGTATCAGGGGATCATTTCGGAACAATAAAAACACGCAAGGAATAATCAAATAGGCTTTATTTCAAGAAATCTGATATAAACTGAAAAAGGCTAGTTTTGCATGTACCAAAAAACACACCGCGACAAAAAAAAAATCATGTGTGATAAATGAACATCCCACCCCGGAATGAACATTCGGAAACTAAAATTTGATTATGATTAAATACAAAGAGAATAATTGCAGATTGAAAAACAGAAAGGAAAAAAATTAATCGCTGACTGAGCCATGCAATTTTGGCAAGTAATCACACCCCAGAGCACTTGAGTTTCCTATAACTTCATTCAGTGTCAACAAGATACTGCGGAAATGCCTGAATTCGATGACATATTTTGGAAGCTATCAGGAGGGGTGTACGCATAAGTTTACGTTTGGCATATTTTCAAAGCGATATTCGGTGGCTGGGGTACATCACACCCCACGTATGTAGCGCAAGGTTAAACTTACTTTTATAAAACTAAAATTAAATTCGTTTTTGTACAAGCTGAAATCCATATTTTTTGGATTCCCATTCATTTTGGAACAAATCTGATCCCTTAATTTGCTTTAAGTCGATGCACAATCATTTCCACACCACATCAGATTTTTGAGGAATTGATCCTGAAGTAAAACGTTTTTTTTTACGACCATTAAGAAAAATAAACATTTCAATTGCGTCTTCGATTAAGAAAACACCGATTTTCCTTGCCCACGGGCTAGCTGTATCGAAATATTTCATTTCCTACGACTTTCATGAACTACTAGACTGTCATTATAGGTAGGTATCAACGAATTTTAGGAACATAAATAATATCGAATCAAGTTTGTTTACGTCTGTCGAATAATTTGACATTTCACATCAGTAGATAATTACAAAATTCGATTGAAAAAATTAAGTTATTAAAAATGATTAGCGATAGTGAGGATGATTTAACAATCAAATTAATGAATTTATATCAGAAGCTCCTGATAATGCCTATCTTCTGACAAAGGTATGATTTTCTTTTCATAAAACCAGAATAATTTCAATAAAAAGATTGATTACAATCGGATTCTATAATTTTGAATAGTTATTGACAGATACTTTCTATATAGCAGTTAATTTGAACAAATTATTATGTGCTCTAGTAACGACGAGTGTTGATCCAGATGACACATTTTTTATTTCATTTTAAGAAATCGATTAGTGTTTGATTTTTTCTGCATAGTTTTTTTATTTCCAAGTTGTCAAAATTTGAAAATTTTTAATGTTATTTGTTTCACGACGTAGGTAGTTACGTGTACAAAAAGAAAAAATAGTTGTTTCATTCAACGGGTGAAGAAAGAAAAAATTATCTAAACCATGTAAAAATTACGGCAGGAGAGTTTATGATGAAAAGGATTATTGAAAATATTACAGATTTGTTAATGATTCAGATGGACGTAGAAAAAGTATAGTGTACAATGAGCATGGAATGACCCATTTCCCACTCGTAGGTATATGAAATTGTGTACGAGCGTAGCGAGTACTACAAAATTTCATATACCTACTCGTGGGAAATGTATGTCATTTCATGCTCATTGTACAATATACTATTATGTTTTTAAGCGTAAACCATGCGTCGGACAAAGAAAACCCATGAGATTAAAGGACCACGCACGTTTCTTATGGAAAATGGCTATCCGTGAATTTCTCCGAATTTTTGGTATGTTGTAGATCTGGATGCACTGATCAAAAGTGTCCATTGCCCAAAACTCCAAAAATGGACAGTTTTCGAGATATGGCTCTATCAATGTAATTTTTTTTGCATTTTTTTGGATTATGACATATAATCAGTTCACTCTCATACTTAGGAAAAACCGAGTTTCAATGATATCACTGCCGGAATCGATTGAAAAATAATTCTTTTTTCGTTTCAGATACTGCCATTTGAAGAAATTATTATATACTGCTCGTCACTGACGATGTAACTGGACTATTATTTTCAATTTCAATAGTCCAGTTTTTGTAGAAACAAAAACTTCTGAATTGCTTAAGGTATCACGGAGTCACATATATTCAACACCTTTCGATAGGGCAATAGAAAAATAGTATTCGATACACACTATAGGAACTGAATCTGAGATCCTTTTTTTTAAATAGTTTCCTAGTCGTCAAAGAAGTAATGGTAAATGCAAAATGAGCATATAGAAAATCGTTCATAATGTAGGCTGACGACATAAATACTCGTATCGAATGAAGTTTATTTATACCGGGTGTTAAATATCAATAGAAACAAGGGTATTCATACCCAATAATCATTTATAATCGCTAATCGAACCGTTAAGGCAAACGGATCCGTGAAAATGTCTGAATATTTGATATGATGTGGTTTTCGATGCACTGATCGCTATTTCTACAGACTACAAAAATGGACAGTTTTCAAGATATGACCGTATCAATATCTGATTTTTTTCGTTTGCTAGATTGTGGCCCATAATCGCTTAGCTCTTATACCCAACAAAAACGGAATTTTATCGATTTATGCGCAGGAATTGACTGAAAAACAGTTCTATTTCATTTCAGATACATTCATTTGGAGAAATTAGCATACACTGCTCGTCACTGGCAATGTAGCTGGGCTATTATTTTCAACATTCGTATTTCCGTGTTCGTAGAAACAAAAATTCTTGAATTGTTCTAGTTCTAACAAACATACTTATATCCAACACAATTCAATTGTGGCATTTGAAAAAATAATATGCGATACACACTCTAAATATGATTTGAATTATTTTTGAACTATTCTCCTGGCCATCAGGAAAATAGTAGAAAATGCAAAATGAGAAACTAGAAAATCGTTTTTATAATGTACGCTGACGAGATGAATGCTCATATCGAATGCAGATTTTTTATACCGAGTGTTAAATATACGTACTGAAAAATCATTTCTAATTGTTAATTGAACCGATAACTGATGAGAGAATGTGGGCTTTCACAGCCGGAATCAATATATTCAATGTTGTCTGGCCAGATTTTTCTCAGCCGAAAGCCTATATGGACTTGAAAAACTGAGACCACCGGTGAGGAGTGCTGTGGTCTCAGATGTTTAACGTTCACGGCCATCAACTCTAGACAACATTGAATTTTGAATATATAACTAATAATGGAAAAATTGTAAAACAGTAACAATATTTATTTCATGAAAAATATTAATTCTCCACCAAAGTGATGATGATAGTAGTAAGAATAATAGAACATAAAAGAAAGTTGGTCCAAACGTTCATCAAATCATATATGCGTAACATTTAACGAGGGTCAATTGTTCAACCAACCAAATATTATTGTATTCACTCGAACTATTGCAAAATTATACATGGGGCAAATAAGATAACGTTATTCAATCTCAGTTCTATGTCTGTCTTCGCAGTAGCTGAAACACCAAAACGACGAAAAATTTTTTTTAAGAGTACAGACAGAGTCAAGGCACAAAAATCTGACAGTGATCATCTTTACAGAAGTGAAGTGTAGATGCATTCACTAAATAAAGCACTATTGAACGAAAAATGTATAGTTTGAACAAAATCGGGTAGGGTACTATACAATGATGTGGTTGCCGTTGTGATCTTATTCTGTTTATTAGAGGTTGAAGAAATGAATATTTTTTTGCTGTTCACTAGGTATTCAAGTAACTCCTTACTTGTTTGTTTATTCCACAACTGCATTCATCTCGTCAGCGTACATTATAAATACGATTTTCTAGTTTCTCATTTTGCATTTTCCACTATTTTTCTGACGGCCAGGAGAATATTTCAAAAAAAAGTCATATCATATTTAGAGTGTGTATCGCATATTATTTTTTCAAATGCCACAATTGAATTGTGTTGGATATAAGTATGTTTGTTAGAACTAGAACAATTCAAGA
This sequence comes from Chrysolina oricalcia, assembly GCA_944452925.2. Taxonomy (NCBI): domain Eukaryota; kingdom Metazoa; phylum Arthropoda; class Insecta; order Coleoptera; family Chrysomelidae; genus Chrysolina; species Chrysolina oricalcia. Next base: position 20,720,605 of record OX101823.2, on the reverse strand, counting down.
GTTTTTGTTTCTACGAACATGGAAATACAAAAGTTGAAAATAATAGCCCAGCTACATTGCCAGTGACGAGCAGTGTATGCTAATTTCTCCAAATGAATGTATCTGAAATGAAATACAACTGTTTTTTCAGTCAATTCTTTCGCAGAAATCGATAGAATTCCGTTTTTGTTGGGCTGAGCGATTGTGGGCCACAATCTAGAAAACGAAAAAAATCAGATATTGATACGGCCATATCTTGAAAACTGTCCATTTTTGTAGTCTGTAGCAATAGACACTTGATCAGTGCAACGAAATCCACATCATATCAAATATTCAGACATTTTCATGTATCCGTTTGCCTTAACGGTTCGATTAGCGATTAGAAATGATTATTGGGTATGTATTCCCTTGTTTCTATTGATATTTAACACTCGGTATAAACAAAATGTATTCGATACGAGTATTTATGTCGTCAGCCTACATTATGAACGATTTTTTATATGCTCATTTTGCATTTACCATTATTTCTTTGACGACTAGGAAACTATTTAAAAAAAAAGTATCTCAGATTCAGTTCCTATAGTGTGTATCGAATATTATTTTTCTAGTGCCCCTATAGAAAGGTGTTGAATATATTATTATGTGACTCTGTGATACCTTGAGCAATTCAGAAGTTTTTGTTTCTACAGAAATTGAAAATAATAGTCCAGTTTCATCGTCAGTGACGATCAGTGTATAATAATTTCTTCAAATGGCAGTATCTGAAACGAAGAAAGAATTATTTTTCAATCGATTCCTGCAGTGGAATCATTGAAACTCGGTTTTTCCTAAGTATGAGAGTGAACTGATTATGTGTCAAAATCCAAAAAATGCAAAAAAAATTACATTGATAGAGCCATATCTCGAAAACTGTCCACTTTTGGAGTTTTGGGCAATGGACACTTTTGATCAGTGCATCCAGATCTACACCATACCAAAAATTCGGACAAATTCACAGAAAGCCATTTTCCATAAGAAACGTGCGTGGTCCTTTACTCTAAAATGAATGGGAATCTCAAAAGCATTTTTTATTTCGAGGAAAGGCACTGGCGTAGTATTTTTTCTTCAAGAATATTCAATGCAAAACCCGCGCGGACGCCACTGGCAGAGAAAACGAAAATTTTTGTACATCACAAAATGCACCTTGACGCACAGAAGACATGTACCCAATTTTATGAAGATGCATACAATATTATCCCTGTTATTATTAAAAAACTGTTTTTTTTTTCAAAACTTTATCACCATGTATCTCAAAAATTAGGACTTTTAGGACATACGTTAATAAAAAGTTTTTTCCTTAAAATAAGTCAAACAATCACCCTCTCAAATATTAGCATGTCTTTAAGGAACACCCTGTATATTAAAAACATCAAAATACGTTCAGCTTGTAGATAGAGTGTGTTTCTGGTGACACACCCTAAATTAGGAGTTGCAAATGTAAAAGGGTTTAAATCCCTGATCAATTTCAGCTTCAATACATAGACTAGTGCCTATGATTTTTGTGAAAAAGAAAAACGTAACAGGCAAGGACCAGGTGGAAAATGTTGAGGTTCAAACTTTGAAGAATAAAAATAAGTAAACACGATAACGAAAACGAAACGGTGGAATGGGGATGCAGTTTAGTGGTTGAAAACGGTTTTTTGCGATTTGCAGTGAAACGTGACCTCTTAGCGGAAAATGTCCAACGGAAAAGTTGTAGATAATAAAAAAGTCAAAAACTTTTGTTCTCAACACTTTTCGACATAACCTCAAATTAACGGTCAAAATTGCGCAAAAACCGATAGATTCAATTTAGATGAAAATTTGTGGAAAAATGTATTTTTTGGTGTCGAATAAGCATGATTTTTTCGCAATTCAGGAGGCGACCAATTGTTCTGGTGTTTATTTCTATTTCGAAGGTCTATAAGTGATCATTTTAATTGTTGAAATGTCTACTTTCGAATGGTCTATGTAACTTGGTGGTTTATTGATCGTTAAACCACTTAAAATTGAGGAAAACCGACAAGTCCCTCTGAATCATAATTTTCTCAATATTTTCAATGAATTTCAATAGTTATAGAAAACAATAAAAACAATATTATTAAATTGATTTTGTAGTGTAATTACGTATTCCAATATTTTATTATAAATAATTTGATGAAAACTATTTCTTGTTATGAAAATAAAATGAAGAAACTCGAAAATGATTGAAAATATTGAGAAAATCATGATTCAGAGAGACTTTTTTTCTCAATTTTAAGCGGTTTAAGGACCAATAAACCACCAAGTTACCAAGTTTTCGAATACTTTATTATCTACAACTTTTCTCTTGAATATTTTCCGCTTAAAAGTCACGTTTTGCCGCAAATCCCAAAAAACTTCATTTTCTAAACTGCATTTTGAGTGTTTTCGTGTTTGAGTAGGTTTTCTTTCCTCAAATTTGGAACCTTGAAAATATTCTCCACCTGGTCCTTGCCTGTTACCTTTTCTCTTATTTTAAGAGTTTAGAATTCATTTTGGCACCAGCCTAGTACCTATAAGCAAATCATGATTTTATAATAGTTTCAAGCATAAAAGTGCTCTGGTCAATTGAGAAGAATGAAAGAAATAGTGAAAAATAATAGAATAATCTTTTTTATACCTAAAAAAATGCCATGTTGCAGAATCGAAACTGGTACGTCTTGCTCCGCGGGTAGGCGAGACCAGTAGAGATTCATGACAAAAATATTACCTACTTGTGTTATCCAAGCTAATCAAGTTTCATTTCTTACCATTTTATAATCTTCTTGAGAAGAACTCGCGCTGTGGTCTGTCAGACACAACTTTTTCTGTTCAGTAGTTATAAAAGATTTAGTACCTAAATTGCCATGACTTTTGAAATGACAACTTGAAATACGTTGCTGGCTCTCCCTCTATAATGAAAAGGATTAATTTCATTTAATAATTCATCATTCCATAACTTGGCTCTAGAGATTTTTTGTCCGTTTTTATCTCCTGCGTTTTTTCCTCGTCCATTGTAATATTCCCCACAGTTCATCTGCAAGTAGTGAATGAAACACATTCCAGTCGTGAGTTGCCCAAATCTAAGTACAGTTATTAGTATTGTTAGTCCATAATTGAATATTAAGTGGAAGGTGATTGATGTTACTTACTATTGATGGCTCCCACAACACTCCTCGATTCTCATCGCGAAGATAAACAGAGAATTAAAATGAAATACATTGTAATGTTACGGTTTAATCGCAATCAATTAATGAGAATCGATCATGTGGAGAAATACTATGGCAAGTCAATTATTCATTATGTGTTCTGGCTCGTTGGAAATTGAATTCGTACACGTTTCATTTTTGTTTCAATAATCGTGTTTTTCTGAAAAAAATTTCCAGTTTCTGCCAATCTGATTAACAACTTTTTTGGGCGAGTCAACATATTTACCAACTAGAAAACCGGATTTTAATTCAAAACAAATTTCCTTGGAATGCTCTATTGTTACGAATCGATTCCTAATCCAAACTTAAATCACAAGCATTATTTTTTCGATGTGGATAAATAAGGCTTGTTAATTTTCCTTATGATAAATTATTGTGTACTTATGAAGACATGTAATTTGAATAAGTATTCTAGATGATAAATTCGAAATCAAAGAGACAAAATCATTATTAGAAAATTTGTCGAAAAAGCAAGTATCTCTTGAAATATTCAAAACCTAATGAAAAATACCAGTAGTCATGAAAGTAACAATTACACATTGGCCAAACTATTCCTATAATAATAATATATAATTTTTTAAAGTTTTGTTCGTGAATTTTATTTTTACAGAGCCTCCAAAAATGACAAATAATTGTAAAGATTTGGAGCCGGAGCCGGCGTTTTCTAAAACATCACAGATATCGAGAACCATCAACTTCAACAGACATCGACCAATCTAGAAGCGAGCAATCGATCAGCCGGCTAAGAATTGCAGCTGTCCAGTACCATTTCGACAAGCGAACTTCATGGATAAATAGCGCTCAGCGAATGGAGAGGGCACAGTTACAGAGACAGTAAAATGCAGCTAGAGTTCATCATTGACAGACTGGTTTAAAATTGAATAATTGTAATTTGATCTAGTTATTAAATTTTATGTGTAAGATAAATTAGTGTGAATCCGTTCATAATATATTTATTCAGTGGTGTCAGAAGAGGGATTTCCAAAATAAATAGTGCGTAGTGGACAATCTCCATGTTGCGAAAAATAAATAATCTAATAGACCTTTTTCGGGTAAAATAGACTGGTGTTTGAGCGGTGAACAATAAACCGAAAAACTTTTTATGTAAAACGGATATCTCGTGCGAAGACACTAAGGGACTAAAATGTGTTCGAGAAAAGAGTTCCTTATGGACTTTAAGGTAGCAGAATTAAGACAGGAATTGGGAGATAGGGAACTCGAGACAAGTGATAAGAAGGACGCTCTACAGAAAAGACTTGCAGAGAGATTAATCCAAGAAGGCGAAACATTTTTATTCGAAATTCCCGGAGGTTATTTGAGTTCGATAATGAATAAACTGGAAGAAACAACCAACTTCTTGTAAGAAGAACTCCAACAAAACTGGGTGACCTTGAAAGAAGAATTGCTGCAAAATTCGAAAAGTTTGGAAGATAAACTTCTGCAAGATTCAAATAATCTGGAAGAATAACTACAAGATTTCAGGAAAGAACTACAAGAAAATTCAAATAATTCAACAGAAGAACTTCTCGAAATCACAAGAAGCTTAAAAGAAGAACTTTGTGGTGTAGCAAATCGATTAGAAGAAAGAATGAGATCCGTCGAGACTGGGATGAAGAAAATCGAAATTGAAATCGAGATAGAAATGAACAATATGAAGGAAACAATCAGTGAATAAAATCAAAGGCGGAATCGAAGCAGAAATCAACTAAATGACAGAAACAATCCGTAAGTTGAAGAACCGAATTGATTCTGTACACACCACAAAAACGGTTGACGAAAATGCAATGATGAACCTGAGTTTCAACTTGGATGGAGTCCAAAAGGGTATTCAACTATACAATATGCTACCAACGGACATCAAATCCATTCAGTCTACCAGACACTTCAAATATAAACTTAAGACTTGTTTAATAGCGAACTGCTTTTATAACCTCGGCGAATTTATTACTTACTGTAAATCTCTATAAATTTTATATTTCATTTGTGGTATGTTCACCATTTTTTAAAATGTTTTTAATTTTGTGTTTTGTTTCTTAAATTATTCAATATTCACTGTCATGTGAAGCTATTGACGACACTTATCCATTACATTGAAATTGGCATGTAGTTAATAAATAAATGAATGAATGAATGAAAGATATCAGGGTCAGTTCAGAATCAGGGGAACATGAACATGAAGCTGCCTTAGTTCAAAGGAAAAACTCCATGGGCAAATTATCGCCCATAATTTGAAGCTGCGGCCAAAAGAAACGGATTGAGTCCAGGAGAAAGAGCTATTGCATCAGCACTGGCATTGCAAGGAGAAGCCGCAAATATTTTGCAAACCCTCACAACTCAAGAACAGTCTATGAACAACTGATTAAACATCTAGAATTACGGTATGGCCAGGATCATCTGCAACACGTATACCATTCACAGCTAAAAAATCACTGCCAGGCAAATCAAGCCACACCGGAAAACTTTATAGAGCGATTAGCGGTGCAAGCATTTTTAATGGACTTGTAGATGCACCGACACGTGCTAAGGAATTCGAGGCAGCAAAGCAATCCTGCAAAAGCCAAAGTAAAGTCCGAATGATTGAGGAAGACTCACAGGAGCCTGGTAACTTGTGAGCTGCCATAAGAAATGTGATTAATGTTGCCTTAAGCGTTGTACAAACCAGACAAAAAAATGTTGCAAACTGTTGGCAACATGTTGATGGACGTTGGCCACATATTTGTTGAACATACAAACTTGTAGCTGGATACTTGTAGTCAACAGTGTAGCGCGTCCAAACCAAAACCAGTTGCGCGTCCAAACTAAACGCAACGTTGACTTTTAAACGGACCGGTTCACTGCGGGTGATGTTATTAGTACTGCGTCTAGCATAATAAGTTCGCATGCCCAGAAACGAAGAAGATTGTGGTAGCGACAGTTTTTACAAAACGGGACAAGCATAGGGCTGAACTTTGGTTTATTGGAAATCTGATATGAAAAAAACCATTGAACGTCGCAATTGTAGGCCCTCGGCCAATTGTAACGGTTTTTTGTTTTGCGGATATGCCCTGTTGCCAAGTTGGTCACTTCGAGTTACTGGAAAAAAACAATTGAACGTCTCGATTATGGACCTTCAACCTATTCTAATGGTTCTATTTTTGTATTGCAGAAATGCGCCGTTACCAAGTTTTGGTCTCTTTGGATTGCTGGCAATCTGATATGAGGATAGTTCCAAGAGAATACCATACTATTCAATCAGATGAATTGCGTTATCAAATAAGAACCCTGCAATAAAAAAAAAATATTGGTGGAAATGCCAAAGGCGTGTCTTTTTCTTCTGGTAATTTTTAAAATGCGAGCAAAGCGAGCATCTTCAGTCATTTCACCTTTCCATACAATTGGTATGTGATCAAATTACCAGCAACTTGGATATCTAGCTTAGTTAGATAAGGTTAGGTTGTGTCGAAAATGCCTATGAAACTTTTCCGTGTCCATTACTTGGCATAAATGCATTTCCGCAAACTCAAAATGTCAAATCATTTGTTTGAATAGGATATTGTCCACTTATCAATGTGAATCCACATTTCCTGGTACCCGGTAATCCGAAGTGACTACAACAGTGGCGACAGCGCATTGCCTTGAAACAAAAATGGCATCATTGGAATCGGCTGAGAAATTATATTAATACTACCCATTGCAAATTTGAATAGAGCTTCTCTGAATGATTTTCTGCATCCAGAACTTGGCAACTGCGCATTTCTGCAAGGCCATAGCAAGATATACCTCATTATCTTACTGCACCGGATGGTGATATTAAATTGTGGAGACGACTTTGCGTTTTACTGATTTGTATATCCATACCACTCCACTTTGAAATATAAAATGGAGTACTACCACAGGTTATTGAAAAGAATAATGTCCACTTCAATCTATGTTCTTATCAGATTCCCAGTAAATCCGAAGTGATCAATTTGGCAACAAAGCTTTTCCGCAAAACAATAATGGTAGGAACTATCAGAATTGGCTGAAGATTTATAATTATATTCTACAATCAAAATTTTTTTAATTATTTTTTGATCTCCTAACTTGGCAACAGTGCATTTCCTTAAAGGTCAAAATGTCATAGCAGGAACCACCTGAATGAATAAAATAATGCCAACTTTAATCCATCTCCATTTCAGATTTCCAGTAATCCGAAGTGACCGACTTGGCAACAGACCATTTCCGCAAAACGAAAATGGCACCATTAGAATCGCTTGGTGGCATAAAATCGCGATGTTAATTTTTTTTTTATCATAGCAGATTTCCAGTAGGTAAATCATATTTTTACCAAGCATTTCAATCAGCTCTTTTTGGTCCATATGTTGGCTGAAGGGATAACAACGACTACTGTCATAATGTCATAAATAACAAAGTAAAGCAACGAAAATAACCTCTCACTCTGAAGATTGAACCTTACTTAATGACAACACCGTCCAGACTGAGCGATATTTTCCATTCCAAATGGAAAACACGGATACATGCACCACGCAACAAAACTCTTCGATATTTTGCCGCCCAACATCTGCACTATGTTGCCGAGTATCTATCAACTTATTGCGAGTTGATGGGATACATGGTGCCAACAATGTTGACAACTTGTATCTGGCCTAATGTTGCCCGGTCTGTACTTACCATTATTAGAGAAAACAGATAAGATGTTGGAATTGTGATAAAATCGGGCATGTGCGTAGCAAATGTCCAACATTCAAAGAATTGACATCGACTCAGGAAAAATAAGGAAAGTCGATGAAGAGGGGCAATTGTCGACCTGTATCCAGCAAGCCCACGTTAACAACACATAAGTCAATATCCTTCAACAAAAGAACTAGACGGTCCCATCAACAACGAATCTTGCACCATGCTGCTAGATACAGGTGCGATTAGGAAAATCTTTGGGCCTACTTTTGTGGACCCCTACCAAGCAGCCCATTTTTCTAGGTATTTAAAGCGACCCATATAAGATCTCTAAATATAATTTAAATACTATATTCTCGTATTGTTGGTGGTTTTATGCTGGAGGTGTTAGAAAAATTCATATGTTTGCCACTGGAGTAAAGTGACATTTCCACCCTTTGCAATTTCTGCTCACGGGCCCTCTGGCAGTAAACCTCGCATGAGGAAGGAAAAGTGACACTTTCCTCCTTAGTTGAACAAATAGCTATTTTTAAGAAGTACTAATAACTGCCCACCCAGTTACCCCAGATGATAATGATGATGAAGTAGAAGAAGAAATTATTGGGAAAAATTATTAAAATTAATTTTAAATTACTATTAGAAACGATTTGAAGTAGTTATAAATTAATTCCAATTTAATTCGCTACCTAGATTGTTTTAAGTATTAAACTCATTACCTTGATTTTAAAACCTATAATAGCTTTGAAATGAAAATGGAAAAATTATTGTAGTCCTCTCACGTTTTCGTATTTTCGAGATAGGTACCAATATGACAACATCATTCAATTGAGAAAAAAGGCTTTTAGATATGAGCCTTTAGGATTTCAGTCAACTGCTACGACTAGTGGCGCCAGAAGACGGTCCTGCTAAATACCCACTATATCGCCATTCATCCACATCACAAGTACCGATCATTTGTCTGCTAGACGATGAAAAATAAGTGTGATCTACAATGGAACTTCTAGAAGATCCAATAGGACATAAAAGGTTAAGTATGCCATTCATCACTAGACGATAATAAACCGGATGTTTCAATATATAATTACCGAACGCAAAAATGTGGGTACAATGTGAGACAATGCAATAAATCAATGAAAGTTTTCTGCAATATATGCGACGGAAAACGTGAAATTGTGAACAATGTAACATGAGAAACACCCACACTTGGAGACTGAGACTGTGATGGAACGAGGTCGAATGTCATTGCGATTTTTGCCTTACGAGGATCAGCAGCGTTAGAACCGATTTGTCGTGATTAACGGTACCGAGTTAGTTATGCAACGTTATGTTCCTGCTGATACTGTGTCGCATTCCCATGTGGTTTCGTAACGACAAAAATGGGCTAACAAAGCGAACATGGTACTACTTTTTCCAGGTTGGAAAACTGTAGCGTGTCAAAAGTTGAGTAATACGCACATCACGGGAGTGTCACAATTTTTTTTTTCACAATTTCGACTTTAATACCGAAAGTACCCGCACTTTTCTTATGCAAAGTGGCGACCAGTCAAATTTTTTGAAACTTTGGTATGTTGTTGTACTCGACCCAGTTACCAAAAGTGTCAAGGGACTCTATCCTATGTCTAATTTTCGAAATGCGGGGTGTTGAAGCTAAAAATTGCCCAGACCTTTGTATATTTTTTTGTTAACATACGGGCTAGATTTAATTTCTGTTTCATACACACGTACACTACATGTTTCAGTGATACAATGGTGGCTACATATGATTAAAAATATTCATATTCAAAATATGTACTATGCGATATTTTCTCGTCAGAATACCATATTGAGGGTTATCTTACCAAAATAACAATTGTGAAACAGCTACGCAAATATTTTTTGATAAAATTAAAATAGCTATAGAAAAAGCAACAGAAACAAAAAAAAATTGTAATAAAAGAAGGAGAAAGGAATGGATTACAGAAGGGCTGATTACTTCGATAAAAAAAGAGATAACTTATATCACAGATACATCAAATCTCCACAAAATGACATTTTCAGAAATGAGTACATTTATTATAAAAAACATCTAGATTACCTCATTAAAAAAACTATACACGATTACTTTAAAAGTAAGGTAGATACAAACGCGAATTGCTCAAAACAACTATGGTCAGTAGTGAAAGAATATTGTAACAACAAGAAAAAGAAAAATGAAATAGACAGCTTAACTGATGATTCCGGAACAATCTTGGAAAATCAGCAGGAAATAGCCAATTTACTGAACCCTTTCTTTATTGGAGTAGGGGAAAATTTAGTCTCCGCAATTCCATACACAGTATTTGAACAAAAAAAAAATACCCAAGTAATTCAATGTTTATAAACTACACGGACGAAATTGAGGTTGCCAAAATAATATCAAATCTGAAAAACAATAAGGCTCCTGGGCCAGATGGCATAAAAAATGAAATTCTAAAAATGACAGCACAATATATTACCAAACCGTTGACCTTCTTATTCAATAAATATATTGAAACGGGAATAGTACCTTCACAATTGAAAATTGCGTTAATCAAACCTATATACAAACAAGGGGATAAACTGAACAGATCTAACTATCGTCCCATTTCTTTAACCTCAAGTATAGCGAAAATTTTTGAAAAAATAATTAATACGAGACTAGAATCTTTCTTGAAGAAACAACACTATCTCTCAGATTTACAATTTGGATTTCGGAAAGGAATTTCAACACAAGAGGCAATTTCCAAATTAACAACTTCATTATATAAAGCAGTTGACCACAAAAAAGCATGTCTGGGCGTTTTTGTTGATCTAGCAAAGGCCTTTGACACTGTTAGCCACGGGCTTTTGCTGGATATGCTGGAACGCCTGGGCATCAGGGGCTCAGCATTGGAACTCTTCCGAAGTTATTTACAAAACCGGAAACAGAGAGTCCAAATTGGGAATACTATAAGTAGCAAAATGACTGTGAACTGCGGTGTTCCTCAAGGCACTGTCTTAGGCCTGGTCCTATTCACAATCTATATAAATGAATTGTTAACTATGAAATCTACAGGCCAGATTATTTCTTATGCCGATGACACCTGTATATTATATACAGGCGAAACATGGCCAGATATTCAAACGATAGCTGAAAATGATCTGAAAGTTATCTCAAAATGGTTTAGAGCCAACCTACTGACTGTTAATGTTACTAAAACAAAAATTATCCCCTTCACCTCGTACGATAGAGGATTCCCTGTTTTGACTATCCACTTAGACGGAAAACAACTCCCAGTGGAGAAACGCATTAAACATCTCGGAATAACAATAGACTCGTTCCTAAAGTGGGATTTTCATATTGCTGATACAGTTCAAAAGTTGAGAAGACTATAAATTTGTTAAACTAAGAAATATTCTATCTACGAAACAACTTAAAATCCTTTATAATGGTTTAGTAGAATCGATAGTTCAATATGGTATCATTGGATGGGGGGGAGTGAGATCGACTCACCTCCACCATCTAGACAAAATCCAGAAACGTACCCTAAAAATAATTTACAGAAAACCAATTCGCTATCCTTCTGCAAAATTACTCTTTGAAACTGAGGTCATGGATACAAGACAGCTATTCTCAAAAAGCATCTTGTTGGACATATACAAACACAAACAAAAATATACTCATGCAATGCCCCAAACCCATGCTACAAGGTCAACAAAATTTGAAAAATTTAAGATTCCCAGAGTACAAAAATCTATTGGGCAAAGGACAGTCACCTACCTGGGGCCCAAACTGTATAATAATATCCCAGACCAATTAAAATTAATCAATAATTACAACATGTTTAAACGTAAGATAAGCAAATGGATCCTGGAATCAGGAAGACAATTTTTTCACCAGATCATTGACCCCTTATAACCATCATACCTCAAATATTCATCATTACTCTTATTTTTTTTCTCTAATGTTTACCGAACGGAGTGTCGTAAAATCAATGTTAGTGACTTAACACAATAATTGGAATTTTTAAATCGCCCATGTACAGGTCTTGAATGATCCTTTCTTGGGCTTACTGTGTATTTAACGAATATGGATAAGATACACCTTTTGTTTTCCTTTTCATTGCATAATTGTATAATCATTCATTATTTACTGGACCTTATACCTGTACCTATTAACTTCAATACCTACAATGACTTCACATTCAAACCCACTCAATAGAAATGTAAGAAATAGTAACTCAAAGTGACCCATTGTAATCTAGTAGATACCTGCTCTTGGACAGGTCTTTAATGAACCTTTTAGGGCATTCTCATGTAGGTTTATATTTAGACAAAAAATGGCTACTTTCTAGTTATATGATAAGAATGTTACATGTTCATATGCCTGGCCAGGCTTGAAAATATTCATATATGTATTCTCTTTGTTATCCAATTATTGTACTCTTACTGGTAAATATATATTATTATTATTATTATCTTTCAAATATATGCTTTCTTGCGGTCACAGTAGGAAAAACTAACAGTGTTTTTTTGCAAACTCACACTTTTTCTACTGTGACCTTAGGAAAGCATATATTCGAAATATAACCCTCAATATGGTATTTTGAGGAGAGAATATTGCATAGTACATATTTTTTTATACAGGGTGCTTCATAGAGAGAACCACAATAGCAAATACTTCCTTTTAAGAAATAATTCAGAACCCCGTTCTTCTGGATTGATTCGTTGGAAAGGTAATACAGCTAATGAACACTCTGTATTCTGAAATTTCTATAGTCAAATTTAACCATTTTCAATTCAATTTTAGTAACTCAAACACTCAATAATTCGTCATTTGCGCCACAGATAACTTATTGAATACTTACACGTCATTAGTTCTGTAATATTGAATTAGACATCGATTTGAAGGAATTCATCTAATGTCACAATATTATTCAGTGTGTTTTAAAATGAAAGATATTTAAAAACATTTGAATCACAACAAATGCTAGACAAATTCCACAAAGTAATGGGGTCCAGAATTTTGCTCGGAATTAGAACCTTTTGTGGATAGAATTTTCAGGGGAATCAGTTGAAAAACCGACTTTTTACCAAAGTTGATGGATCGCTACCAGATTTATTTAGCGGCATCTTACATTCAAAACACCATTCAAAGGCAGGAGCGTAATTGTTTCAAATTAAGAATGCACCATAGAGGTGTATGCTTTCATACAAACGTACACAAAAAAAAAACACCTGTACTTTTCTGGTGGCAAGGAAATGACTCAACACATTTACTTAATTTTGTTTATAGTTGTTGCAATATAGTTTTTAATCTTAGTTTCATATACTTTCAAACTTATCCCACACGTATGTGAGGTACAAAACAAGTACAATATTTGAATTATACCTACATAGGACAAAGGAAAATTATCATCGTTATTGCCCCGTGTAAAAGAACTTTACAAATATGTTCTTATATACTGATATATTTTGTAGGATATAATAAAACAATTCGATAAACTTGTATATTTTAGAAACTTACGGTTATTCATACCTAATGTTATATCATTAAGTAACTCAGAAGTTAATAAAAAAGTGCAACTTATCTTTTTAATAATTTCCAGTCGTAATAATATTTGATGGTTTGCTGTATGGCTCATCCTGTTTAAAAATAATGATATCAAAATCTTCCAGCCTCGAAATTGTGAATTGTGTTAGTAACTTGCGGAAATAAGTTCTCTGTGGAGCAAATGTTTGGAAAACGACCAGAACGTATTGTCAATTATTCGTGAATCACCCTGTAGCATTAAATATTTGTAGCTGTACCTTCCAATGTACATCTAACCAAAACTCATATTGAACTAACAGACGGAATATAAGTCGCAGTTTTTCAATTTGGGGAAAAAAACTGATGAAATCAGCATTTCTCCACCCTGTATCTAGAAAACTGATCATAGGATCGGATGCAGAAATCATACCCCTCAAGATGTTAATAAAATAATTATATACTGAGAAAAAGGTTACGTTTGACCAGGGAAATATTATAGTACAGAGTGTTTACGATTTTCGCACTTTTCTTAAAATTGAATACAACTACAAGCTAGTTACCATGACGGTTCGCGGAGTGCCGCCGAGGTATAAGCCAGACTTCTCCAGGCAGAGCAGCTGTCCCTCGGATAAGACAAAGAAAGGACCACCCTCATCCAAATGAGAGGACGCAATGGCGATGTTAAAGATAGGCCAAATCAATCTGCAGCACACTATGGATGCAACTGGGAAACTGGGAAGTATCCTAACTGGTAAGTCTGAAATAGTTTTGATACATGAACCATACGTTTGCAGGAAGAAGGTGAGGGGTTTGAGAGGAAGCGGCTATCAGCTGCTTGTGGGTAAGGCAGACGGAGGGCAAGTACCAAGGACACCGATTCTGTCGTCCAGAGATTTCGAAGTGGTGCATGTACCGCAGCTTACATCCAAAAACGTTACAGTTGCTGTCTTAGAAGTCAAGGTGAGAGGAATCAAACGTTGGGTAATAGTGGCAAGCGTGTATCCTGAATTATTGAAGATGAAGATATAGTCAGGTCTACGCATGGTAATGGGGTGCGATGCCAACGCGCATAACATGATGTGGGTTAGCCCAGATATAAATGCGCTTGGTGAAGCACTACTTGACTATATAGTAAACAGTGAGCAAAGCATCTGTGAATATCTTTCTCTCGAAAATTCCAAACACTCGTGTTAGCTAAACGTCGAGAACATTTCGCAGTAAACGGCCTAACAACCCGAAAAACCATCATTCAAACATATAGCAACGATCAGTTTTGGAAATACTGAATAGGAAGACCGATCCAACATTCGTCGACCGCATCCGACAGCAAGTGATTCACGTTACGTTGCCAACGAGAGATATATCAGGTGATACAACGAAATGGAGGGTAGAATCAGTCAGAGATTTTCTCGGAGGAAAAACTAGATCAGGAAGTGGAAAAACTGGGAAAAACAATGACCAATGCATTTGAAGAAGCATTCCTTTGAGAATGGTCGCAAATCGTTCGCTGGTGGAACCAGTCGTTGAAGGGCCATAAGTGACCAGAAAGGCCCATTGAAGAGCCATTAAGTTTGGCAGCGAGGATATGTGATAAAACTACAAAACCACAAAAAAAAGTTTATGAAGGAGCTAAGAAACAGTCAAAGAGCTAGCTGGATGCCTTACTGTGGATAAATCAACTCCATAGCGAGATCCGACAGACTCATGAGAATCCTGAGTAACGAGACAGAAAGTTCAATAACAACCTTGGAAGATGGAACATGGACAACTTCTTCCGAAGATTCGTTCAAATATTTGATGAAGGTTCACTTCCCGGGAGGTATCGCAGACGATCAATGGGCTCTGCACAGCACAGCAGGTCCCCCATTACACCCGATAAGTGGAAGAGTTCAACCCACATGAGGCAGCAGCACCTGACGGAATTTTCCCGGCAATGGTACAGAGGGGCCTGTAACTCCTAACCCCAATCTTGGGAAGGATACTCCGGTCCAGTATAGCGCTTGGATACGTTCCAAAGATCTGGAAGTCAGCGGGAGTAGTTTTTGCCCTCAAGGCCAGGAAAAGAGAATAAATACACATCAGCGTACCACCGTTCCCGCTTCAAACGATGGAAGAGGTTGTGAACATATTTCTGATGAAGAAACCCTTAAGGGTGAGCTCTTTCCACTGAAATGAACATACATACAGTAGTGGAAGGTTCACTACCACACTCGATGTTCAGCTGGGTTGTATTGCTGCTTACGAGGAGAAAGGTCGAGGTATCCCGGGGTGACATCAGACTGGAATCCGAAGTGGTGGGTCTACCCTCAAGGAAGCTGCCTCTCTCCCCATATATGGTGCTTAGTTATGTACGAACCCTTGTTTAAACTACCAGACGAAGGTTTGGAAGCACAGGCAATGCAGACAATGGAGTTGTCCTAATCAGCTTACGGTTCAACGGTGTCGTCTGCGACCGCATGCAGGCCACCTGCAGAATAATTAATTGAAAGATGTTGCGGAGATCTCAGTGAATCCGACAAAACAGAGATGATCCTGTTCACCAAACGAAGTAAAAAACACGGATTCAGGCCACCTATCATGTATTGGCAAGAGGTGGAGCTAGTCCAGCAGGTAAAATACCTTAAGGTGGTCCTGGACTCCAAACTTTCATGGAATCCACATAGAGATAGGTAGCAATCCTATGGCAACTGAAGAAAATTGCAGGAAGCAATTATTGGGGTACCAATTCGAAGAGCATGCGTTGGCTGCACACGGCAGTCGTAAGACCAAAGATCAATTATGGGTCAGCCGTGTGGTGGCCAGGCGGACAGAGTAGCACAATGAGCCGAAGACTCAGCAAGATCCAGAGGTTGGCCAAGTTTGGTGATAACGGGTACAATGAGAACGACTCCGCAGTGTTAAAGGTGCTGCTGGGGCACGAACGAGGCAATGGCAGTTCATTTGAGGATGCGGGACTCGGTAGTCTGAGTAAACTAAGAAAGAAAGATAGGTCATGTGGAAATCGAATAGTAAGGGGAGCAAGAGATCCTAATTTCTGCTCTCAGAAAAGCGCACGAGATAGACCGTGATGGAATAGAGAGTTTGCTCTAAATATTCCAGGCAGAGAACAATTGAAAGGTGGAGTTTCGCACAGGAAGGACGGTTCGCGACTTACTGACAGACAGACTTTAAAAGGAAGAAATGTTCAAGAAAGCAAAGTAATGGGTAGATATACAACAATTTTTGCCATTCTAACTGAAGCTACGAGGAAAGAAGTAAAGAAGGGCCCGAGCAGAGAATATATCTGTTTGGATAGTCAGGCAGCGCTTAGAACCATCTGCCATCCTAAACCAAGCTCAGTACTTGTACAGGAACGCGGAGGTGGAAGACGACTTGCCAAAACCTTTTCCGCAACGCCGTTCTGTGGGTCGGGCAACGAAAGAAGCCATACTTCTTCAGCCCTTGACGAGTGGGCGAAAGAAGAGCTAAATGAACTTTGGAGGGATAATACCAGCTGCAGGCTGTCGAAAGATAGTGTGGCCAGCTCCAGTAAGTCAAGGACGGCATGGCTTTTAGGCAGAAACCGCCAAACTCCATCTCACTTCCTCGGCGAAGCTTTGGAATCTTCGGAGTTGAGAAACTCCAATAAGAGGAACTAATCGACTTAGAGTAGACGGACACTGACCTTCATTAGGAGGTCACGAAGGTTCGAAAAAGAAGATTAGCAGGAAGAGTGTAGATAAGTGAAGAACTACCATAAAGTTATGTAGAATGAAGTTGAGTAGAATGTTGTCTATACTTTATCCAATCATTCTACCAGAGCAAAGGGGGTATTCAAATATTCCTATACCCCACAAACAACAGCTTACTATGATGTCCCTTGCATGGGGATGTCACCAACAATTTGATTCAATTTTGAAATAGTTCCGCCATTAAATTTTCTTACCGAATCCCCACGTGCATAAATCAATTGCGCGACTCGGAATTATATTTCAAAAAACTAGTGTGCACGAAAACTTTCCTGCCAAACCAAATTCAAGCTGATAAGATTGAAAATCTGAATGAGATATTTTTATCCAATAGAGTGAAACTGAGAAGGCAAAGCTACTACTATAGTCCAGCTAGGAAATTTTAGATAGTGACTCATCGTCAGTTTACGTGGTTTCAGAGTGCGGAATGCCCGTAAACGTGAAAGATAGTGACGATGAGTCACTATCTAAAATTTCCAAACTGGACTATAGCCTACTCTTCGTCAGTTACCAGAAATACATCTACTTTGAATCAATGACTCAATGACTCATAATGACTGTCACGGTTACAACTTCGAAGACATTGCTGATAAAATCGAAGACCAGCTGATTCCTCGCTGCTGTTTTATAAACTTTTATTAAGCAGATGTTTGATATCGAAAATACTCGAATAACCTGACCCAAACAAAAGTAATTCAATCAGAAACAAAAAAGCCAACAAGTCGAGTGTGCAGAGCTTTGTGTATCTTCTTCGGGTTGTCAGCTTAATAAATACCTATCATATTTTATGAGCAGTTGTTAAGGAGCAGTTACTGAGGGTTAGTCAGCAATTCTTCGAAGGTGGGACGCTCCTGTAATTAAATTTAAAATGTGTATATTAATATTTGGAAAGGTAATTTTTCATTCTTTCATGTTTTAATCAGGACGTCGGCTCTACCTTGGCAGCTTCGGAATGTACACTGTGGAACCAAGAAAGCTAGGATTGAAGGGAATCGTTGAAACTATTTGGTGAACTAGTTTGAAAATCCGAAGGCTTTACGAAAAGGAAAGGTAACGAAGAATGCCGATAATGAGCTTGAGATTTAGTATGGAGTTCCGCAGAGTAGTGTAGTGAGGCCGTTATTGTTTACGAATGTGTCAGTCAGTTTTGTAACAGCTTGTATGAATTATTGATGAATTATAAGTATTCTACCCAAAAATACACGCACGAACAAGAACAATAATCCTCATTTGTTTCCAAACGAACTCAAAAAAGATTTAACTCAAAAACCGTTTTGCAAAAATTCCGAGAGCTGAGAAGGGAAACAAAAATTCTAATGAGTAGGTGCCAAGCAAATCATATATCCGGAATATTGAAGACAACATAACTTGCCATCCAAAATATTTTTGGGATTATTTGAAAAATAAAAGACAAAATTCGACTATCACACACAGGTTTACCTCTAATGGCGAAATCGTTGAGACCGATGAGGATATATCAAATGCTTATGCAAATTACTTCCAGTCAGTGTATACTAAAAGTATACCTATCACCAGAGATGTTGAGTATAAAGACTATGGCTTGGACACGTCTTCAAATAATATAGACATTGCAGACATCTTAGATGCCATCAGATCTTCCAAACCAAAAGCTGCCATAGGACTAGATGTTATCCCATCCTATTTCTTTAAAGCTCATGCTCATATACTGGCACTGCCATTACAGCTAGTCTTCAATGAATCTTCAGAAACGAATACATTCCCTGATCAATTTAAAATTGGGTGAATTACTGCTATCCATAAATCTGGACATACTAGTGACATAACAAACAAAGACCTATTACAGTTCTCCCATCATCTTCGAAAATTCTTGAAATAATTATTCATGAAAAATATATCTCCACGTATCCCCAGTAATATCAGAGGAACAGCATGGCTTTGTCAGTAAAAGGTCTACCACTACAAAACTATGTGTATTTAGTGATTATCTAGCGACAGAAATAAATAACGCCCAGATAGATACCATTTACACTGATCTAGCAAGGCATTTGATCAAGTCAAACACAAAGTTTCATTAAATAAACTAACATCATTTTCCTTCTATAAAAACATGATGAACTATTCAGAATCATATCCTACGGATCGTCCAAATACTGTGAAATTCAACGAGAGTTAATCAAACTGCTGTGTCAGTACTTCTGGAGTACCCCAAGGACCACCCCAAAGACCCCCCTAGGACCACTCTGTTCATTAGTGACATTATTAGTTACATTTGCAAAATTCTTGCTTTATGCGGATGACTTGAAAGCGTATCTCAAAATAGAAGCTTTGGATGATCTAAGAAAACTTCAGTCAGTTATTAATGCCATTCTGAAATTCTGTGAGGATAATGATCTTTCGCTCAATGAATTGAAATGCAAAATAGTGTCCTATACTAGGAAAAATGAAAATGTACATGGTAATTACAACATCAATGATACCAAACAAGAAACTATTGATGAAATCAAAGACTTGGGTGTGATTTTCACAAAAAATTCCTCATTCAATGAACAAATCACCAGGATTACTTCAGAATCATATAGAAAACTTGGTTTCATACTGAGATCTTGCAATGACTTTGGGTACTCATGTATTATGCTTTTCAACTCATACATCAGATCCAAATTAGAGTACTGCTGCATTATTTGGAACCCTAAAACTGAAATATATTCTCAAATACTGGAAAAAGATCATTGCATTTCAGAAGGTATGGAACATATCCCATGCTAATATCTTAAGAAAGCCAAAGAACCGACCTCGACCTCACATTATTAAACAAAATCAAATTTTGTTAATTTTTGATGTTTTACATAGCCTTCTCAATGTACCTTACATAAGATCACTCTTTGGTTTTAATATACCTGACATAACATTGAGAACTAGGAATGTCATAATCAAATCTGTTAACAAGAATTCCCCTATTGATAACTGTTTAGTTGCTGTTGATGATTTCATCAAAATCTCTGAAATAAACCTACTAAATATCTCGAGAAACTAATTAATCTTCAAACTGTGACAGTGAATGTTAATATTAACAACTGTATTTGTTTTCTACTTATATTAACATGTATTAATCATGATAGCAATTTTATATTAGATTAGTTGCCCCTTTCATGTTGTGTTGTATTGTGAAATTTTTAATATGTTATATTTTTTAAACATTCAACAATATTCAGCATTTCAAGTTATATCTACCAGATTTAGATTATGTTTGTTTGTAACCAGTATAAATGGATAAAATAAAAAAAATAAAATTATACATTAATGACTGTACCACTATTTGCAGATTTTTTTGATAGATGTTTTAGTAGATGAAGAGTGTATTTCTGTTACCTGGTGAGAAATATTCAGACAATGTCGATAGTAGTTGTCGCCGGTATCAAGAAAATTTCAATTCTTTATGGACATTAGGGCGTGCAGCTATTATAACAACAACGCCTACATGAAATAACAAGACAGTTTACCACTGTTTCATTTTAAAAATTGAAATATCATTCAGGGCTACTTTTTATTGGAGAGACCTGTTTCCACCTTGGTCGAAACACAGTTGAATTGCTTTCAATTTATTTTGAATTGCAGATGTCATTTGTTGTAGCCGTTTACAGAAAATAGCTGTTTTTTCTCAATGGCCTCAAAAAATGTGTTTTTGTCAGCACTGACTTCGATTAATGGAATTTTCTAGATGACAGTTGGGTGAAACTTAGCTTGACCCGGTCGTTTACAAACGATATTACAAATCCAAATAAGTTACAACTACAAATAACTCTTGAAAAATAAAAGTACCTTACTCCTGAGCAACTTCAATTTGTTTTACCTCGTATAAGAAAGGAGATAATTAAAATTTGAATAGAGCAATTTGAGTTTGGGAGGATGCGTGCGCTTTTTCAGATAATAACTTCCAGATTCACAACTATATTCCCACATTCATGGTAACTATAATGTGATTTCCACGTTTTCCAAAATGGGCACAAACCCCGTTATATCAAAATGATGTGAATATTAAGAGGCCATGAGCGCTATAATATTTGGGACGGTTTTTTAGGTAAAAGAGTCAATAACTCATAAACGGTTCGTCGTATCGATTTCTGGACAGGACAGGCCAGACGTCTAGAGGACGTTCGATTCTATGTATAGTCCTTCCAATATCAATTGCAGACCATAAAAACTCGTTTCAAAGCATTACCGACAATTTTGTTTGATATGCCAACACCTCATTTAAATGATGATTTATGACTCCAGCCAAATATTTTGCATTTTGCCGCACGTCAATTGAGGTCACGTGAACCGCAGCGTTTCCTTCGAATCTATACGAGTTGTTGGAATTGATATAGGAAAGACTATATCTATGTATGCGGCAGCACCCCCAGCAGCTGCAATGGTATTTCTCTTCCATTGAAATTTGAAGCTATCTTTATCCAATCGGAATGAATTTGGTATCAAAAGACAGGTAAAACGTTAATCTATTAGACCGTCAGATAGTGACAGATTTAGGTGCCCCATTTTCATATTTACAAGCCTCGAATAGGGTTGAAAAGTAAGTCGATGTTGAGTAAAATTAAGGGAAATTTACGAGTGGCTCGTGGGGAAAACATATGGAAAAATCAAAAAGAATTTCCATTAAATTTTCCGACGACAAAATCTACTTTTCCATTCACGCCACTCAAGCCATTATGTTTTTCGGTGTAGTGACGATGTAGGTTTTCATAGTTTCGATGGGCTTGCGTGGGAAAACCTGTTAAAATCTCGATTTTTCTTTACAAGATTACAGCCTCATTTTAACCCTCTAGCCACCTTCAACACTCAAGCCTTTGATCTTCTGAAGCCAGGTTCTATTAATTAATGATTAGGTGAACACGGCTCGCGTTAAAATATGGAAAATCGAATTTTCCATGGAAAATCGAATTTTCCATATGTTATCCTCAGGAGCCACTCGTAAATTTCCCTCCATTTTACTCAACATCGATGTACTTCTCAACCCTATTCGAGGCTTGTATGTGAAAATGGGGCACCTAAATCTGTCACTATCTGACGGTCTATATGTATCCCAAAAAAATTTTGGGACATTTTGACATTTTTGAGATTATTTTTTTGTGAAAAAATGGATTGCAATTTCAATTTCCATTACAGCACGTACCTAGAATCGAATGTCCTCTAGAATCCTGTCCATGTTTGAAATCGATACGAAGAAGCGTTTTTGAGTTATCAATTGACTTTCACCCTGAAAAGTGTCCCAAATATGATCGCGCTCATGGCCTTTGACTATACCTAATATGTTTGTTGTGTACATCTTCACTCAAACTCTTAACAGCCTCCATAATGCACCACTGATTCTAAAAATCAATAGACCACGGAAAATGTCAGCTGAAACAATTATATAAGCAAGATCAGCGATGAAAAAATTCGTGAATGTTTCTCCGACCAGGTTATATGCATAAATTCCACAAGTCGTGACAAAGGATTCACATACCGCGACTGATAATACTTGTTTTCACAGCATTTTATTTGCCATTTATGTACTTGCAAGGCAAGATAATGATATTATCCCGTGATATTTTGGTATATTTCCATAAACGATAATATGACGCAAGCTTTGTGCACAAGCGGATTATAACAGACGCAACAGCTTACATAAAGAAGCAGAAAAGAGACACAAATTGTTAATGTATTTCAATAAATCAATGTACAGTGACCGGCAGAAGTACGGAACAAATTCGTTCGAGAAGACAACTGGTAGTGTCGATCAGAAACTCAAACAACCGTTGGCGTGTAGATTGGCGATTGATATACTCATACGGACATTTTTGTTAGGAATTATCGACCGTGCTTGGGATCACACTTTGACAAGTAAGACCCTCGTCATTCCTAGCTCGTACCAGTCTCCTGAAGATTTTGGAGAGCTGCTCGATATGGTGCAACCGGATGACGAAAAAAATACAAAAAAATACAAAAATACATAAGTAGCTAAACTAACAGCCCGTATGGTAGGGCTGTTAGTTTCGGGGTATATTATATTCCAAAGTCCGTGATTTTTTATTTTCTATTTCAATAAAGAATATTTTTGATTTGAACAAAAAAAAATTAGAAACTCCTTTTGATAGATATTTCAACCAAGTAAATATTCGAATTTACCATGCATGGCATCACACGTTAAAGTGTGAGGGCATCGTCTTCCCTGGCTGACACACGTGAGGGTGCAGCAGGTTGAAGCAAAGAACAAATTTTGAAAATTGCCCATCCGAAAATTATCTTGTTTCATATCACTTCCGCACTGATTAAATGATTTTCACTTCAATTTTAATTTCTCAAGTCTTCCAAATATTGAAGTCTGTTGATGAACCCTTTTGATTTAAGGATGCCCCATAAGTAATTATTGAGAGGGGTGAGATCCGGAGACCTCGCGGGCCACTCTTTCGTTTGTTTGTCTGCCAATCCACCTTTCAGGAAATCATGTGTTCAAAAAATTTCGGACAGGACGGGCATACTGTGGAGGTGTCCCGTCCAGCTGAAACCAAATGGTACTACTTGGTAGATCAGGATTTCCATCCTCAATGGGAGATATTTATTTTATTTATTTATTTAAATACAACAAGGGCAAAGGCATAGCCTATTGTGCCCAATATAAAGAATTTATGATTTAGAAATCGCTGTTTGTAGAAACGAGTCTTAACGGTTTTAGAAACTGTTCGAACTTGGTGCTGTCACGACCTCTGGAGGTAGAGTATTCCACTTCGTGAAGATTCTGTTGGAAAAGTATTTTTGACGTACAGTTGTGCGATAGGATTCCTGCCTTAACTTCGAAATCTGTCCACGCAACCTACTATTATCTTGTCGTAGAAATAAGATAGCGAGATCTACAGAGAAGTCGTCGTGAAGTATTTGGTAGGTTAAAATCGCATCGCCATTGGTACGTCTGTCACTCTGATAGTCGTTGGTCGTAGGAGAGTTGATTGAATCCTCTCACCATCCTGGTGGCGTTGCGTTGGATCCTCTCAAAGAGATGGATTTCTTTTACCAAGTGAGGGGACCAGATTTGGACAGCATATTCTAGGTGGGGGCGAATATATGTTTTATAGAGTGTACTGAAGAGTTTTTTATCAGGATGGACGAAACATGTGTTAAGTAGATAATTACGAGTGTTAGCTTTTTTAACAACGGCTGTTACTTGGTTAGCATCAGTAAGTTGTTTGTTGAAGATAACTCCCAGGTCACTATGGTTGTCTACTTCGGGAATCGATTTGTTGCCCAAAAGATAATCGAATGATGGGTTGTTATAACCGATGTGTAACACACAACACTTGTCGACGTTCAACACTTCAACTCTTCACATTCAATACTTATCGACATTCCAAGTTTCACACCACTTTCGCACTGAAATGAGATCAGACTGAAGATCAGCGTAACTAGTTAGGGAATTTCCAAAGAACTTGCTGTCGTCTGCGAAAAAAGCGTGGTCTAAATGGAGGACAGTGGGCAGATCTGAGACATATGCCAAAAAGAGAGTAGGTCCCAAAACAGAACCTTGTGGAACACCCGAGATGACTTGATGTAGATCAGGATGACTGGAGCCAACCTTTACTTTGAAAACCCTGTCAGAAAGAAATGCTTTGATCCAGTTGAGCAGTTGACCTCTCATTCCGAAGTAATCAAGTTTGTGAAGAAGCTTGATTCGTGGAACTTTGTCAAACGCCTTGGAAAAATCGAGATATATTATGTCAACGGGGAAGGAGGAGTCTAGGAGATTTACCTATTATAGTAGCCATTTCTTGTTCAAAATCATAAGCAAAAAAAGAAATAGTACATAAGAAATATCCATATCTCGACATTTGCCATGAAAGTAGAACCAAAGAAACGACTGAAAAAGTTTGCTATTGCAGTGAAATATTTTAAGAGGACACTTCTTATAATTGCCAAAGTATCTTTTTTTTTCTCCATTTTTACTAACTAATTCATCCGAAACTAGCGGCCCAAATGTTAAATAAGATAATATCTGTCAATGTCAGAAATACATAATCTACTCGAATCTGCAGAGAAAAAGAGTGTGATTTAAAAATTGGCTAAATGACAAAGCTTCTAGTAAAATGCTGAAAATGAAAATGAGGAATTGAAAAACAAACCCGTTCAAGGAATTTCTTGATAATATTAATGGGAATTTTTCAATGAATTTGGTCCTTACTTTTGCCAGCCACTGAGTAATATGTCAATGTCCTCTTTATTTTCTCTATAATGATTAGTAAGTGTGATAAGTATCATTTCCGAATTGCGACCGTTTTAAAAAAATTCTCAATGTAAGAGAGTAGCTGCATAAAAGGTTCTCTAATTGACATTTATTGGTTTATGTAATCCAACGGTTATAGGGACCAGTAGTTGATTTGTTATGGAGACTTGCCGAAGAATACACCTATTGTATAGGTTAAAGCGAAAGATTGGATTACTCAATCTATTTCTTCCTTATTAATTCAATAGATCCGCAAAGAAGTGCCAATATTTTCTCTTAGGGTCCTTTTATGTCTTGATTATTTCTACTGTTTCATGGCTATTCAGCTGTCCTTTGGGTATTTTTTCTGCAAATTGGATCCATTTGTTTCTTCTATTTGTATATTTTACATTTTTTGTCATTGGTTATATTCTTCTTGTTTTGTTTCATGTAGGTGGTTTATCATAAATATTGTCTCCGTTGTTAAGTTTTTTCACTTTGTTTATATATTTGTTTTCGTCACGTATTTTGACCTTGTTCGATTCGTATTGCGACTGAGTATATGTGTGCTGTTTGGTACTGCGGTCTTCTATTGTTCTGTGTACTATGGCAGGGTGTGTGTGTTTTGTCCTGGAACCCAATTTTGATTCAGTTCATATCTTGAACTTATGGGTAGAAAGTTCTTAAATAAGCACTGGCAATTCCTTATTTAACTTCACATCGCAGGTATTGCGTACAGAAGTCATTAAACGATGTCTAGTTGATCGGATCAAATTACAATTTCTTGCGATATTATCGTGAAATGTATCATTTCTTTGAAATTTTTCTTCATTCTTGTGATTATCTAGCAAACAATTGAGAACGTAATTATACAAACACGTGAAACATGTCATTGATATAGATAATGAATAGAATTGGCCAAGGATAGAACCTTGAGGTATCCCAAAGTGGATGTCGATTTCAGAATAGCTGATGCCTATTAGGACAGCTTGTTTCCTGCCATTCAAGTATGATTCGAATAATTATTTCAATGTAGTACCGCGTATACCATTCAATTGTAGTTTGTCTACTGTGTGAGAAACACAGTATTACTTGAACAGTATGGAACAATTTTGTCTTCAGCCGAACTGAGCTTCATGTAGCGTTTTGTGTATAGTAGAAAGAAATTATCTTTTGGAATAATTTCAAAACATTTACCGCAAATCGGTATTATTGATAGTGGTCAGTAGTTGCAAATGGTAACTTTAGTTAACTTGAACTCCATTGGAGATACAATGATTAATGAGAATAGTCCGACGTTCTAGAACAAAAAACTATTACTTTTCATTAATCTGCTTGTTATTTCTTAAATATCAGGCCAAGATGTATTACTCAGTTTTAGAATGGCTTCAAGAACTTCACTTTAAGTTACTGGATGGAGGAATAGTGGGTCTTTAGGTGTTTTCAGTGGGTCATAAACATTAGTTCCATATTGATCGCAATCAGGTAGTCAACTTATAATATCACTAGAAAAATGAAAAATAAAATCATTAAACTCGTCAGGAGTTATAGTCACATCTTTCGATATCTTTTCTTCGCCTCTATTACTTTTCTTGGTTATCAGATTTCATCAGGTTTTAGCTAGATTGTCAGATATCGATATCAGTGTAATTGTAGTGATTCCCATTCTCTGTAGATACTTGAAGAAAGAACTCCGCACTTTTCATCCCATCATCATACCCCAACGAAATCATGTTTATACGGTATTAGCTATCTTCTGAGGATGATAATTCACTTGATTATACAGGAGTGTAC
Source organism: Chrysolina oricalcia (assembly GCA_944452925.2). Classification (NCBI taxonomy): domain Eukaryota; kingdom Metazoa; phylum Arthropoda; class Insecta; order Coleoptera; family Chrysomelidae; genus Chrysolina; species Chrysolina oricalcia. Next base: position 20,693,503 of record OX101823.2, on the reverse strand, counting down.
GAAAGAACCGACCATATATTTCACCAATTCACCAAATCACCCTATACGAAATGTATGAATTGTGATTATTGATGGAATAAGAATAGTTTTTTGCATACCAAAATAATTTTATCATTATTTCATTATTACATCGAATTTTCAGACATTACTAAAATATTTATATTTTTCACTCTGTACATAATGATATAATCTACACCATCTGCAAATGCAGTTGGCACTTTCAAATCCCGAGACAATAATTGAATACTGATTTTTAACTTGAACGACCTGCATTTCAAAATATATTTATCCATCAATGAACTTTGCGATTCTGCAAGTCCAATCAGTACTTCGAATACTACAATATACTAAAAATTCAGACAATTTCACTGAGAACCATTTTACCTTTCAAAAGTGCGGGGTCTTAAGGAACACACAATATGAAATCATGAATTTCATATTACAAATTTGTAAAAAAAAATTTGTAAAATTTGTTTTTACGAAACTCCCAGGTTTTCGGAGAAAACCCATCAAAAGCAGAGCTTGTGCGAGCAAGGAAGTTCCGGGACCTACAGTTTAAATAAAAGTGGAATCCGAACCACTTCAGCTCAGTGATACACGACCGGGGATCGAACCCCATTGGAGCCATGGAAGCCAAACGATTTAACACCTCGACCACTTCGCTTACAAATACTGCATTTATTGAATAATTGTTCATGTAAACATCTACCAAAAAATATTGATCGGGAAAATATTAAATGAGAAAATTACCGCAAAACCTGAAAGAACAGAAAACACATTTTCCAAATGTGATCTCTCTCCTGACCAACTTCAGGGATGAATCTCTGAAGATAAATTGGAACCATTCAGTTTCGAAGCTCTCGAATGCAAGGTAACTCATATTTCACAGAAGATCTGTTGGCTAAAGAGCTTCATTTGTGACCATTTGTCATCACGAATGGAACCAATCTCCCGGAAATAAATCATTTTGAAGAAATTAATTATTTAGAAACCGTTAAGGCACATATTTCAACCGAGTCGCGCCACAGCGTTGAAGAAAACCGCTAACAATGGTGGATAACAAGCCAGCCGGATTTGCAAACAATGGTACCACCAGAAGAGAACGAGAATAAATCTATCTTCAGGAAGACATCTGACCCATGAACGGAATACTGTTACTAGCGTAATTATACAAAAATGAATTTTTCTGGTTGCGCTACAAGTACAGTTTCGAGAATGTATTTTTGATCATTGCTTTAGTCCAATTTTATTAAAATGATTAAAGGCTGAAAACAAATTTTTAAAACGATGATAGGTGTGGTGGTGGTGGTGTGGCAGGAATGATGTTTTCAGTATAGTGATACTCGTAACCAAAAGACATTGAAAAATATTTTATAATAGATTTCAAAGGCAAGTTATTTGGGAAAGGAACCCGCAAACTCCTTATGGAATTCGGGTCCAAGTGGATTTTTTTGAATTTTTGGTATGATGTAGTCTATGTGATTCTCAACCAATGTTACTATTGCGCCAACCCAAAAAAATTTACAGTTTTGCTGCTAGGGGGTTGAAATTAACCCTTCTTCCACCCAACTCCTATTACGAAACGCAAAAAAAATGTTTCTCTGGTGCTTTTAAAAATGTATCGTCGAATGTTTAAATGTGCCTGAATAAGGTAAATAACAGTTTTTTTTATGATTATACCCCTTTCCCCCGAGGACACAAAACGAAAAAATTTCAGTGGAATTTTCTGAATTTTCAATATGATGCAGTTCAAGTTATTTTGAATAGCAATTAATTGGGTGACAAACCCCAAAAATAAATAGTTTTGATTTTAAGGGGTATTGAAATCATACCTTGCTCAGAATATACTATTCATTATTATGGGCGGAAACAATATCTCTAGGAATTTTAGTTCAGATTATGCTGTATAATTGTGTAATTTTTTATTTAAAAAAATCTAAAACCTCCCCCTTACCACAACCCCTGTTTTAAAAAACGACATATATTATTTCTCGACCACTTGTAAATGCTATATCAAAATAAATGTTTCAATCAGCTAAAATTGAGGAAATCATACAGTAGTTCAATTTCACCTTTCCCTACCTTTAAAAAAATACTGGTGGATTTCGCCGACTTCTTAGTAGGGCGTAGTTCATGTTATTTGAATATCAGTTAATTGGGCAAAAATCTTGAAAATAAATAGAAATTAGACATCAACAATTTGAATTTGAACATTCATTTTGATAAAACATTTACGAGAATTAATTTTTTTCTTGTTTTAAAATAGTGGTGGGGGTAAGCGGGAGGTTTTACTGTTCTAAACTAAAATATGTCGAGATATTGCTTCCGCCTATAATAATGAATAGTCTATTCTGTGTAACGTATGATTTCAATGCCCCCTAGAATCAAAACTATTCATTTTTGGGGTTTGTCACCCAAATAATTTCTATTCAAAATAACTTCCACCAAAATTTTTTCGTTTTGTGCTCTTCGGGGCATAAAAAACTGCTATTTCTCTTATTCAGGCATATTCAAACATTTGACGATACATTAAAAAAAAAACACTCGAAAAATATTTTTTTTGCGTTTCTTACTAGGAGTTGGGGGAAAGAAGGAGGAGTAAGAATTTTTTTATAAAACAGCACAATATTGTGCAACATAAGCAACAATGAAACAAGTGAAAATATCGTTACAGGATCCAAAAATAAATAGTCTAATCTGCACAAAGGGTGGTTTCAACGCCCCCTAGCAGCAAAACAGTTAATTTTTTTGGGTTGGCGCAATGGTAAGTAACATTGGATGAGAATAACACATGGACTACATCATAACAAAAATTCAAAAAAATCCTGCTGGACCCAAATTCCATAAGGAGTTTGCGGGGTCCTTTGCTATAACATAATTATAGAAAAAAAATTACTTAAAGGTGCAATTCACAAAAGAAAAATTAAAATAGTTAAATGCAGATCCAGACGTGTTAGTTTCTGAGAAATTTTGAAGAACATGACAATACATTTATTAGAAAAAGGCAAACATTTAGACGATCACCAATATGTATTCCGCTCTCTACTATTATTGTCTCAAGCTGTTAGAGAAATGATGCATTCGTTTGTCAATAACGTTGAAGCAGGAATCCATAAACGGGCAATGCCATGCGATCTGACAAAGGAATTTGATAGTGTCTCCCATGCCATCCTGCTGAATAAACGGTACAAATATGGAATACGTAGGCCAGCCTTCAGTCCAGACTTATCTCGCAGACAGGCGACAGTACATATCTCATAATGGTGAAGTATCAAAAATCATAGATGTTCAGCATGGAGTGCCTCAGGGTTTTGTGCTGGGGCTACTATTGTTCATGGTCTGCATGAATGATTTGCTAGCATTTATTGATACTACAGATGTTTTTATGTATGCAGATGACTTATGATACAAGTCAATACGCTGAATAAAATAAGGCAAAAGTCAGAGAAAGCACAGTCACAAATAGAAACTTATTCCAAATGTAAGGGCCTCAAATGAAAATAAAACAAAGAGTATAACATTCACAAGGAATCGAAGAACAATTACTGGAACAACACTGAAACTACTAGGTTTTCATATTCATCACTAACTGAATTGGAAAGAACATATTGATGTAATAAAAAAAAAAACAAGAGACAATTTGCACAATGAAATCTCAAAGACGTTTTATCATGTTCTACAGAACGCATACTATGGCATTTGGTCTTCAAAATTATGTCATGGGAGACAAACTTGGGTTGTCGTCAACTTATGGTGAACCAGAGAAAAATTATAAGAACAATGGCTGGTTGGTCACAAAGAACACGCCAAGCCTATTTTCAATCACATGAAAATATTGACACTTTCCTGCATATATAAAATGGAAGAAATTCTGTAGGTACATAGAAAAAGAAATTGGTTCATTTCTGGAACAGAAATTCATGGCCATCTCGAAATAACTATGAACCAAACTGAATATCTGCCCTTGAAATTTTCTATTTATCTGAAACAACTATTCAAATTCAGTGCGATACAGTAAAAGATGCATAAAATATAAAATAAACCCAAGTTGAATATGATTTATTTAGTGCTTTTTTTCTTCAAAAGTCGAAGAATAGCATACAAGTATCAAAAGTAGAGTGTGCTTTGAAATGATTTTAAATACTTATGAATAATTATATTTTCTGACAGTTCCTTATGGAAAAGTTTACCTTGCAATACAAGATTTAACCAATTTTAACGCAGAAAATTAGTGATTTTGTTACTTATGTCAATTATATATATATATATAAAATCGAATGTTTTTATCGTGTTGATGATCACTATTCAATATTGAATTGAATTATACTTGATAACCGCTCACCAAATTATTCACACCCCCATCATATGCCTCAGTGACTGTATGATAAGGTGAGTCTGATTATCAAAAATTTCCGCTATGTAGCAATTTTGAAAACTAAAAATACAAAATAAATTTGTTTAATTTCCGTTCTTGAACATTTTTCTGATATACTTTTGATAGGAAAATATTGTAACTTGTATGGTTTCGCGATTTTCGAATTGTATCAGAGTAAATGTTCATTCGGAAATTATATTTCTCGTATGTTTTTCAACCTTCGTACGACCGGGTGGGGTACAGGTGTACCCCAGAGTGACGTTTGTATGCAACTAGGTGGAAAAAATTTATATCAAATTTTCCATTATTCTATCTTAAAGTTATTGTTTTGGCTACAATTACCAAAATTGTCTATCTTTTTCTTCCGTTTAGTTCCGATTTGAGATTTAATTTTTGACATCGGGCTTTTCTGTACCCCTTTGGTATGCTATGTCTCTAATTGGTAAATTTCATTTTTGTGACAGGAAAATAGATAAAAAGAGTCGAAATTGGTGCTTCCAATTCAACAAGAGTGACTGCAAAGAGAACTCAAAAGTTCAATACCTTTGTGCTAAATGTCAGTAATAATTTTTTTTTATAAATATTACAATGTATATATCACTCTATTTGTGAAGCAAATCAATGAAATACATAAATACTTGAGATTTTAGTTGGTTTTATTTTTCAAATTCATTTAATTGTCTATTCAAATGAAACTGACAGGAAAAACACGTGTATCCCACTTGGCCTTCAACGAAAGTTTTTCGAGTTGGTCTTATGAAAGGTTCAATAAAACTTGACTTACCAGCTATTCTCGTGTTGTCGCGGAAAAGCAAATTGAAATAATCATTATGCATTCAATTTTGAGTGGTTCGATAGATTTGCGATTCATTTTTGTTTTTTTCCGCACTCAAAATTATGCAACAAATTACTGCGACCTCCAATTAATTAGTTTCCTGACATTGTACGACATAATTCAATACTTATTAGTTTCTAATCATCAGTTGAATTTGAGAAACTTTTGTATTATTTCTCAGAATAAAAAAATGCATTTTTTTTTTTAAAATAAGACTGTTTTCTAAATCTGTGGTGGTGGCAAATTTTATATGTTTTTGAGCAAATTACTCCCTACTTTTGCGACGATGCCAAATAAATTTGACATTATTTCCATTATCAATTCAGGTTGCAAACACAATTTCTTAGTGTAAGGTGAAACAAAAAAAATTTGCCGTCATCAGTGGAGGTGGAAAAGTTTCAGCGAGGCTTAAGACAGAGGGAAAAGTTTCTTTGCGTTTGTCACTCGTTTTGATTTTTTGGGAGGAGTTATTAACAAATGTATAAATGAATAATTTACTTACTGTGATGCAAAACTTGGAAATGGTTGCAAAATTGGGGAACGATAAAGGATGATATTTTCTTTATTTTCGCAATTTAGCATTTTCTCTCTACAAAATAACCACATTCGCTTATACTTACATTTTTAACAATGTTGACGGTACGAGAATGTTCGCATCGTTTTGATATTTTTTCCCAATTTCCCTATTGAGTTCTGCCTGTTTTCAATTAGTATTTTACAATTCAACCAAAACTCATGAATTTATTTTGCATAAAGAAAAAAGTGAGATGGGGTAAAAAGGCAAATCCAAAAAAACAGGAGTGAATAATGAAAAATAATACAGTTATAAATAGAATTAAAATTAAAATAAATGTTTACACATGCATTTCTCCAGTAGCTCTTTTTCAATTCCATAGTTTTCATTAGTATCTTTAGGATTCAATTTGTTTATTCACTTATAGCTCACAATTATTATTCAAGAATTTATAAAATTTCATTATCAATTCAGACTTTATAATCATTACGGAATTGGCCTTTTAGCAGCGTGTTTGACTTGTAATCACCACAGGATTCTTGTTCGTAATTAGCCAATCGATTCGTTCATTCAATTATATTACTCGGGAAACAACGGGGGTCATAATTCTCACATTTATGCCGTAATAGTAATGCTCGTGTTCACTTTCAAAACGAAGTAAAATATAACGTATAATTCAAGGTTATAATCCGTATCAATCTCATTGTTTGCGCATATTGCTGGTAATATAAATATCGATGCCAGCGTCAATTATGTTCAAAGATAACAAATGACTTTCATCGTTTTTGTGTCAATAGGAATACCCGGTTGGTTCAGGAAATCTACTAGTTTTCAAAAGAAAACAGAGCGTTTATAGTTTTTTTTGCACGATCCGTTGATTTAAGGTATATAAAAAGCATATTATTATGAAAAAATGGCATCAGTTCGTAATTGCTTTACAACACGCAATATGTACTAAACTTTTTCTACGACTCTTATACACTCGAGAGTGGACATAATGCGAAACAAAATACTTCGTATAGTTACAAACATTGACAGATACATTCGTCTGGTTACCTACCGGGAGGATGAGGTTGCCCTCAGGGGGGAGTACTATCCCCACTGTTGTGGAAACTTATGGTAGATAACCTCCTTGCAGATCTGAACCAGGGAGGAATGTATGCCCAGGGCTATGCTGACGACATCGTCATAATGGTTACTGAAAAGCAAATGGGGGTCTGTATGGATCTGATGCACTCAGCCCTCAGAGATGCACAGACGTGGTGTATGAGGGTCGACCTCAAGTACAACCCTCAAAACACCACGATTTTTCATTTCACCAGGAAGATAAACCAACAAAGCTCTTGAAATGTTCGTGAAAGCTACAGATGTCAGGAGAGACAAAATATCTGGGGTTGAACCTAGGCTCAAAGCTCACCTGAAATAAACAACTGGAAAAAGGGTTGACAGGGGCAAGGACATCACCGATGATGGCCAGCAGGTCCTTTGGAAAACCTTGGAGACTTGGACCCAAACAATCCCTTCGGCTATACGCAGCGATAGCGATAGCGATAGCGATAGCGATAGCGATAGCGATAGCGATAGCGATAGCGATAGCGATAGCGATAGCGATAGCGATAGCGATAGCGATAGCGACAGCGACAGCGACAGCGATAGCGATAGCGATAGCGATAGCGATAGCGATAGCGATAGCGATAGCGATAGCGATAGCGATAGCGATAGCGATAGCGATAGCGATAGCGATAGCGATAGCGATAGCGATAGCGATAGCGATAGCGATAGCGATAGCGATAGCGATAGCGATAGCGATAGCGATAGCGATAGCGATAGCGATAGCGATAGCGATAGCGATAGCGATAGCGATAGCGATAGCGATAGCGATAGCGATAGCGATAGCGATAGCGATAGCGATAGCGATAGCGATAGCGATAGCGATAGCGATAGCGATAGCGATAGCGATAGCGATAGCGATAGCGATAGCGATAGCGATAGCGATAGCGATAGCGACAGCGATAGCGATAGCGATAGCGATAGCGATAGCGATAGCGATAGCGATAGCGATAGCGATAGCGATAGCGATAGCGATAGCGATAGCGATAGCGATAGCGATAGCGATAGCGATAGCGATAGCGTTAACGTATGGAGCCCTGAAGTGATGGGCAAAGGTTGAACAAGTGGCAACCAGAGGGAGGCTAGCTGGTTTACAAAGACTGGTCATGCTCGGTCACTGGAGCTATGTTCAGCTCATCTACAATTGGCCAGGAGATGATACTGAACCTTCCTTTGCATATTGCAGCGGAGGCGAGGATAGAAGCTCCAGACTAAAGTGCCTGGGCCAATGGAGGGGCAATAACCTAAGCCACTCGAACATAATGGAGGTTATAAAAATCGACACGTCTGAGATGCCGTGGGACAAAATGACTCCAGCCTATTCCTTTGATGGAACATACATTACCATCATACACGATGGGGGAGTCACATCAAAGGCAATACCAACGCTGCAGAGAGGGCAAATCTGGTACACAGATGGCTCTGAAATAAGCAATGGAGTAGGGGCAGGAACATATGGAGACAGACCAAGGCAAGACATCATTCTAAGCCTTGGCAATCAAGCCTCAATATTCCAAGCCGATGTGATGGCTATCTCCGTTTGGACGAGAGAGAATCTAAGGAGAGGCCCGAGAAACCAACCCAAAGTCATTCAATCCGACAGTCAGACGGAAATAAAGGCCCTGCAATCATGCAGGTTTTCTTTCAAACTTGTTTCGGATACTCAAAAAAACCTCAGCGATCTAGGAGCACAGAACAAGGTGAAACATGTCTGGGTACCAGATCACAGGGGCATCCAGGGGAATGACAGCGCAGATGCCCTAGCAAGAGCATGGGTAGCATCAACTCTCATCGGACCGGAACCAGCCTGCGGAATACCGTTTAGGGATATTAGGCAGGACTCGAAGAAACCATCACCAATCGTCCTGGGAAAATGCCTTTGACAATACTCACAGAAGATGATGATGATGGCGCCAACTGACCGGCTCACAAGATATCACCTCGAAACTGTACTGGAACTCTATCAGAAAGATGGTAGGACTTCTATCAGGATACTGTCACCTGAAAAAACACTTGCACATGCTGGGGATACACCAAGACTCCACACTATGCAGGTTCTGTGAGGAGGTTGAAGATACGGCGTCTCACGTAATGTGCGAATGCAAAGCCCTGGCTCGCATGAGGTTGGATATCTTCGGACACTGCAGTGCAGAAGATATCATTCCACAGGAAAACTTCGTAAGGAATCACCAGGAGTTCATTAGACGATCCGGAGTCCTCACAAGATATACCTGATAGCGGAGAACAATAAGGTTCTATTCAGAACTACCTGTACTTCGGCCCATTGCTAGCCCCGCCGAGCCATAATATTAATAATGCCCTCCGGGAGATATGCGGCGTCGACTCTATTCCGACATATATTAGACAGTTATGGTTCAACTTCTATAAATATTTCCTACACAGATAAAAAAGATTTCTTCAATCAAAAATATACCTACTATTGAATAGAATAATTTGCTTGCAGTGAAAACATTCTACTCTTCATCCTAGAAAACACTCACATTAACTCATTGCGAAACAGAATCCTCTTGACACAAGAATATAATGCCTTGATATATCACTAACCGTGCCTCGTTCGACCAATGAGCAGTCAAAGTAGGTGGCGACACCGCGACCTGTGAATACGACTTCCATTTCGACCTTTTCATTCAGTTTGGATATTTGGGTTGGAGGTTATGAGGCTATGCGTACCTATATGAATGTTAGTTTTGTGCGTACTGAAAACTGTTTCTATACAATGAAAATTTAATATTGAAAATTGAATTTGGCTCATTATGGACCAGTTGTGAAAATTAGTGAAATATATTTTGATCTTCTACAGTTTTGTGTCTAAAGGCGAGTGGCGTTGTTTATGTATTCAATCAAACTGCATTATGCGTCACTACTTACTGGTTTTTGTTGAGAATACAGTTATAAAATTCAGAACTATTCTCATATAAAACCATTATTTATACCTAAATTGTTCGTAGTTGTGGACCTATGCATTGTTTAATCTATTCAATGTTGTCAAAATGAAAATGGCTTCCATTCTACGGGCGTGAAAACAGCCACGGTTTTTTCATCCACGGTTTTCGATTTGGCAACACCGCGCAGTTTCATAGCCTTCACGTAAGTTACGGCTCTTGGACTTTTATGAAACCAGACAATGACTTCTGGGGGTGCGGTATAAAAGTTGAGATGTGAAAGACTGTTTTTTCACTTATTCACATTGCGTGCCATGAACCGATAATTTTTCAGTATGAGTTTTACATTTTACCTCATGAGCCGCACACCACCGCCTCATATTATCTTTTTTTTCGTGATCTGTAACTTCTACCAATATCCAGTTCAAGAATAACATATCTACCATTTGAATAGCTATTTTGTTGGTTTCATAAAAGTCCAAGAGCCATAACTTACGTGAAGGCTATGGAACTGCGCGGTGTTGCCAAATCGAAAACCGTGGATGAAGAAACCGTGGCTGTTTTCACGCCCGTTTCCATTCTATATTATATAACTAAGTGCAAAGTGCAGATTGGAACTCAAACTCCAAGTTGATATAGAAGAATAGTATTCATTATTGAAATTGCAATATTCTTGTCTCAACCTACTCCCATGATTCGAAAAAAAAGTGCCCATTATTGAACTTAAAATATTCTTACCTCAACCAACTTATGAAGCAAGTGTTCACTTGTTTCAAAATATTTTCCTTGTAAGTGGCCAAGAGGAATCCGTCGTTGGACGTATTCAAGAATACAATCTCTTTGAATCAACGCAATTATGCGTTGATGCAAAAAATCCTATTTATCAGTGTACTCAAAGGGTCTTTGATGAGCAATTTCACTAGCCTTAGGGAGAATGACTTGGGAAGCCTTATCTATTATGCTCTGGACATTTTCCAGTGAAGTTATGAAGAAGCAGGACCGTTTAGGGCAGCCAAAGCCAAAGTTTTTTTGCCGTGAGCCTTTTCCGGGATGATCTACCCACACTCTGCAACGATCAAGGACATCAGCTATTCTCTGTTTAAATTACACACAAAAGTCACGTATAAGCTTTGCAGGAGGCGTGAATACTGCACAATATCTGCCATTTCCTTAAGTAATCATGGACCTACCCATCAAGTCCGTGGGGGCCGTATCAAGAGTCTCGCGCAAGAGGGGCCAGGAATCGACTTGGCGTTGAAACCAGCCATCGGTGACAGTCAGTATAGAACTGGCTGTCCTTATTCCTTCCCTTTCCGAAAGGGAGGAAGAAAAAAATTAATGTACCTAGTTAAGGATGTTGATATGGTAATCACACATAACTTTAATGGAATCTTTTTAATTTGAATTTGAATATGAACTGAAAAATATCGGGAGTAGACTGATTTTTGTAGCTTGACCTGTATGTATGTATCTAAAAAGGTGGGGTACGTGCCGAGAAGCTGGATTGCAAGAGGTTGCCACTATCTATCTAGACAGAATTGAACAAATTATACAGGGTGTATACTAATTGATGTTATTAATTTCAGGTGGCAATTCTTTGTCATTATTAATGAAAACAGTTCATATAAATGTGCTTCCTAACTTGCTTTGTTTGTTTTCAAAGTTTTAATAAAAAATCGGTTATTTATTAATAATACTCAAAATTCTTTTCGCCGATTTCCATGAAAACTGTTGTGTTTGTGAGCAGTTATAAGGGGCTTGTTTTCACGAGGTTAGACCTCAAATTACATGCAGCGAAGGGTCACCTGATTGATAATTGTGGTAAACATCATTGCACGCCACTGTTTTTCTCTGTTTCATATTTTTATCAGATTACAGATTTAAAAATACAACACTCTTATAATACCCTGAATTTTAAATGGCAACACTATCATCGATAGATTTCCTCAATTAATATTTTACCTGTACTCTTTTATTAGTTTCGTCGTTGATGGACTAGTTGTTTTTTTTCCTGGACCTATTATCGTCAACTGTTTCAACCACAACTCAACAATACATTTTTTCACAAAATTAAATAGAATTTCGAAAGAATTTGGAGTATCTGAAAAAAAGATCATTCTGAACTTTGATATTGCGTAACACACCATTTATACGCAACTGAGTTTGATTTGATGTCGTATTTTCAATTATTTATTCTGAAAAAATATTATATTTAGAGAAAAACAGTTGCATAGAATAATTTTCTTACTATAAATATCAATCAGGTAACCATCTGCCACATAGTTGAAATATAATTCCATGAAAAGAAGCCCCTTGCTACTGCTAATAACCATACCAGATAACATCAAAATCGTCAAAAAGGTTTTTGAGTAATTGATGAAATACCGATTTTTTAATGAAATTTTGACACCCCGGTATCTCGGAAATGAAGCAAGTTAGGGCACACGTTTATATGAAATATTCTTTATAAAATATGTTAAGCAATCACCACCTGAAATCAATGACATCATTTAGTATACACCCTGTATAGCTAAAAACTAAAAAAAAAACAAGTAAACCTAAAAAAGGTTTTTTTTAAAAAGTTTCATTTATAAACTATTGAGATAAAATAAATCGATAATGTTCCATGTATATAAAAATAGTAATTTTGAAATTATTATTTTCTAAGAAGCTTGAGGCGGGAAATGTCATTATACTTTATAAAATACCTATCCATTTCAATAAATATTTATCTTCCCAAAGGTTTTAAAAATGAGAGCTGGTTTGAAAAATATTTTCAAACCTATTTTTTACACAGTATGCAGAACTGCAAACCTGTTAATTTTCTAATAATTCTTCGTCTCATTCTCCAAATTTTTATCCAAATCTTGCAGATAAACTTCTGCTTCCCACTTCTAGCACTTGTTTTCGATAAATCATCAATCAATCGTTATCTCGAATTATAATTTCCATTAAGTACCCACCAAAGTACTCCACGCACCCATCCATAAACACACGAGCCGACCATTTGTCTTGACGATAAGATTTTCCCGGTGTTGGCGAGTATTAATTTTCCCCGCCGAAAAGAAAAAAACGACCCAAGTGCGATTCGAGACGGAGAAACAAATATAGCGGCTAATTACTGGGCGGCGACGAACAGTAGGAAGAAGAAGAAGAAGACGAGGTAACCTGTATGTTTGTGTCTTACCAGGAGATAACATTTGCATATCGCGATGGGTGATTGCCCTGGCACTTCAATTAACACTCGTACTTACAGGAAATGAATTAGTCTGCAAATGTAGATCGCTGGGACTGGTCCCCAGCTAATGTGTATAGTTGGTTGTAGATTGGACGAAGAGCTTCGTTTAATATATCGTCAACACGCCATGTCCGCGTTGTACATTTTTCAATTCTGGAATGACATCGAAATATGATATTTTTCAGACATCTAAACTCAAACTCAAGAGTTCTTTTGAGTGATTACTCAGTAACGATAGTCTGAAGACCCATGTTTTCCACTTTTTTGTACAGTACACACATTATAAGCTATTATGGCAAATACCTGCCAGAAAACAACTACTGTCCTGACTAATACCAACTGTCAACTATCTGAATGAAAATGCAAATTTTCACTTCAAAGGTGGATTCATGCAAGCATAAATATAAACTTAAATGAATTTAAAAGTAAAACTACGAATATAAAACAAAGTAAGGACGTGGACTTGTTCATGCAAGAAACTAAGCAATTGAAATTAACATAAAAACTAAGAAAGATGGCAAACTATCAACTTATAACTCAATTTCTTCCATAAATTAGAAACAGTTCATGCGTGGTCTTGCCCTGGGGAAGATTCACAGCAGTCACAGCCAAAAATCTTACAAGCGACTAGGTCAACCCATGCAACTTTATTGGAATCTCCTGAGTATGCGCCAAACTCGAATTAAAATATTGTAAAGGCCGGGACATACTTATCTAACACCATTCCGATCCAACTCCGATCCGATGGTAGCCCGAGTTATCGAATCGGTGTGGTATCGGCAGGCGTGGACACCTCTCCGATCTTGGGTGGTATGATTAAAAAGAGTATTGGCTTGTACTTCAAGTTAATGCTCTATGTTGTAGTTTTCACTTTAAAAAATTAAAGCATTTACTCCATATACAATTCTCAAAGTAACAAGTAAGTACCAGGAGCAATTACTTCATACTTCGATATATAGGAGTTAATACTGCAGAAATTACTGATAGTATTTCCTCCATTTGAGAGTGTTTGGTGTAGTTTATGAGAAGGTACTTGAAGAGTAACTTCACATCTTGGATTGAAAAGGTTTTGAAGGATTATGGTAGGAAAAGGGGGGAAATGTGTGAACGTAGAACGTATGGAGAGGAACAATATATAAAATAATTTCGGCAAATCAATTATTTTAGGAAGCTTGCTGCTATTAGGCACTGTAATTTTAGCTTAAATTCAAACAATGTTGAATGGATAGCTAGAGGGTTCTTGTTATCAAATGTAACGGAAATTGTGGTACTTTTAAGAACTCTCAACAATCGAATCGATCTGAGGTTAAACACGTCCTAATGCTAGTTTAACTTCTAATCTAAGTCAACATTTTCCATAAAAATAATTAACTTTATGTAAAACATTATACTCTACAAAATACTAGGAAGCAACAGCTCTTACTGGGTTGTGTTCCAAAACCTTACTCTCCCACGCGGAGTCTACTCTCACTGTTCCGAAACTTACTCTGATGAATCATTTTGCGCTTGTCAAACGTTCAAAAACCTGTCGGGTTTACCCCAGAGCTAACTCAACCGTACTCTACCAAAGAGGAGGGTAGAAGTGTACTCTGACAGTTATTCTGTCATATTTTTCACTTTAAAACTTCAAAATAAAAGTAACAAATAGATTGTTGTGTCTGCTTTTATCTAATAAAATGGATTTCAATAAATTTTACATGACTGATATGGTTATAGAATTCTGTTGAGTTTGTATTGACGTAGATACATAATTCTCAAAGTTCGTTTTATATGAACCAGTGTTATAAATCCCTGAAGCCAATCATTACATAGATATGTTTTCTTGCTAAGGTAGAAAGTCCCGAGAAATTTAGTGTGAGAGACAACTTGATTTAGGTCGCTCAAAAAGAAACAGAAAAAGTTTCTTTGAATGATGCAGCTACAATAAGGTGCCTGATTTATTTATATACAGATAATGAGGAATTATAAAACAACAAGAAACAATTGAAGTTTCTGTTGCTGTCTTACGTCATGAGATCGAACACTGTTCCAAAACCTTGCTTACTCTTTGTCAAGCTAGTACCATGACATAACTTTCACTCTTACTCCGGGGTAGGTTTTGGAACATAGCCCTGGAAGTACTCTTTTTAATTATAACGCTCCCTTGTCAACTGTCAAGCACTCACCACAAGTATTGATTCGAACGCTTTCTTACATTACAAAGTTGTTTTCTTGTGTTCGGCAAAATGTAAATTTCAATTACTGCGATATAGCAATGATGACTACTCAGAAAGGGAAAAAAACGGAGGAACGTGAAAAGACACAGCAGGAAGAAGAAATCTGCAGAAGGAGAGATCTTCACAGTTATGCCTCGTTTCATGGATGATAAAACCAAGTTTTATCAATATTTTAGAATTTCGATATCATCCGACACCCGTCCTGCACGCTAAAAACAAATAGACTGCGCAATCGGAACGGTGTCGGATAAGAAATCGGAGACGAATCGTAGTGGGGTGGGACACGTGCAGGAGAGATGTGAACTACGGCATTCAGAGTCCAGCTTTTATTTCCTCCTCAGACACCTGTCCCACTGTATGCTCGGAGTCGGATCGGAAGGGGGTCTGATAAGTGTGCCACAGCCTTAATTCAACAAGCGGGTGGCGGGCTATTAAGCTAACGAAACAAGAAGGCAAACTGAATTGAAAATGCGTTAATTTATTTTTTCGCTCGCAATTGACACACAAACCTAACCTGAGCAAGCTAACCTAGCTTGCGAGACTCGAAAATGCGTGAATTAGTTTTTCGCTCGCAATTTACACACAAACCTAAACTGAGCATGCTAACCGAGTTTAAAGTGCGTAAATTACTAGCCAGCTATACCTGACCTGACTAACCTTACCTAGACATAATAACAATACAAAATTATTACAATATAAGGACTATTTATCCAAAATTCAGAGAGCAGCTGTGGATCTGCCATATTTGTTCATATTTGGAATCTACTGAGCAAGCTCACTCGATTCTAATAAAGTTGCTTGGATTCACCTAACTGCTTCTAAAAATATTGGCTCACAGCTTTCAAAGAAGAAAGATGTTATGTTTTACATGGTGGTTCTTCGGGTTGTAAGGCCGACGTATGTTTATAGAAGATCTCAACGTTTCGCCAACACGAGTGGTAAGCATTTTCAAGAGATATTTTCAAATTTCTGATTTCTTAATTCGCTGTCAAATGCTTGACATTTGTTATACGTTGTCTCAATAAACACCTGTGATTTAACGTTCTTACATCTGATTGGTCCATAGCCTTAGCTGACATCATAGAATCGTTCGTACCGTTATTTTGTGGGTATGGAGCTAATTGAGAATTTTTGAGAACTGGAAGCCAAACCTTTTTCAATTGTAGTCCTTCTTCGGTTCTGTTAAAGTTATTGTGGTGTTTCTGAATTTCAATTGCTTCCCGGAAAAGTCTTGTGTAATAGGCAGATGATGAAGAGATGACTTGGGTTTCTTCAAATTTCACTCTATGGTTATCGTTGTTGAGAGTATGTTCTACGACAGCGGATTTCTGTGTGTGCCCTAACCGACAGCAAGCTTTGTGCTCTTTGATTCTTGTTTTAACGGAGCGTTTCGTGGTTCCGATATAAACGCTGCCACAGGAACATGGAATGCGATAAACCCCAGAAGAGCATAGTACGTCTCGTTTGTCCTTCGCTGATCTAAAGTGGTCTTTCAGTTTTTTTGAAGGTTTATAAACGGTTTTAATCTCATATTTTCGTAGAATACAGCCAATACGATCTGTAACTCTGGGAACATATGGTAAGAATGCTTTTCTTTTTTCGGTGTTGGTTTGACTACTACTTGGTTCACTGGATGGACAGTCATTTGGTCTACTATTGATTCTTCTGTCTCTGATTTCTTTTCTATTTTTCATACACCTCTCAATATCTCTTTCTTTGTACCCATTACAAAAAAGAGCGTTTATTAGATGATTCAGTTCATCTTCCAGGTATTCAGGTTCGCAAATTCTTCTAGCTCGATCAACTAATGTCTTGATTACACCTTGTTTTTGGTACGGATGATGTGTTGGTTTTCTATACACCGTATGCCCCAGACGTCTTTCTTTTCGAGAAATGAGAACGTCTAAGAATGCCAGTTTTTTGTCATTTTCAATTTCCATGGTGAATTGATTATTCGGGTGTATATCATTGATATGGTTAAGGAATTCATTGAGTTTTTCTGGTCCAAGGCTCCAAATTATAAACGTATCGTCTACATATCTTAACCATACCATGAGTTCTAAATTTGCAGTTTCAATTGCCTTTTCTTCTAGATTTTTCATGAAGAAATTAGCAATAACTGGGCTAAGTGGGCTTCTCATTGAAACACCATCTAATTGCTCATATATTTTGTTATTGAAAATGAAATATGATGATGTTTTAAGCATATTTTGAAAGATTGGATATATCACTTGCGAAAAGTAGTTCAATTTCCCTCATGGTTTAATCTAACGGGACCTTTGTGAACAGGGATACTACATCAAAGCTGACTAGAACGTTATTTGGATCAATGGTAATCTCTTTGATCTTTTCGATGAAATGTGTGGAATCTCTTACATAGGAAGATGTATTACCAATGTATGGCTGTAGTAGCGTGGACAAATATTTCGCAAGTTCATAGGTTGGTGATCCAATGGTGTTGACTACTGGTCGGAGCGGCACGTTGGTTTTGTGAATTTTTGGTAGACCACACAGCCTAGGAATGAGAGCCTCATTTCTACACAGTCGTTTTTTGGTGTTGTCATCCAATGAAGAACATTTGATAGAGCGATTTACAATTTGGACGGTTGCTTGTGTTGGGTCCCGTTTCAGTACTTTGTATATCAAAGGTTCCAGTAAAACATCTATCTTATTCAAATAGTCCTCTTTGTTTAAGACAACGTTGCATTACCTTTGTCAGCAAGTAGAATCAGAATTTTCTCATCTGTGTTCAATTCCCTGATGGCCAGCACTTCGGTTTTCGACAAATTACTCTTTGGCTAAACCACCTAAGAGTTAGATTCTTTCAACAATATCCATCACATGTAGTTCAATGTCCAGCGTGGCTTTAGGAAATAGTTGTTTTCTGTTGGATATTACAAAAAATAGATTCTTTTCCTCTCAACTCTCTGAATGAAAATGCAAATTTCCACTTTCAGATTTTTTTCTTTCAAGTTATATAGGGTCTTTTATTCAATTTGGAAGACTAAACACGTTTCACGTTTTGTAGCATGCGACAAAATATCTCCATCTCTTTTCAATGCATATTTGAGAAAGGCGCTGGACATATTTTGTCGCATGCGACATATGATAGTCGACATTTGAGAATAGGGCCCCAGAGTGTCTCTAGACGATAGTCCCTACGGCATGCCATTCACCGTTCAGACACAGAAATTTCAGATGTACGCGAATGTGTGTAAAAGGTGGATATACTTGGTTTTAGTGCATATTTAATTATAATTAGTTTGTACGAGAGTACATCAGACAATTACAAAGTTACGGATATTCAAAGTGAATCTTCATTTCATTACAATCAGTTGTTTAGTGAGTTTTCGATCTCATAGGATCTCAGATTAGGTAAGTTTGAGTGAATTTTCGTTTTCATTTGTCAAATATGATAGACAGATTAGTCTGAGATAAGTATGAGAATATATTGAATTTTCATTTCAGAAACATAAATTTCATAGGATCATCTCTTGTAGGTGGATTTTAGTGAATGTTAGTTTTGATTTGTCAAATATATTGTCAAAGAAATTGTTGATATTGTTATTTCCGTCAACATGTTGCACCTCTACGCTCATCCCTCAGAAGCCTTCAGAGACTTGTGCGAGCTAGTTGAGACCCAGTCCTTTTGTTTTAACGTGCAATGCCATGCACGAGACCAATGACCATGATGGAAATTCATCAACGATCCAATGCTTGAGAGGCGAACGCTCTATCAGCACGACCACCAAGGACCATAGTCATAGATTAGTCTCTTTATGTATGAGAATTCATATTTTCAGAGATTTGTTATGGGAAGAAAAAATCCAATAAAAGTTATTTTCTTTTTTTCTTCATTCATTTCATGTGATTTAAACTTCTCACTTGAATTTTGCATTGAGGAAATGCCTGACAAATTGAAGGCTGATTATGATAAAGTATTTATTATGAAAATTTTGATATAATTAAAGATCATCTCTCTGGTGGTTTGCCATGAACTGAACAGTTTTTCATTGCATGAGAAAACTGACCAAGGTGTTTAGGCGTCAGCTTGTGACAACTGGAAGTGAGTGCGAAAAACATAAACATATTTTGCACTATGATGGAAAATTGTTTCAAATTTGTCTTGGCTTGCGTCCATATTAGAGCATGCTCCGAGTAATCATGATGTACATTCAGAAAGATGTAAAATATGAAAACGGACCATTTGAAAAAAATTTAACAAGCTTTCAAATTTTCTGATCGAAACCTTACTGATTATTTTGTAGTGGTTTTGAGACATTCGGTACCGAAAGCTACTAGTGGCTAGTGATTACAGTTGCTAAAACTAAGGTAATAACGGTGAGTTATTCATTTTAGCATCCTCATTTTACTTGGGGCAAATTGTTTGGAGAGCTGTCTCATAATAGTATATAAGGTTTTACTTGTCATAACTGAACATTCGCTTGGATATAATGATTTTTTGGTCCGTGTAGGAAGTAACTCCTTGATTATTCAATGTAACGAGTAATTTGTCTACCACGAAGCTCCGCATCAGTGGTGCTAGTAAACCTCCCTGCGGAAAACCTCGGGTTGTGCTGATCTGGATGTTGTTATCCCGTATTCATTTCGGAAATTCATGTAGTCAATATTTGGCACATCCATCTGGATGTAGTCCACTTCTTCCTTTATCAGAGATCTTTCTATTCCTGTGTGGGAGTTTTTGTCAAATGCCTCCTCTATATCTATTAATGTTCAGATGACCGTTTCATACTATTCGAGTGATTTTTGGATAATTTCGGTGAGCGTGAAGAGGGTGGATTCCGGTGTTACCTGATAATGAACTGCGAATGCATGGTTTCAAGTGAAACAAAATTGGGGAATGCCATTACCTAATAACTAGCACATTTGTTCGGGGCAAGTTTCGAACCAAGTGACCCATTGCCATTCTTATTGCATATATCCAAAAAGTAACATTCCGCTTCACAATAGTTTTACAGAGTTGTGCACACCAGTTAAAAAAAGCAGGCAGTGAAACCCGACACAATAGAGAAAAATGTTTGTCGCAAACCTTCAGATTATTGGAGAGCAACATCTGAAGAAAGATTTCTATTTTTTATGATTGCTGTTACGACATTTCTGACTCTTCAAGCATAACAAAAGAGTGATGATGATACAAATGGCTACAGTTTCTCCGAACGTAAAATTCGGGAACATAATGAATCAAACAATGGAACTGAATCGATGTGTTATATGCAGTGAATTGTTATTAGTTATTAGAGGCCATGGTAGTACATATCGAAAGAATATGGAAAGTTTTTGGTGGATATTTTCTTTCTGACAGAGTGGAAATATTCACGAATGATATAAGTTGTAAGGGGTATCCAACCAACGCAAAACTATAATTTGGGAAAACTCAATTTTAATCAGCTTTGTCAAACCGTTTCCTCTTCACCAAACCTTGCAGTGCGAATAACTAGAAGGGCGTAGCCAATAGCAGTCGCCGATAACGAAGCTAAGTAACCACCAGAGGTGGAAGGTTCGTCTAGCTCAGTTTGAAAATCCAAAAAAACGTCAGTTGGAGTTCTATAATTTTCCGAGTAGGTTGAAGTTTCATAGCTATTCAAGCAAGTTGATACTTGAAATCATGATGACCGGGCCTTTGGTTCCTGATCGGTTCACTACCGTTTATATTTAGTCAAGTAGGCAAATAGTTAGCTCGTCGCGTAGACACGTACTTTGTATATCCATCTGTATTCTGGAAAGGTGATTGGTTAAGATGAAAACGTAGAGTTGCATTCTGAGTTATTTTTGTCATTCTCGAGTCTAGAATAAATTACTGGAAAATTTAAGTACATAAATTTGGTAATTAGGATTTCAGAAAGCTGATAGTACATGTGAAAGTATCATTTTCAGTCTTTAGTTGAACCATTTCAAGTATTTAGTCATTTTATATACATATTTATCTTATTTTAACACATGACTTTTCCTAGACATTAAATTTGAAAACAACTAAAGCCAGTCGAGTTTCTTTATAATCTAGAGGAAATTGAATCAAGTTAGAGCAATATTATCAGAGTTATTGGGGATATTAGTGAACCAGTGCGTATAGATATCCTCGCGTATGTTTATTTCTCCAACCGGCCCTGTTCTAGAGGAAGACGAGAACGATTATTTGGTGAGATCATTGTTAGAATTGAGAACAGATATGAGGGTTTGATAGATGAGTTAATCTCCACAAAAGTGTTATTCTACGATTACGGTTGGTAAATGGGAGTATTTTGGACAGAATAAAACAAAACTATTTTCATTATACCTATCTGAAAACACTATATTTACATGCTTATTCAGCATACCAAAAATGATTTTTTTTCCGTGCGTCCGCACGAAAATTTTACGGTGCGCTTGTGACATTATAGCTACCTATTTACATGTCAAAATTAAAATAATATGTTGTTGACAGTTCTTTAGAAATCGCAAATTGATTGAATATTTCCTTCCCAACAGGGTAAATAACGCTTGTTTTGTGGCAATTTCTGGATATTTTTGTGCCACAAAAATTTCAAATAATAATACATGTTTTGTTTCTTCATCAGTAAAAATATATGTTACTTAACAATTTGTGGTTTTCAGGTAGATATTATGAAAAATATTGTTCATTACTCGTCCATAAATGCTTTTTCCGTGCTTGCACAACTTCCCGTGTTTGGCTTCGCCTCCCACGGGAACATGTGACGCGCGCACGGAAAAAGCCTATTTTCTGAACTCCTAATGAAATATACTATCATTTCACTAGCTCAAAGAATTCAAAAATCACAATGAAAGTCGGATCCTAGACGAAAAAAACTCATTGTCGAAAAAATCTCAATAACTGCGAAGCGTCATCCCGAAAAGTACAATAACCTCCACTCCTCCGGATTCATTAACCCCAATTACGAGCCGTCAATCAAAAACTAAATTTGCACATTGAGTGACTGGGCGCCCGTCGTTAGCAGTCGACGTGCAGGTCAAAGTGACTGCGGCAACCAACGGACACCTGCGATTGGGTTCGGTCCGTCGTCTTGCGGCACCCCGTCGCTACAAACACTTCCAATCGTGTTTCGTAAACCATCAGACACTTTTTGACGACTCGCACAAAATTATAAAGGATACAAATATTCGGTTTGCGGTACACTCTTGTGTTAACTTTTATTTTATACAGCTATGGTAGTCTGATGTTCTGTATAGGCGGATGATAAAAGATGATCAAATGAATATCGAAAACTATCGCCATATATCAATTATGTGTGCCTATCTGAGCAGATGGGGAGGTATTGTAAATTGTATATACATGTTGAAAATTATATACCTACTACCTTTCCAACATGGATTTGTGTCTAAAAAATAATCTAATACAAATCTGTTTCTTTTTAGTAATCATGTATATGAGTCAATGGAATGTAAATCTCAACTTGATGTTAAATATGCGGATTTTAGGAAGGCATTCGATAAAGTTGATCTCGACATATAACTCGAGAAATTGGGTAGTTTTGGATTAACATATAACCTACTTTGTCTATTAACAAGTTATTTAGAAATCAGATATATAATGACTAAACACAACGGAAACACATCGGGGAAATTTGGGGTGAATTTTGGAGTGCCTCAAGGTTCCAACCATGGGCCGTTTCTTTTTTGTAGTTTTCATCAATGATTTGGCTAAAGTACCAACTAATATCATCAGATGGCCTCATATTCGCAGAAGACTTCAAAATGTTAAAAAACGTAGAACAGAGGTTGTGTTATATTACAAAAGGACATTTATAGGGTATCTGAATGGAGTATGAAAAATTAATAATATTTCAATCTAAGTAAATGTTCTGTTTTAACTATAACGCGTATTAAACAACCGTGTGTCTTTAATTATTCAATGGGGAGTCAAAGCTTGAAACGCTGCACTGAAATCAAAGATTTAGGAAGTACTAATAACAGCACATCATCATTTGTCATGCACATTGAAAACATAAAAAAGTCAGCTTATAAAATGTAAGGTTTTATACTAAGACAATCGAATATTTTTGATAATATTAACACACATGAACTTATGTACTATAATTTGGGATCACGAGCAAGTTAGAGTTTGGCTCGTTAATTTGGTTCACGGAATCTCAAAGTAATTTAAATAAATTAGAAAAAATTCAAAATGAATTTTTAAGATCACTCCATTTTAAAAAACACCCTGATGACTACCAGATAATAAAATGTACAACTCTTAGGAATGAATTCTAGATACTTTCTCTACAAAATAGACGACCACTCCCAGTATTGGTATTTTTATATAATATTATCAGTAATAACTTCAATTAGATTTAACGTGCCACCTAGAAGAATGTGCCAGATTTCTATTTTTAATATTCCTCAATCATTTCAACATCTCGAGATCACCTACCTATTAAAAAAAAAACAACTTCATCTGAGATGGTCATGACTCCATCGAAAAATTTTGTTTAATAAACACTAGTTGTCAGAACTCACTAAACATCATAAGTTTGCACAAATACTTCAATCGAAATGTCCTCATTCTCAAACGAAGAAAAACGAGATATGTTGAAACTTAATTATAAATTTGATAGGAATAGTACGAACACAGCACAAATTTATTTTAAATTATATCCGGAAAGACAACAGCCGGATAGAACATTATTCGGAATTTTGGACAAACACTTGGCTGAGAACGGTGCGTTTTAAAAACTAAGAATGAAATATGGAAGCAGAATGGAACAAAATATTAGACGTAACTTATTAGCCGCGGTAAAATAATTGTTCATTCCATATTCGAAGAAGTATAATTATTTTTGGTACTTTTTTAGATAAATGCAGATCCTTCCAAATCAACACATCAAGCCTCGGCAGAAATGGATGTGCCACAGACGAGCGTTTGGAGGGAATTCAAAAAAAGTGGTTTCAAATGTTATAAGATACATATTTCACAAAAATTACATCCAGGTGATCCTGAGAGAAGGATGGAATTTTGTAGCTGGCTCTCGAATAGGGTAGACCCTACAAACTTCTCGAAAAACATTATTTGGACAAACGAAAGCACTTTTTTGAACTGTGGTGTTTTTTAATAGAAATAATGAGCACATTTGGAGCGAAAATAATCCACGACACTTCAGAGAAGTCAGACCACAAGTTCAGTTTCGTTTGAATGTGTGGGCTGGAATTTATGACGACCGAATACTTGTACCTCATTTCTTCTCTAATACTTTGAACGGGGAAACCTATCTTCGGTTCTTAAGAAACGAATTCGAAGAATATATGGATACGTTTCCCCTTGTTAATTATAACAGCTGCTGGTTTCATCATGACGGGGCTCCTCCACACAATAAAAGAGCAGTTTGCGAATATTAACACCAAAGATTTCCTAATAGGTGGTTTGGAAATTCTGGACCATTGAGGTGGCCAGCAAGGTCACATGACCTTACAGTTTTGGATACTTTGTTGTGGGGCACTTTAAAAACAGAATCTATGTGGAGCGAGAATATGACACAGTTTAGTTGAACTTAGAGACAATATCATCACGCAATTCAGGTCTATCAGAAAAAGGGATATTGTTAGGGCTGTTCTTAATTTGAGACGACGAGCTCGGTTATGTATTCAAGAGGAAGGCCATCATTTCGAACACTTGTTGTAATACTCTTTGTGCATTTTTACAAGCTCATGATTTCATTTTTGTTTTTTGAAACGCACCGTACTCAGCCAAGTGTTTGCCCAAAATTTCGAATAATGTTCTATCCGGCTGTTGTCTTTCCGGATATATTTTAAAATAAATTTGTGCTGTGTTCGTACTATTCCTATCAAATTTATAATTAAGTTTCAACATATCTCGTTTTTCTTCATTTGAGAATGAGGACATTTCGACTGAAGTATTTGTGCAAACTTATGATGTTTAATGAGTTCTGACAACTAGTGTTTATTAAACAAAATTTTTCGATGGAGCCATGACCATCTCAGAAGAAGTTGTTTTTTTTTTTAATATCTGTGGTTTCAGAAGTGCAAATCGTAACAAATTATACATCAATGAAATCAGAATGAGAATCACTATTTTTCTGTATAAAAAAACAATATGGCGCCCATAACAGAAAAAAAAAGTTGATGATGAATGCCAGAAGACGAAACGTCGGATAGTAAATCTGAACATGAAAACGTGTAGCTGAAAAAAAGTATCAATGAAAATGTACTTTTGGTTTTGAGCTATGTTCTCAAATAACGATAGAAAAAATAAAAAAGAAAATTCCGATTTTCAGTTTTTTCCCGATATTTCCGGAAATACTCGAAATTTTCCAAGTTTCAAAACAGTATTTTGTTAAGCACCAGAATACGCAACTTTGCCCCAATTTAAGCTTCGACGTATCTCCTGTAGTTTAGGAGATCCCAATGGTGGGGGTCGAATTTGATTTGCCCTGTAGATATAAAGATTAAATAAACCAAGATTATTTTGCGAAAAATTCTGGTACAAACTGAGCATTCTTGATCCATTTATCTTTTGAAATGATTTGCAAGTCGAAACATGTTTAAAGTACCTATCTGTGGTTTCAGAAGTGCAAATCATAACAAATGATACATCAATGAAATCAGAATGAGAATCACTATTTTACTGTATAAAAAACAATATGGCGCCCATAACAGAAAAAAAAAGTTGATGATGAATGCCAGAAGACGAAACGTCGGATAGTAAATCTGAACATGAAAACGTGTAGCTGAAAAAAAGTATCAATGAAAATGTACTTTTGGTTTTGAGCTATGTTGTCAAATAACGATAGAAAAAAATAAAAACAAAAATTCCGTTTTTCAGTTTATTCCCGATATTTCCGGAAATACTCGGAATTTTCCAAGTTTCAAAACAGTATTTTGTTAAGCACCAGAATACGCAACTTTGCCCCAATTTAAGCTTCGACGTATCTCCTGTAGTTTAGGAGATCCCAATGGTGGGGGTCGAATTTGAATTGCCCTGTATATGAAGAACTTTAAATGTTGTGTCAATATTCATACAATTTAATTATTATAGAAAAAAATTGAACGAATATAATTATAAAATTACAACTACTTTTTAAAATTTTGTAAATTCTGTTCTATTATTTACAATGTAACTAATTACATATTCAGGTTTGTATGAATAATAAATAAATAAATATTCAATCGTATGAACAATAGGAACATGTAGGGATATCATTTCTCTATAAAGCGTATCAGACAAAAGGGTAATACGGCTTTAATTGTTTTGCATAAACTACTCTGAAAAAATTCAAGGCGGGGAAAACCCGTTATTCCACGGATTTTATGCAAAGAGGGGTGTCATATGAAAATAATCAAAAACCAAAGTCGACTGATGATTTGTTTATTTTGTGGAAATTTATGTTGAATCAAAGAATAAAGAAAACAACATCTTTTGTATATGGTTTATTTGTTACGGTCGGTTTCGGCTTTTATACCAGTATAACTGTTACTAGACGTACTATTAGTTCTTAGTATTTATTGTAATGATTTTTTATAACTTTGAATTTTGTTTTTATAGCGGCCCACGTTTTGGTTCCAAAAATTATATATGCTAATAGGAAAATTGTTGTACATAAAATAGAATAATCTTGTATCTATTTTTCAATATTTTTGTTTGGTAGAAATACCCTGGCTTCAATACTAACCTTAGAGGGAAACAAAAAACTGCACTTTAAATCCCATGAACTCAAATACCCTTAACGACTATTACTGCACTGTAGCCTCTAAATTAACTGCACATTTGAGCCCATCAAATAACTGAGATTATAAAATATCTTTGTCGAAGATACCTTCCATTTTGATCCACCACATGCCACTGAATTGGGAGAAATAATCAGAAGTAGTTATAAAAATTATAAATAAACTTTAAAAAAACTTTTTAGAGAAAATCTTTTATTTAAATTTAATGCACTAAAAAGAAGAAAATTTTAAAGTGAATTAAATCCATCACTTTGTTACATTGTTAAATTTTAAATGATATAAAAACTTGTCGCGAGAAGTATCTATGTATTTCTTATTGTAAATTAAATTTAAAGCTACCTCCAGATTTATTCTCGAGACAAGCTTTCATATCATTTAAAATTTTATAATGAAACAAAATGATTTGATTCACTTCAAAATAAATTTTCTTCTATTTAGTGGATTTAAATAAAAGTTTTTCTTTATATTTTTTCAAGTTTACTCATTTATTTCTTTTTCAGTTTTCTTTGGATATGTTCCTTTGATCTTTTCATTTCAATGAGTGCGTCATTGCTGCTCGGTCGCTTGCCTGTTAATTTACCGTTGGAAATTTGTTCAAATTTCTACGTGTTCTCTATCTAGCTTTCGAGTGGGTAAGAGGAGTAAATTTCTTTAAAACCGTATTATTCAATAGTCAGATAATTTTCACTATTTTCATACGTGACAGAAAAGGGGTGCGAGCCCCCCGATCGATTTTGTTTCATCATTATTTTCCATTTTTGAAACATTTTCAGAATTCCTTTGCGTTCTCTATCTAGCTTTTGAGGGTGTACAGAGGTGAAATTTTTTGAACCATTATATTCGACGGTCAGATATTTTTCACTATTTTTACGGATTTTTCCGATTTTAATTTCGCGAGTTTTCCAACTTTTTCTAGGAAAGGGGGGAGCGAGCCCCCTACCTAAGTTTTTTTCTCTTAAATTTTTGATGACTTCTCAAATCAACATATTTGCCAAACTTCCATACTCTGCTCTGTAGGTTTTGGCAGCTCTCATCAATCAATCATTAGAACAAGTGCCTTTCCTCAATTTTTGGAGACCTCAGTTATACTACTACTACACAAAGGAGATGATCTACCAGATCCTTGAAATTATCCTCCAATATAACTCATAACTACCATGGCGAAAATAATGGAAAAATTAGTACAGAAGAGAGTAACAGAATTTTAATTAAAAATAATATCTTGATGAGAACCAGTTTGGTTTTCAGAGGCAAAAGAGCACTAATGAAGCAATATTTTCCCTTGTAGCAAAGGTTTACTACGAAATTAATGAAGCCACAGCAGTGTTTCGTGACTTATCTAAGACATTCGACATTCTAAGCACAATATCCTGCAGGACAAACTTGAATATTGTCAGCCAACAGTGGTTTTAATCGTATCTAGGAAATCGCACTCAACTGGTAAAAACTAGCTCCCCAATGTCGTGTACCACAGGGCTCTGTACTCGGACCCACACTGTTCCTACTTTATATAAACGATATTACAAAGATTAATGTATTTGGGTACTTCCCAACATAATTTGCCGATGAAACCACCTTATTTTGGAATGTTAAAGATGAGCGTACATTACATCACAATATTCAAGTAGACAGAGTACAAATTGAATCCTAGTGTGTCGATAACTTGCTTGTTTTCAACACTCGTAAAACAAAACCACTAACACTCCGATGCGAGCTTTTTGACCTGCTAAGGCACAAATGATATCGAAAATGTCTCCTACACAGTTGAAGAGTTGCATTGAGGTTTCAATGCGAAAGCACATGCGAGCCATTTGAGTTTATGAGATACTTAAGATCATATTCTGAGTGAGCAAGGTTTTGTAGAGACGATCGTAGAGCAGGCAGAGGCAGCAGAGGAGCGAGTTAGATAACGAATAGGATCACGATGAAAAAATTGAAATGATTGTGACTGTTTTCAACTTCGGAAAAACGTGTCTTAAGTTTTAAAAAAAAGTAGCTTATCAAGTTTCTTATCAAGCCTGTCAAGTTTCAAGTTGGGCCGTGGTGGTCGGCTGGTAGTACGTTCGCTTCGCATGCGTGGGGTCGTGGGTTCGATCCACCGATTCACCGGTCTCGTGCATGACATCACACGTTAAATGGTAAGGGCTGCGTCTTTCCTAGCTCACACAAGTCTCATGAAGACTTTTGAGGGTTGCGCGTAGGGGTTGACGGAATTATCAATCTAATAGTTAAACTAAGGCCGGGTTTCGTCAATACTGTAATCCCGACGAAAATTTAAATCGGGCGTATTGCTCAATTGGCTGTTTTTGGCCTGTTGGAAGTAATCTTAGGTCGCGTAATCTCCGCTCTACGGCCTATTCAACTGACCAATGATGGCCAGTGAAGCAGTACGCCCGATTAAAATTGTTGGATATCGCCTAAAGCGAAATTGAAGTGTTGGTGAAACCCGGCCTAAGGTTAGGTTATGGGATCATATTTGTTGTACTGATATTTTGTTATGAATCACAGAACGAACTGAATAATAATTCATTGGATTGAAATATATCAATCTGCTAGATTTAGTTTTTTAAATCCTGTTTGGTAAGGTTGAAGAATTATATTTGTTGTAATCATGCCCATCGTGAAAAGTATATTGGTATCCATAGCAAATAACAATAAAATATGTTTTTTAAATATAAATAAACTGTTTGATGAATTTTATTGAATTATTCAGGAATTCAGTGCAAACATATTGAAAACAACGAGAATAAGACCTGAAGGAGATATTTCAATTATGAGAGCAAACAACATGTGAGCATTTTGAATGAGAGCGAATTAGTTGAGAGCAAATTGTGCAAGGGAAACTTGCTCGAGAGGAAATTTCCTCTTCAAAATCAACGGATAACATTAAAAAAATAGTGAGTGAAAATAAAGTAACCATTAAAGAAATTCTCCAAAACATAGCTGAACCTTGGATCATAGAATTGCAACAAGATTCAATTCCATACAAGATATCGTCAGGGATTAGTTTCAGTAACTATTCTGTGTTATACACATAAATGACAAATGAGTTGTTAAGTAAATGTGATTCGATATTGAATTAAAGTGATCTGTAGATTTTCTGGATATTAGACTAACTAATAACTCTGATTATTGATTATTTTGTTCAATTCTATTACTTTTCGCACTAGTATAGAGCACATTAACAGGATACACCCGAATATACAATTCACAATGGAAGTTGGAAAGGATAGGGAACTGTCCTTCTTAGACGTTCTCATTTTTCGAAAAGAAGGACGTTTGGGGCACAAGGTATATAGAAAACCAACGCATACTGATCGATACCTCCACAGTACCTCAAATCATCATCCGCGTCAAAAACAAGGAATTATCAAAACACTAGTAGACCGAGCCAGAAGAATATGTGAACCCGAATATTTGGAAGCGGAGCTGAAACACTGGAAAAGAGCAATTCTTTCAAATGGATATAAGGAAAGCGAAATTGATAGGTGTATAAAACGCAAAAGAAAGAACTCTAGCGACAGTGGATCAAATGGCTGCCAGGAACAAAATAAAGCATTCCTGCCGTATGTTCCTAGGGTCACAGATCGGATTGGCCGTATACTACGAAAGTATGATATCAAAACCATATATAAACCTTCAAAGAAGCTGAAGGATTACTTGAGATCGACGAAGGATAAACGTGATGAACTAAGCTCATCTGGGGTGTACCGCATTCCATGCACCTGTGGCAACGTTTATATCGGAACCACGAAGCGTTCCACAAATAACAGAATAAAGGAACACAAGGCCAATTGCCGGTTAGGACACTCAGAAAAATCCGCTGTCGCAGAACATGCGCTTAACAATAACAATCACAGAGTGAAGTTCGAAGAAACCCAAGTGATTGCCACAACACATGCATATTATCCAAGACTCTTCCGAGAAGCAATCGAAATAAAAAAACATCCCAACAATTTCAACAGAATTGAAGAAGGGTTACAATTGAATAAAGCATGGCTACCTGTTCT
This sequence comes from Chrysolina oricalcia, assembly GCA_944452925.2. Lineage (NCBI taxonomy): Eukaryota > Metazoa > Arthropoda > Insecta > Coleoptera > Chrysomelidae > Chrysolina > Chrysolina oricalcia. The sequence goes on along the minus strand of OX101823.2, from coordinate 20,662,587 downwards.
CAAGAAAACAATAATAACACCATACCGGGAAATTAATGAATCCGAGGGGGTACCCGACGCAGGGACGATGGCACCGGACGCAGGTACGAGTACGTCGACCCATAAATACTGGCTGAGACAACGCATACCAAACAAGTAGTGTTCAGTGATCGAAACTGTAAACATTTCTCCTGAAAATGCCAACCACTCGTGTTGGCGAAACGTCGAGATTTTCTCTAAACAAACGTCGGCTTAAAAACCCGAAAAACCATCATTCATTCAGTATGGAAAGTAATTTACTTTTCGCACTTGTGCTTTGCAGTCACGTTTTTCACATTGAAATGACAATTGAGAAATTGTACATTTTAGATTTCAGTGTTAGAAAAGGGAGATAGGGCACGTTTCAATAAAATTCAGATATATAGCTTTTTCTTGTGACTAAATAAATTATTGGCCATTTAGATTTCAGAAACTTCAAAGGCACTGTCACAAATTGTAATAATATTGGAATGACTTGCTTTCTTTCTAATTTGATTTACGATTATTCACATCATCTTTGAATTATTGTCTTTGAGGTTTGTAACTCCAACCATTTCCGAGATACTCATCTTAGACACACTTTCTGTCATAAAGTGTGATATTGCTGATGATGAAAGAAATCGATTTATCAATTACGATTGTGAGTTTTTTCTGTTCGTTTCAAGCAGTCAAAGTACACATGCCCTGTTTCACCATCCCACAACTCGACCTCCAATTCAATTCGATGGACCATCGTTATCAGCAGCATCAAGACCGTACGAACCGTTGTTATTCACGTCCTGATCCGTGTGCTCGTACATGGGACCGAAACACTTTATAAGTTTCGTCGCGTCGTACCACAACCCTTGTATCCGATTTATCAAAAAATAGGTGACACCTCCGCTTGTCACCGAAACCGACATCAAACATCGATAATGGAGTACGAGTGTAAAGACGACCTCAACCATCGAATAAATCATGTTCCTGCCATCCGGGACATTGCTAGCCATAAACATGGACGCGAAAGACATGTATTCGGACCAGTGTTCTTCTGTCGAGTCAAAACACCACTTCTTTATGCCCGATATCGAGGTGAGGTTGAATATAAAACAGGGACGAAGACGTAAGTGATTCATTTCGAATCGCGCATGGAACATTTTTATAGAGATAACGATGATTATACATGGCTGTATATTTAGGAGATATCCGTATTGTTATCTTGATAACGGTGAGAGATATTAGGTCCCTTGATTGAAACAACAGACAACAGCATTGTCGAATATTCTGAAGACGTCAACTTGCCCAGCAGAATGTCAAGCATTCAAGTTTAGTTCATATTATGCAGGGTCTAGGCTAGTAGAAATAGAAATGAAATTTTGCAGAAGTCTGCTACGAACGGAACATTGTTCAAATGGCAAAACACGTTTCCTTACTGCATTTTTGCACTAAAAAAAAGTCTACAACCTTGGAAATGTTACTGAGCCTTTTTTGTGTAATTTGTCTAAAAAAATTACAGAAGTTCTGCAAATTGGATAAGTGAATGAAAAATGTTTTTAAAATATTCATGTAAATTTGCAGGAATGCTCGAAATTGCTCCCGTATAGCGGCGCTGATGGAGTTGGAGGTCTTTTGCTTTTGACAGCCTGTGCTTTTCATATGTGTTTACATGTGTTTTGTACTATTTTGTATTTTTTACGAAATTTGGTTGTTGAACTGTAGTAAACCAGTTGGAAAACGAATCGATGAATCACATTGCGAAGGTTGTAGGGAAAAGAGAAGATTTAAATAGACTTCACAACCAAACTCTTTAGATTTTATAGAAAATATGAACAGGATGTTCATAAAGTCAGTTGTGGAATAATTTACGAATTCTCCATCGTACAAGATAACCTCTCTTGGAAGGGATTCATGTTGTAAAGAGAAACATTCTCAATTGAAATTTGAACCAAACCATGACTCCTTTGGAAATTGAAAAAATCTACGATAAATAAAAATAAATGTATTGGAGGTCTGGCGAAAGAGATGCACACGCATCAAGGAAATGAGCAATTTTCTGTGGGTGATACTTCTGAATAACTCTATCCCCTATCTCATTTATACAAGAATGAATCTCCAATGGAAACTGTACATGAGAAATAATCAACTATCTGAGTGAAAATGAAAATATTCACTTTCAGATTTTTTGTCTCAAGTTATATAGGGCCTTTTCACAATATCTATCAGATGTAGTTCAATATCCAGCGTGGCTTTTGCCGGGAAGTAGTTGTTTTCTGTTAGATATTCCAAAAATTACCTTCATTTTATCGTAGATTTTTTCCATTTCCAGATAAATCATATTTGGTTCAATTTCCAATTGAGAATGTTACCCTTTTTATCATGAATCCCTTCCAAGAGAGATGGAAAATAGTGACTAAAGTTTGTCTTTCAGTCGCACATGATTCCACATCTGACTTTATGAACATATTTTCAATAAAATTCACAACGGGGGTATTGAATTATGTCAAACAGATACTTGTGCAATGTTACCCATTGAAGAGAAACAACTAGCAGTATTTTATTTTAATTGTTAACGAGAAATATCATTGTCAGTCACATACTGTCATCCCAGTTCGTTACGTCCATTAGGATTTGGTTTGAAATCTCTGGTTATTTCCCACATAACGTACAGGCGCTGTTCTACTATAAGGCTAGCTTCCTAGAACATTCTCCGAGTCTACCCCGTAAAAAATCCTGTTGGACTTTGAGACTTCTCCTGCTAAGACTTGTCAGTCTTTGACTCCATCCCCTATCTCATTTATACAAGAATGAATCTCCAATGGAAACTGGACATAAGAAATAACCAACTATCTGAATGAAAACGAAAATTTTCACTTTAAGATTATACAATCTGTCCCACTTACCATGCTCACCATGGGTATCTTTTTAATGGTAAGAGATACGAGGTCCGTTAAATGACACCAAATGTGGAGTTTATCAAGGCCAACTATAATATGAGAAAATATTTTGATAAAATCTATTCGTTTTTGTTTTATACGCAAATAATAGATTATGATCATTTTCATGTCTCTTGCAAGTGAATTTTGACCCACTTCTGGCAGTCCCAATAACTTGAAATTTGGCGGATGTTCATAATTCCGATGACAATGCACTCTGGAATTTTTATTGAATTAAAATATAAAAAATGGCGGCTCCTCCAATATGGCGGACGAGATTTGTGATTATGGTCCGATTCCATTCAAAATTGGTATGTGGCGGTTTTTGAGGTAGGAGATCATGATTTTTATGTTAAAAATCATAATTTTAAGATGGCGACTTCAAAATAGTTCTTGTGTTTGTATAAATGACGATAACTCCGTTGTTATTAACAAAAAACTATTACTGTGACATATCATCTGTAAGAGAAAAAAAGAAGTTATTAATAACTGAGTCATAGTGAGCTATGACTTACATTTGAAAAATAAAAGTTGGTGCTGATATCTCAAATTCTAGAAGAGTTGGTATAAATATTATTTTTTTTTTCGAAATCTTATTGAAAAACTGCCGTAAGAATGTGAAATTCCTATTCGAATATTTTCATAAATAAAGAAGTTACGGAGGAGACATGAAAATTATCAAAATCTGTTTTTTGCGTGTTAAACAAAAATGAATAGATTTTATCAAATTATTTTTTCACCAACTATAATGGCCTTGATAAACTCCACATTTGGTGTCATTTAACCGACCTCGTATCTCTCACCATTAAAAAGATACCCATGGTGAGCATGGTAAATGGGACACACTGTATAGTTATATAGGGTCTTTTCACAATATCTGTCAGATGTAGTTCAATGTCCAGCGTGGCTTTTGCAAGGGAAGTAGTTGTTTTCTGTTAGATATTACAAAAAAATAACTTCAATTTATCGTAGGTTTTTTCTATTTCCAAAGGTGTCATGTTTTTAGTTCAATTTTCAATTTACAACAAACTTTTTAGGTTTTGCATTTTACGTATTCTGATTAATGAAGCAGAATCTGAAATTGAATAAATAATTGTATAAGGCTGAATTTGGATTCTTGCTGAATCCGAAACATATACCCCTATTTTGAAATTGTTTATAATTAAAGTTGAGGAGATGCTTTTGTGATACTTCTTTCCGATTCGTCTATACCACCCCACTTCTACCAGAGATTATAATAACATGTATGTTTCCTCATTTCTGTCTTTTCATGGATTTGATATTTATTCTCGATAATTCGTAATGTTTTGTGATACATACATGTTTGTTTATCGCGATATTTTATAAGTACATAATTCATAGCAAATATTTCGTGGCGCTTTCCTTGTTACTGTATTTACAGAAATCCTTTCTACTTTATACATTTAAAAAAGAGAAATAAAATAACTATAATCACTAAATATTATTATTTTGAATTCGAAATTCTGCAGTCGGGCCTTGTCTACGAAGCTCCGACGAATTCGGAGGGCGCGCTGGCCTCATTATCACCCCGATAACTAGCCCCCAAACTATGGCGCCGGGAATTGTGTGCCCGCAGCAGACGTTATGAACCAAGGATGACACCTTTCTGCATTATTTTGGCTATGATTTCAGATATCTTGCGATATGCCGGTATGATTTCCAAGGGACCCTGTTATCTGAACAACCATTTTTACAGAATGGTCTGGGTAGAGCCCACCTAGTTCGAAATGTAAATCTCGATATTCTCTATTTGCCTGAGGGTGGGGAATGGGACTCAATATCTCCCGGAGCGTAAGGAAACATCGGTGTCTCGTCTATGTCGTAGATGGTGATATAACACTAGTAGAACCACGTTATGTCTGTGGATATAGGCTGAGACTTCATGTGCCGGACACGCTGAGAGCAAATTCATAATAGTATCAGGCGCCTCACACCAGGACCTGCATCTAGTATCAGGGACCTATATACCAATTATTCGGCTACGTTGAACCAAGGTGTTGAAGACACAATCCTGGAAAGCCATTACAAATCCCTTGGTCTCCGACTCCAGCCCAGTTGAACTAAGAAAGGCCTAGATCAAGTTTTTGGATACGCCCATGTCTTCAACTCTCCTGAAGGAGTCCCCATGCATGGGCTTATGCCGAGGACTTTACATGGGCTTTTTGCTGAAAGGGTTTCAAATTTATGACAGATTTCGGATTACGTAAGTAAAATGTAAGTAATTTATTCCGTTTCACAGATTCACAATTGTAGTATTTCAGTTATGAGATATCATACCTAATATTTACATATACATTTAGTAGCTAATTTTCTTCTCAGCTTTACCCTCAGTTAGGCACTGAACTTAAATGTAGGAGAATCCACCTAAGCCAGGCTTGTGTTGTGGATAGTTCTCCCGCAAAAAAAATTCAGTAGAAAGGAGAGAAAAGAAATGAAGCATATAGAGTTTTGTACATTCAAGATCATGGTTAGTTGGAATATGTAATACTTCGAGGAGAGGAAAAGAATCGGGCATTTTTTAGTTCTCCTGTTTTCAATTATTTTAAGCAAAGATTCCTGGTGAGAATTAACGAATTGTTATATTAAATTTCTCTGTGTGTTCTTACCAATTGACTGTTTTATGTCAGAAGGAAGCCGATTATATAATTTGGGTCCGTGGTTAGTTATGAATTTCTGGTTATATGTCAACCTGCAGGGAAGAACATGCTGACGTCGATCATTTCTTTTTTTCTATTTTTTTCCGTTAGGACTATCCTAGTCAGGCCCTGTTTCCGGAGCTCCAACACATCCAAAGGGCACGCTGGTGTCGCTTACCCCAATAACCACTTCCAACGTCCGTAGGGTAAGTGACTATCGGGTCCGAGAGTCATGTGCTCTGAGCAGACGAAGTGAACCAAGGATGACGGCCTTCTACAATCGTGCAACTGAGATTTCTGCCATATTACGGCAATCCGGCATGATTTTCAAATTCGAGAGCAGTGTATCCATCGTTCTACCAATGACTCCTATGATCAAAACCACCATTTTAACAGAGTGGTTTGGGTAGAGCCTGTGCAGTATATTTCGGTATTTAGTTCGTTTTCCTCTTTTCTAACAATATTCGCTGAGGCGGAAAACTCCAAGACGAAAATCGTCTTACTTTGGTGGTCAAGGAGGACATCATGAGGCTTATTGACTTGTATTTACCTGACTCAATATCTCCAGGAGCATAAGGCAACACCATTACCGTACGCCGTCATTACTCGTAGCGCCGCATTATGCCTGTGGATATAGGCTGAGGCCGCAGCTGGGTAAGCGGACAGTAAATACATTAGGGTCTCAGGTGCCCCACGACACGCTTTGCATCTGGTGTATGGGACCTCTATACCCATCACGCGGGATAAGGGTGTTAAAGGTACCATCCTGACAGGCCATTATGAATCCCTCGGTCTTCGATTTCAGCTCACTTGACCCTAGGAAGGCAAGGCTCGAGTTTTTGGATAAACGAAAGCCTTCGATGTTGTTGAAGAAGACCCCATATTGGATAATCCGTATGTTTTAGTAGGAGGATACGAGTCTCCGCAGCTTTGATGCGAGCTTTTACCTGAACAGGTTCGGACTCGATCACAAAGTTTAGGTAAACCCATTCAGTGTCGACTACAAGAGTGCCTCAAAAAGCAATAGAATAGAATAGAATTTTCATTGGTCTAGAATACACCGTAGTGTTTTGACAAGTTACAAACCAGTACAGTAACAGTTCAAAAACATAGAATGTGTTACATATATAGTAATACAGTTTAATAAATGTCAAACTTGAATTCTGAAATGTCGTATTAGGCATTGGCTATGAGGTGATTTTTCAAGGTCAGTTTGAATTTAATATTCATATTTTTGAGTTGTGTGGGCTATGAATTGTAAAGATTAATAACTAAATTATATCTTCTTATTGATTCAAGTCTTTGTTTGGGTATCTGCATATAGTTCCTATGGCGAGTATTACAAGAATGATTCTCTCCATTGGTTGGATGTTTGGAATCATCTTCTTTTATGTTAAGTTGAAGACAGAATATGTTTGCAGATGGTGATGTAATTATATTGAGTTTTATAAACCACGGTTTACATGAGTCATTCCTTTGAAGACCTACGATTGCTCAAGTTGCTCTTTTCTGCAAAGTAATCACGGATTGCATGTACTATGGAATATTGCATGATAGGCAGCTATAGCCGCAATTTGACCGAGGTCATTTTTCAATTTTCTAATGGCTTATATTTTCCTTGGCAAGTTTATTGTCAGTTTATCAATATGAGTTTGCCAGGTTAATTTTGTACCAAACCATATTCCCAGTGATTTCACAGCTTCTGTTTCGTTTTGTTTGATTTCAAAATGTTTCGGTTTTATTTTTATTTAGACATTGAACCAGCATGGTGTGTCCCTTACAATGTCATTTACAGGAGATGTCACATCAGTACCTGTATTGAAGCGTTCAGCAGAAGTTGTGTCGTCTGCGAATAAACAAGAGAAAAGTGGTGAACTGTTCCGAAGATCGTTAATATATAAGGAATAATAGAAGGCCTAGGACACTTCCTTGTGGTATACCACTGATAATTGGGAGCGACTTGCTCAAACTGTTGAATGATCCAGTCCCTTGAGTCCCTGCTTTTTCATGGTCGCGGACCATACAGATAATGAATCTAAACTCCTCGTGACTTCTGTTTTCTGTTTACGGCCTCCCCGTTGTCTGGGGAAGAATAACCGTTAAACGGACGATTACGAATGCAAGCTCCTATTAAGATGTATGATTTTGCGATTTTCAACGTCCAGTTGTCGCAGCTCTTCCTGAGTCCTCTTCATCACTCCATAGGAGTAGAGTAGGATCGGAAGAGCAAGCATATTAGTTTCTTGTCTGAACGTTCTGATGACCAGATCTGTCGGAGTTTATGGTGGTACTTGCTGCGGAGAGTGGTAAGTATACGTCTCTCCGGCATCATGATGATGTAGGATGATTCCGTCTACTAGTTGAACATCCTCTCCGTATTCCTCGCTTCATCCTCTTTTGAGATGAGCCGAAATTTCGTTCCGTTAGCATGCCTGTACTTTTCCACCACCCTCATTATTATAAAAAAAATATTTTAATTATTATGGGATTTCCTACATCAAACTCGATTCAGTCTACTATCAAATAATTTGAATTTCAATATTATCACAAATAATGATGACCAGAGAGAGTTATAATGTTGGGTTTCGATAGATCACAATAAGCATTACCTAGGTACCTACCATGAGAAAATATTATATCAATATACAGGGTGTTAATTAAGTACGTTGACAAACTTCGGGAGGTGATTCTTCGAAGGTTTTCAGGACGAACAGTTCATATAAACATATGTCCCAAACGGCTTGGTTTTCGAGATACAGGGCGATAAAAATACATTTTTTTCAAGATTTTTTAGAGTTAACTTCGACATTTTCGACAATAATCAGTTCAAATTAGGCAAGTAAAATCCATTCAATAGGACGCACGATACAAAATAATGCATTTCTTAAATAATTCACAGGGTCCTCCTTTTTTCAGAGTCAAGCTTTGTTCAACCCTTCAGAATTTTTTTTTCCGCCGCCACTGAGATATTATGAGAAAGGAATAACCAATGTTGTTTCATTTAACATCTTTTTGATATCTTGCATTTTTTCATTTACTTGTACGGTTCAGGGGCTATAATGAAAATATTAATTTAAACATTTTCCAGTGTGGCATAACATTAGAAAATTTGAAAATTAAACATTTTCAATTATTGTAAATTGATGGAAATATTTTTTCAGAATTAGAAAAATCTACGATGAATAAAAATTATACAATAAAAAATATAAAGACAAGCTTTTATACAAATGCACTGAAAATGAAAAAATTATTTGTTTCATTTTTTGTAGGTTATTCTGTGAGTATCAAAATCTTTCTGTACAAGATTACCTAGATCAAATAATGAAATGAATTATTTTTTCCTTTTCAGTGTATTGTATAAAAACTTTAAAATGTTTTCTTTTTATAATTTTCATTTTTAACATTTTAGTTTATTTTTTATGTGAAACTGAAAATCTCCAACCCAAAAACCATCACATACCAATTTTGAACAGAATCGGATCATAATCACAAAACTCGTCCGCCATATTGGAGCCGCCATTTTGTTTTTAAACAAACATTTTTTTAATGCATTGTCACCGGAATTGAACGTTTCCTTTTCAACATAAAAAACTTCCGAAAGGTAATCCTGTAATGGAAGATAGTTAATAGGGTTTATCTAATAGTCGCAGATCATTACACATTTGATTTTCATTTATGAATCTCTGGTCATAACTCCGAAAAACTAAATCAAACAAATTTTTGTTTCCGTACGGAGTACATTATTTTATCAGAAATTTCGGTTTGTTTTTTCTTCTGCAGTAACGCAGAAATTTTGTAATCAATTTGAATTCATAAAAATAGCAAAGTGGGCTTTGATATTAATTCATTTATTTAAATATCAACAACTTGACAGTTATCGAAAGTTGAGAAACTGTCTCATTGATAATTCTTCATTAGTGCAAGCTATAAAGCAGATTCATTCAATATTCCTTTGAAAAAAATGGTTGAATATACAAATTCAGAAATGGCAGACATGCACTTAATGTATGGAATGGCTGATGGTAACGCTCGTGCCGCCAGACGAATGTATCTAGAAAGATTTCCACAACGTCATATTCCCAGCACACAAATGTTCATCAATATTCACTCCCGTCTTCGTGAAACGGGTACTTTCAAGAGGTCTGCTGTTCTCATAGGAAGACCCAGGAGAGTTAGAACAGTTCAGATAGAAGAAGCTGTACTTAACGAAATTGAGCAGCATCCAGACACCAGTACAAGACAAATTGCGGCACAGTTTAACGTAACCCATGTATTGGTATGGCAAATTTTAAAAGAGCAACAACTTTATCCCTATCACATACAGCGTGTTCAAGCTCTTCTGCCAAGGGATTTTCCAAAGAGATTAACTTTTTGCACTTGGATTCGAAATAAATTGTTGGAAAATCCATGGTTTTTATCTCAAGAGTTATTCACCGATGAGGCATGCTTTTCCCGTAAAGCCATTATTAATTTTCACAGCAATCATATGTGGGCTGATGAAAACCCACACGCCGTGATTGAAAACCATTTTCAAGAGACGTTTTCTATGAATGTTTGGGTTGGAATTGTAGGGAATTTCCTTATCGGGCCACATTTTCTGCCTCATAGACTCAATGGTGACCATTATCGACATTTTCTTGAATTCATCATACCTGGACTCCTACTGAGGGAAAGAATTGGAATTTGGTTTATGCATGATGGTGCTCCAGTACACTTCAGATTGGTTGCACGCCAATATTTAGATGAGAATTATTCTGATCGCTGGATTGGGCGTGGTGGGCCACAACTTTGGCCACCAAGGTCACCCGATATGAATCCACTTGATTTTTTCCTCTGGGGGCACCTTAAATCATTAGTGTACCGAACTCCAGTTCAAAGTGAAGAAGACCTGAGGAATCGCATACAGGAGTCATGCGGAATTATAAGAAACACTCCTGGTATTTTTGAGCGTGTCCGCCAGTCTATGGTTAGGCGCATAAACGCATGCATTGAAGTTGGCGGTGGCCATTTCCAGCAGCTGCTCTGACATATCAATTTCAATAATGGTCCTTTTCTGAACTTAATTTTATTCCTAGGGAGTTTATGTTACTTTGCTCTAGTATTTGATAATAAAGTTATTCACTATTGAAAATGTCCAAAATTATTTTGCCATAATTAACTTTGTGCAATACATATTCAACCTGAGTTATGGTAAAAAATGTATGGGAGCTCCATAACATTACATTTTCTCTACACGAGCAGAAAATAGCTATTTGTGTAATGAGAACAAAATGACGTATTGCGTCACGCGCTAATCTTTGGAGAGTGGCAATGATACTTCGAGAAATGAATTATTTTATATCATGCACACCATTGAATGGATTGTACTTGTCCAATTTGAACTAATTTGGATCGATTATTGTCGAAAATTTCGAAGTAAACTCCAAAAACTCCTAAAAAATGTATTTTGATCACCCTGTACTTCGAAAACCAAGCCGCTTGGGACATGTTTATGTGAACTTTTCATCTTGAAACCTTTCAAAGAATCACCCTTCAAGTTTGTTAGACTATTTGCTTCTCAAATTTCTTTATGTTATGCGTTACTGGAAAATGTTTGCGTTAATATTTTCATTGTAACTCCTGAACCGTATAAGTAAATGAAAAAGATCAAGAGAGCAAAAAGATGTTAAATGAAACAACATTCATTATTCCTTTCTCATAATATGTCAGTGGCGGCGGAAAAAAAAATTCTGAAGGGTTGAACAAAGCTTGACTCTGAAAAAAGGAGGACCCTGTGAATTATTTAAGAAATGCATTATTTTGTATCGTGCGTACTATTGAATGGATTGTACTGGCCTAATTTGAACTGATTATTGTAGAAAATGTCGAAGTTAACTCTAAAAAATCTTGAAAAAAATGTATTTTTATCACCCTGTATCTCGAAAACCAAGCCGTTTGGGACATATGTTTATATGAACATTTCGTCCTGAAAACCTTCAAAGAATCACCTCCCGAAGTTTGTCAACGTACTTAATTAACACCCTGTATACTCAAATGGGCCTGTTCCCGATTGTGATCATTGACCTTCGAAATTAATTGAAAACCTCCAAGGAGCACAATCAAGCTCGATAATAACATTTCAACTATCCGGGATTATATACGAGAACGTACCGCTTCGAATGTGAAATATCCATTCAAAATACCAAGCTTATTTCGCGAAGTACGCATAACAGGTACATCAATTTGCCATTACCGTCTCAGACTGGATAAAAACAGCAGCAATCACACGAATGAGGATAATAATGCAAGAGACATGCAGCAACTAGTAAATCAAGCGACTTGTTGGGGACAATGGTGTTTCACTCTTCATTCTTTTCGGTCGGGTGAGGTACGGCTTGATCACGTGACATCGCTACCGGCTGTCCGATAAGATCGGTTCGAAGAGTGTTGTGGCGAAATAAATTACACACCTTGATGCATATTCAAGATATATTGCAAGATGCAAGTGCCAAAAAGGAATTTCTTATTAAATGTAATATTGAAGTTATTTTTAAGGTCCTTTTACATAGTGTTTTCTAACTACGGTTTCCAACTGCATAGGGTGAATCGTTAGGTCATTTTATAAAGAAAAGTTCTCGTGAACATATGTCCGGAGTTGCTTCGTTTCTGAGATACAGGGCGTTGAAATAAAAAAAAAACTAATTATAAAATATCATGAATATCCTAGAACCGATTTAGTTGAAGATTTGTACATTTATTTGAACTAATAAGGCGCTCCTCTAGCACTAACTAGATTGAATTTATTAGGGCCAGTGGCGTCTCAGTGGGCGCCACAGCCAACAATATTGTAAGAAAGTACGTCACTGTCTTTCTTCAGTGCGTACATTTTAATTTTTTCAGATTGACTAACTGTAAATACAACTTTTTGGGCTCCTGTATTTTCTTCATATCTAGCTTCATTTTCGAGAAGAAACAAAACACATAAAATAAATACAAAAATAAAAATATTAACAATTGCGATATTACAGTGAGTGAGCAAATTGTCCACCTTATAAAATACACGACCGCATTCGATTTGCCATTGATTTTCTGACACGTTAAAAAATTCCTACAGTAGTACTTATTACATTGCAATTGTCAATAGTTCAATTCCTCAAGTCATTCACATCTAGTATAGGAGTTTTATAAACAAAAACCTTCAGATGACCTCATAAATAGAAATCTAGAGGATTCATTTCAGAACTGCGAGCTGTACATGTTGAGGTCCTGCACGTCCAATCCAGCGATTAGGGTATAGGCGATGTCAAGATGCTGACGAGCAAGAACACTAAAATGAGCTAGAGCCCCGTCGTGCATAAACCACATGTTGCATCTTACAAGTATGGGTACTTCTTCTAACAAAATGGGTAAATGATCCCGCTGTCCCAGAACACGGTATTTCATTATACCGTGTTCCACTTTATCCCTCTAGCAATAGTCATGATGCTCGCCCATAGAAACATACATACATTAGTAGATTCGATTGCTCTGAATCCCATACACCCTTACATCCGGCGCCCAGCTACGAGGCAATCGAAAAATGGAAAAAAGGAACGAAAACTCATCGTATAATACCAGAAGCAAAAATTAGTGAGACACCGGTAGACAATCCAGAAGAAACGCTGACACCAGAATCTCAAGGTATGTTTTTTAGTTGATACTAACCGTCCCAATGAGAACGATAACAAGGTGGGATTGAAGGCGCATCCAGAGATATCTGAAGTCACCAGTAACCCAACTCGGTCTACTTCTTTTTTTAACACCAAAAAACTCGCCGTTGAGTTATCACACAGCCGGTATTTCTTGAACACCCGATGCTAACATCAGCTTGAACCAAAATTGGCGTAATCAGCAAATACCTCCGAAAATTGGGGGCAGAGACTCTCCGACCAAGTCAAATAATACATCAAATGTCTTTTCTGTCTTACAAAATGACAAAAGTAGTGTGTTTCTAAGAAACGATAACATTACAAATTCATTATCTAATAAGTAATGCAAAATATTTTGTACCTGGAAACGCTAACTCTGGTAACTCTGGTCCAACCATACTGTTGTATTATACATATAGTCAAAATATAATACAGGGTGATAGAAACCCGTATTTTGGAAGGTGTCAAAACCGTAGTAGACTCCCATATCCTCCCCCACAGGAAAGTGTACGTAATCCAATGCAGTATTACACGACTCCATTTGATGAGATACATACAGGGGAAGCAACAAATTTTCAAGACAAAAATCTTGGACAAAATTATTTAATGCGGAATAGCCAACCGGTGAACAATGGTTCATACAAACAGTTTCCAGTAACGACAAATTCTGCATCATTTAATTTCCCTACAGAGGGTGCTCAAAATCAAAGTAATCAAAAGAAATGTAATATCTCAACTAACAATGAGCTGGATATAACAACATTAATTGCTCAAATGATTTCTGCAATGAATAATTTGTCAACAAATGATTCAAATGTACAAACTAGTGACATTTTGCCGTTCAACATAAATGAAATGATAGTATAGAAGCAAGTAAACGAGTGCCAATCTTTGATAATAAAAATGGTCTGCATACTGTTGATTTTATAAATCAACTGGAATTTGCAATTTTGTCAGATGATATTCCATTCAAATCATTTATGTTTATCGTAGCAAACCAATTAAAAGGCGAAGCATACTTATGGAGTCAAGCATTGATAATTAAATTTTCTACTTTTCAAGAGTTCAAAAAATCATTTTGGCATGAGAATATCCAGGCCGAGACAGTAGAGAAACTAACGAAATTTCGTTTTGAAAATGAGTCATTGGTACAACATTTTCTTAACCTCTCCGTGACGGGGCGGGGTATGCCGTATACCCCAACTTTACGTTATTCCTTGTAACTCTGCTATGAAAAAAGGATCGTGCTTTTCCTTACAGCTAATCCTCAAACCATTCATTCCCATATTATAATAATTAGATATTGTAGGTATCATAAATATTTTGAACATTAGATAGAGATTTATGCGTTGGGGTAGGCGACATACCCCCCTCCGGCTCAAATGTTTCAACTTGCTCAACATGTTTATCGACTCCGCGCATGCGTCACACGTAACAAATCGGTGCAATTGAGGTACCTACTTGACAGGTTGAGTTCAGTGACCGAAAAAGACGTATAGGTGCGAGTAATATCCTAGGTTTTAGTGAGTTTGTGACTAATTAGCAGTGGCTAAACAAAAATATTTGACCGGCGACGAACTACGAGAAAATCGTTTGTACCAATTGCAAAAAATTCATTTGTGTAATTCATAGGCAAATACGCAAGAATGTGTTGTGCAATGAATGTGGCTTATGTAGTGAAAAAAAAGCTTATAATAATTATTATAAACCATTCATATATCGTGCAATGTTCGTTATCTATGTTATGTTTGATTTTCAGAATATAATATCCTTTCAAATTTAATCTGAATTCATTTAAATTCATTAAATTCTTGCTCATAAGTATGATTTTAAAATGAGGTGGCGACTACGGAATTTCTATGGGCCCCGTCACTGAAAGGTTAAATGCATGACTATGTCAAAACATCTAAAACCACCAGCAGGCGAAAATGTATAATTGAAAAAATTTGCAAAACTTTTTCCTCCTAATATTTCGAGTACTCTGATATCAAGCTCTAATTTTTCGGAGACGATTGATCGACTTCGACATACCGATTCCTTTATTGGAACACTTTTAATGGGAATCCATCTTCAGGTTCTGATCAAAATAGGTCTCGGTATAATCATGATAACCCGAATAATAACGTTTGTAGAGGTAAAAATGCAACAAAAAATTCAGATAAGGTTCAAAATATTGCAGAGTTGCATTGGGAACGTTCGGAAAAATCCAAGGAAACACAGGAATCGGGATTTTCGGGAAACGACCTGCCTCCTCACGATTTTCAAGTCCTCCCGTGAGGATGGTAAGTGAAAGGACTTCAAGTATAAATAATCCGCGCAACCATTTCATGTTCATGTTCTAACGAAGAAGTTTGGAACCAGTTGGAATGTTTTCACCAAAATATTCCAACTTTCAAATGCACCGGCGTAAAAGTCGGCGCAGCTTTCAAATATAAGCAGAGAATAGTTTCACAGCAATCAGTGATCGATTTTTCTATTGGAAACTGTAAATTTCGCCACGAGTTTTTGTTGATTTCTGACTTATGCGTCCCAGTTATTATAGGCATTGACTTTTTACATTTAGTAAGATCGAAAGTCGACCTTGATGACCATTGTTTATTTTTCAAATTTTCTGAAAAATGGTTAAATGTTCCAGAAATATTGTCTACGAACAAGGAATTTCCAAGAATGGATTCATTTGAAATTAGAAGTGTGTGTGCACACAAAAGTTAAAAGTGAATCAACTTTCACCTTACCGTAGCCATATTCAATCAGAGGGATTTCAAAAACGATGTATTCCAAGTGAAGAGAGTAGGTATTTCTTTTTTCATCATCACAGAACCTGCATAGTGTGGAATCTTGGTGAATCCCCATGTGCTGGTGTTTTCTACTAACAGGGCCATTACCTCTGCTTGAAACATTGAGGCTTGAGTGTCGAGGCTTACAATAATATCTTGCCTTGGTACCTACCCGTATATTCCAGCCTCTACTGCATTGCTTGTCCTAGAGCTTGTACTTCAGTTGTCAGTCAGACGGTTTGAAAATTAAAAAGTGTGAAAATCCGAATAAATATGGATGAAACTTTTCTCATAAGTTTTATCGAACTATTCCCTTATATTTATGACAAATTGGATAAACAACTGTCAGTCGTATCAATACTACTTTTATGTACATTAACGTCACCTTACCTTAACTTTTTGCGTCACCTTACCTTAACTTTTTGCGTTACCTTACCTTACGTTTACATGAACTACAATGAAAGAAATAATATTGTAAGTAAAAACAAAACGACTTGGATAACAATTTTGTTACGGTAGCAATAATTTTAATATCCCGATAAAATGCTGAATTTTCAAAAAGTACTTTCACCTTGCAGTCACGAAAACTGTGCTGCTTAGAAACACGACGAGAGCTTGCAGTTTGAGCGACTGGCAAAGTGAAAGTATTTTGAAAATACTTCAATTTGAAGGGATATTCGTGAAATTACGAATACATTAAATTATTATGGACTAAATGCGTATTGCAGGAACGGTTCATCATGTGTCATTATTGTCAGTTGAAGAGTTGAACCGTCAAACTGACGTTTCTCTATTCACAGAAATTGTTGTAATTAAGAAAACGTATAAATAAGGACGAAGCGAAATACTGATTTGAAAATACCACGGACTGGAGACAGTGTTTTCGAAAAGTCCTTTTTTCATTGGTATGAATTCAAAACATGATAACATATGGTTGGTTTATACAGGGTGTTTTATAATAAATGCGCAGTATGTGATAGCTCGTCCAAAAATATAAAAAAAAGTTTCTATTAACTTACCCTCTAAAATGCACCATTTTCGAGATACAGGGTGTTGAAATTAAAACAAAAATAATCGTTTTTTGCGAATATCTCTGGAACCGTTCATCGCACAGAAAACAGATTTCGTAGGCATTTTCTACTCATAATAAGCTATGTTTTGTGCGGATTTTTTATTTATTCAAATTCATAATTGGTGAAAATTTTGAAGGGGTAGTGGGTGTTTTTTTCTCCAACTTCTACGCCACTGGAATGTATGATTTTGAGCCACCTACTTGAACCGCCAATGTTTTCTACACAAAAAAGGTACTTCTGGTCATAAGATCTAAAGTTGACCGTTTTCAAGAAAAATCAACTTTCATGTTGAAAAACATGGTAAATTTTTTTAAATAATTTTTTTCCTAATTATACAAAATTTATTTAAACGTTAAAACAAGTAACAAAACCAAACGTTGATTTATTAATTGCAAAATAAAAAGAAACAATAACAATCGTACTCAGTTGAATTGTTGGAAATGTCCGCCGTTAGCTTCAATGCACGCAGCAATTTTTCGAGGAAAAAACGTTATTTAAACAACATGAAAGTTGATTTTTCTTGAAAACGGTCAGCTTTAGAGCTTATGACCAGGAATACCTTTTTTGTGTAAAAAACATGGGCGGTTCATATAGGAGGCTCGAAACTGTACTTTTTCCAGTGGCGTAGAAGTTGGAGAAAAAAAACAACCACTACCTCTTCAAAATCTTCACCAATTATGAATTTTAAAAATTAAAAAATCCGCACAAAACATATCTTATTATGAGTAGAAAATGCCTACGAAATCTGTTTTCTGTGCGATAAACGGTTCCAGAGATATTCGCAATATCGATTATTTTTTTTTTAATTTCAACACCCTGTATCTCGAAAATGGTGCATTTTAGAGGGTAAGTTAATAAAAACTTTTTTCATATTTTTGGACGAGCTATCACATCCTGAAGTCCTGCGCATTTATTATTATGAAACACCCTGCATACATGTTGAAACTTATATAGCTGGTACCTTTCCAACATGGATTTGTGTCTAAAAAATCATCCTGCGCATTATTATGAAACACCCTATATAAAATGAGGAAAATTAAAATATCGCAAGAGCTTAAATTATTTCCAGGAATAATTCAAGCTTTCGTGGTATTTGGTAAGAAAATTTCACACCATAATTTGGAAAAAAATTATTAATCCAATCTGACATTTTAAATTAATTCAACTTCTTGTCAAGTCCACCATGTTTCGTTAAATAAAATTACTACCAACTTTATTTAAACCAAATGCTGAAACTCAGATGGGTACTAAATCAGTCTATCGCCATTTGGTAATTTTAGTTAACTAAAGGTGGTAGAAATATATTTTTAAAAAGAAACATGATCGTATGTTTAGCGTTTCAACTGTCAAAAAATTTCCACTTAAATTTCCGGAAAATTTTTTAGTTGCCATGGTAACAAGTCAAAATTAAGGCATCTTATTGGTTAAAAAGTGGAGGTGTGAAATTTTCAATGGAATATCCCAAACCACTGATTGTTGCATTGCTACAGGAACAATATGGAAATTGTTATTGTTCGGTATCCTGAAATTTTTCATTCAACCTACTGATAGCTTTTGTTGTGTGATGTACTGTATGTTTGATGAGGTTGCTTGATGTATGTTTGATTGATGTGATTGATGAATGTGTGATGATGGATGTGTAAATAAGATGCAAACAACGCTTGCAATACACTAACTTTAATAAAACTTTAAATACACAACAAACACAACGGCCTGTTCTCTTTAACAATTTTGGTACGACTCTCTGAGTGTCTCTCGAGGGGCTATTGAGTGTGGAGTCATTGGCGCTGTTGCCAAACTAATATAAAATATAACAAAAACAAATATATGGTAGGATACAATACATGCCGCCCCCCTTGAAAGGATAAGCTTTCAAAAAATATATACATATAAAAATACCTTGTGAAATATGAATGATTTTTGTAAAGTTCAAAATGTCTTAAGAGTTCATTGGAAGGACACAAATTTTAGATACTGGCCGTTTTAATACACCACTAGCGGTTTTAACGTTCACTACCCGAACAATTTCGTCTTTACCTGGAAGTACTTCGATAATTCGTCCCAGTTGGTCCAATTTCGAGGTTTGGATGGGTCTGACGCCATTTAGATCTCTCCTGCAAACTGCTGAGATATTCGTGCGACCATCGCTTCCAAAAATGTTGAATTTGACGCTGGATATTCTTGAAATGAGATAAACGGTTGGGTGGAATTTCTAGAACGTCATTTTGAGGTAACGTAGTTAAAGCCTCGCCAATAAGGAAGTGTGCAGGTGTAAGAGGGAATATATCATTGGGATCATTTGATAAGGGTAGTAGCGGTCGTGAATTTAGGACCGCCTCAACTTGAGTAATCACCGTATATAAACCCTCAAAAGTTAAATGAGAATTACCAACAATTCTTTTCAAGTGAAATTTGGCAGATTTAACACATGCTTCCCAAAGACCACCAAAGTTAGGAGCATGTGGAGGCAAGAAATGCCAATTAATTTTATTAAAACTAAGGAATTCATGAAAATTGGTATTGTCTTGACATTATTGTTTTTAATTCATTATCAGCACCTACAAAATTGGTGCCATTATCGGTATACATGTTCGTGCAAACACCCCGTCTTGATACAAATCTTGTTAAACATTTTAGAAATGATTCTGTGGAAAGATCGTCAGATAGCTCGAGATGAGCAGCTTTTGTTACAAAACATACGAATATACATAAATAACATTTAACAATCTTTCTACTTCTTGTCTTTCCGTCTTTTATGTGAAATGGACCAGCGAAGTCTATTCCTGTTGTCAAAAACGGACGTTGAGGTTGAAGACGTGATTGAGGAATATCTCCCATTTGATACTGGCTTTCGATGGGCTTTGATCTGAAGCATATTACACATTTGCGCAGAACTCCTCTAACGGCGCTACGCCCATTGATTGGCCAAAAATTTGACCTAACAGCAGCCAAAGTGGCTTGTGTACCAGCATGAAGATGTCTCAAATGTTCATGCCGAATTATTAATTTAATGAAATTGCCCTTGTCAGGCAATAAAATTGGGTGCTTGTGATTATACGCGATGTTTGAGAATTTTAATCTTCCACCAACTCTGATCAAACCATTTTTATCTAAGAATGGATTTATTGACAGAATCTTACTATTAGGAGACAGAGATTTTGATTCCTTCAATGCTTTCAATTCTGACGAAAACGAATGATGTTGAACTAATTTACAAATACAAAACAGAGCACTGTCAAGTTCGGAGTTTGACAATCGCCCTGAAAAGCGAGCTTCAGAATTTAAGATTTTAGCATTGTTTGCAAATCTGAGACAATAAGCTATTGCTCTTTGTAGCCTTGAAAATGATGAAAACCTATCAATAATATTGATATCTAGGGTTTCTGTCAGTGAAATTAAGGTTAGATCTGTTTTCTTCAGTTCTGGAATTTCAGAGTTCAGTATGATATCGGTAGTAGGCCAACTAGTTTTTTCTTGGGACATCCAAAAAGGACCTGTCCACCACATTTTGCAATCTATTAATTCCTTCGGATTGAGCCCTCGGGATATAATATCTGCTGGATTTGATTCAGTTGGGACGTGACTCCACTGATTTTTACTGGAAAATTGTTGAATTTCAGTGACTCGATTAGCCACAAAAGTTTTAAGTCGATGTGGTTCAGTGTTAATCCACGATAATACTATGGTTGAGTCAGTCCAGTAATGAATGGAGTCAATTTCGTTGGGAATAGCTTTAAGAACTTTTTGTGTTAGCTGAATAACGAGTTGGGCTGCACAAAGTTCGAGTTTCGGTAAAGTAATAATTTTGAGTGGCGCCACTCGAGACTTTGCACAAACTAAGTGAACGTGAATTTTACCACCTGCATCAGTTGAACGTAGATAGCAACAAACCCCATAAGCTTTTTCTGAAGCATCTCCAAAGCAATGCAACTCTATCGAGATAGGTTCAGAACAAATGACATGTCTGGGTATGTTAACCGAATTCAAATGTGGTATCTGACAAGAAAATTCCAGCCAAGAGTGATGCAAATTGATTGGAAGACTTTCGTCCCAATGAAGCCCTGATTCCCAAAGTTTCTGTATAATGATTTTAGCTCTGATTGTACAAGGACCAACCAAACCTAAAGGATCAAAAATTTGAGCAACTGTTGATAAAACTGTGCGCTTTGTGACATGGTGCACCTTGCTGTGGGGAACAGTATATTGAAAAATATCATCAACTGAATTCTAGCGTTTTGTTATTTTATCATCACATATGAATGTTTCATTTTTGTGAGATTCAATATTAGAAATTTCTCCAAGGATTTCATGGCTGTTTGAAACAAATTTACGAATATTGAATCCAGCTGATTTTAAAATGTGAATAAGTTCTGCTAAAACTTGTTTTCCATTTTGTATTGAGTTGAAACCTGTTAGTAAATCGTCTACGTAAAAATTAGACGTGATGATGTCACTAGCTTGTGGAAATTTGTATTTATTTTCCATGGCTATCTGCCAAAGAGATCTTATGCATAGAAATGAAGCACTAGCAGTGCCATAAGTGGCAGTATTCAATTGATAATGACCTAGCTCTTCACTTGGGTATGAACGCCATAAAATGCGTTGCAAATCGCGCTGATCAGATTGTATGTTAACCATTCTATACATTTTCTCTATATCAGCTGTGACTGCATATTGATAAGTTCGAAATCTGGTAACTATTGTGAACAAATCATCCTGAATTGTGGGACCTACCTTCAAAACATCGTTCAAAGACACTCCACTTGATGTTTTTGCTGAACCATCAAAAACAACATGAAGCTTTGTCGTAGTGCTGGACATTTTTAGAACGCCATGATGTGGCAAATAGTACATAGACTTGAGGGAATTATCATTCAAAATGTTTAATTGTGACATGTGTCCGAGTTCCTTATACTCGGTCATGAATGAGACATATTGTTGTTTGAAATCTCGATTTTTTAATAACTTGTTCTCAACGGCAAAAAACCTTTTGAGTGCGTTATTGAAAGAATCACCAAGTTGATTGATGTTATCCTTGGTTGGTAAACTAACAGTAAACCTTCCTGATTCGTCACGAACCGTGGTTTTTACGAAATGTTCTTCACATTCTGCCTCCTCTGGTGAGTACTTAACTCGAGATTGGCATTCCTCTATTTTCCAAAACCGTTCACGCAAATCTTTTATGTAATTATCATTTTGCAACGTGAGATTACATACTGAATTTGAATTATTCGCAAATGATATTGGCAAAGGACCGGAGAGTATCCAGCCAAGCTTTGTTTTTTGCAGAATAGTTTGATTGTTTAATAAATTGATTCGTCCCACACAAATCAAGTCCCAGAAAATAGAGGCACCGATGAGTAAGTCGATAGGCCCTGTTTCATGGAACTTTTCGTCAGCTAAAACAATGTTTTGGGGAATTTTGAGATTGTTTATATTGAATGAGATGGCAGGCAAATCTTTTGTAATTCTGCTGGATATCACAAATGGCACGCCTTGTAGACTCAAGGAGTAGTTAGTTGATTTTATATTCGCGGATGTCTTGTGAAGTACACACGTGACATTTGATCCAAAACCTTCTACTGAATGTGTAACCTTGGCCAATGGAAGTTGTAAAGAGTTGAATAGTTTCTCAGTCATGAAATTTGACTGAGAACAGTTGTTTAAAATAGCTCGACATCTGTGAGAATTGCCGTGTTTATCCAAAATGAATACAGTTGCTGTAGAAAGCATAACATATGAATCATATGTTTTTTCTGATAAACAAGCAGTGAGAGTTGATTGTGGTATTTGAGAAAAAGATTGTGTTTGATTTTCATTATCTGGTTTAGTAACACTTGAAGTTTGACCTCTGTCTAAATGCAGGAGAGTATTATGTCGGTTAAAACATTTTTTACATGAGTAAGAATTTTTGCATTCTATTGTCAAATGTCCCTTGCGCAAACAATTCGTGCATGCCTTGAGTTTTCTGATTTCATTGAGTCGTTCTTGAATATTCATTTCTGAAAATTTGCCACAGCTGAATATGAAATGATCTTTTTGACACAAAATACAAGTAGGGTTTGAAGTGGCTACATATGTCGTACTTGAGTCGTGATGCGTTCTTTTTGTATAATGTTTTTGTGTAGAGGGTACATGAGAAGATTTTTTATTAGAATATAAGCCTTCTAACAGCTGACATTTTTTATTCAAAAATGTAGTAAACTCCTTGAAAGTAGGTAGTTCTGATTCTATTTTAATTGCATGTTCTTCCCACTCTCGTTTGGTTGTTACATCTAACTTGGATGAAACTAAATGAATAACGATAGAATCCCACTTATCTACAGGGAGTTCTAAAGATTCCAGATTCCTCAAGTGTTGATTGACAGTATCAATAACATTTCTGAATAGAATAGGAGATTCTTTTTGAACACACTGTGTATCAAAAATTGCGTTTAAATGAGATTGAATAATAGCTTTTTTGTTTTCATACCGCTCACAAAGAAGAAACCACGCTTTGTCGTAATTTGCTTCAGATACTTCTATGGCAGTCAAAATATTTGCTGCCTCACCTTTAATACAAGATTTTAGATACCAGAATTTTTGAATGTTACTTAATGATTTGCAGTTATGAATCATGGCTTTGTAAGTGCCTGAAAATTGCATCCATTTTTCATATAGCCCATGAAATTCGGGTAAATTCAATTTTGGTAAATTAGCATTTGAATTTGGAATGATTGAATTAGAATCTGAATTCGAAGGAATGTTTGCACTAATTGTAGGTGCTGTTAATTGTTTAATTAATTGTTTTGCCTGAGAAAGTGATTTGAAGAATGTTTCTTCAAATTCTTCCCGTTCAGCAAGATGAATTTCTTCTGTGGTACCTTCGTCTTTTATTTCTAACTCTGTCTGAATGCTATCGAATTCTTTACTTAAAGGTTCCACTCTTTCTAGGCGTGAACACAATTCTTCCAATTTTGAAGAATCTGTTACGTCTTGCATAAATTTTGTAAATCTTGTGATTTGACCTTTTAATCCGCCGCGTTTGTGACGTAATATTTTGATGTCATTCTCAGCCATTTTGACTAATAAGAATTTACAGTAAGCCACAAGTTGAGAACGATAAAATAAAGTATGAAAGGACAAAGGAAGGCGAGACTTACTTGTTCGTATGTAGACCCAGATGTGTCACCGCTGTATTGGAATGTCAACCTTAATGCAGGATCATATAAGATGTCCAATTGGTTGCACTTGCCACTACCTGATCCAATCTGCCCTTAAAAACTCCACCGTTCGAACCAACACTGAAAGTAGCTGTCCATAAACTGTTTATTGGCAGAATATTCACTTGTTTAATTTTGTAAGATGATATTTCTTGATTTTATGGTTCGAAGGACCTGATGAATGTATTGAAATGCTTCTTTTCTTGATTGTTGTCTTCTATCGCTGATTTTCAAATCCGGCTCGAAGGACCATGTTCGGTATCCTGAGATTTTTCATTCAACCTACTGATAGCTTTTGTTGTGTGATGTACTGTATGTTTGATGAGGTTGCTTGATGTATGTTTGATTGATGTGATTGATGAATGTGTGATGATGGATGTGTAAATAAGATGCAAACAACGCTTGCAATACACTAACTTTAATAAAACTTTAAATACACAACAAACACAACGGCCTGTTCTCTTTAACAATTTTGGTACGACTCTCTGAGTGTCTCTCGAGGGGCTATTGAGTGTGGAGTCATTGGCGCTGTTGCCAAACTAATATAAAATATAACAAAAACAAATATATGGTAGGATACAATACAGTTATCGAAAGATTTTTAGTGTGACAATTGAAAGAACAATATTTTATTGTTACAAGAACAATATGCAAATTGTTATAGATATATTGTTATTTTGATAATACAGTTCAATTGACTGAACAATGTTATTCAATAGTTTCAACAAAACAAAAATCCAATCGAATAATAAAATTTATTTTAGGAATAATATTCTTGTTATAGATACGATACCTATTATTGTCAGCGAGGATGAAATATTAATTGAAAAAGTAGAAGACAATCCTTGTTTAGTTATGGAGCCAAAATCGCTTGATAAAGCTACAGTGTAGCGAAACATATCGCGAGTAAAATAAATTCCGTGGAAATTTAATCATGTTTTACCTTAGTGTTAGATACAATAGGTTTCCATCAAGTGGAAACATTGCGAATATTTCATCCACAATCATCATTGTTTTTCCATATTATAATTCACGCGCCCCCGTGGCCCCATGGTTAGTGTTGTTCGCTGCAGCACTTAAGTATATTCTTTGTATACATATGACTTTCCAAAACTCCTCCAAACGCAAACAGCAGTCTAGCTAACGACATTGCAATCTACGCAACGTCTACGCAAACTATTAATACATATAGATAGGCTAGTCATACCGTATATGAAGAATAATAAGATAGTGATAAATCCAGAGAGGACAGTACTTATAAATTTCACGAGGAAACTTACTAACAGAACGATCTTCGTGGAATTTAAGGTCTTGAATCGACAGATTAGAGAGACCCCTTCCGATTCCGTGAAGTACCTGGGAGTCCAACTGGACAGGTGTTTGAATTTCAATACTCACGTCAGCCTGGCAATTCAGAGGGCATCAGCGGCTAACTGATCGCTCGGATTTCCAAGCTGACGTTAGAGAACAAAGTACTAATCTATAAACAGATAATAAGACCAGCAATGACACACGCCTGCCCAGTATTCTGCAGCCTCCTCAAAACTCAGATGATGAGATTGGCGAAGATGCAGAACAAGGTTCTCCGTATCATCACGGATAGCGATCGATACACTCGGCTGAACACACCACGTGGGTTGGCCAACACTAAAAACTATCGAAGAGTACATAAAAAATATTTCAGACAAATTCTATCGATTCCACATCCTGGCAAGTCCGTTAACTAGAGATATGACTAGCATTAGAGCAAATAACAATCAAAGGTATAGGAAGCACGGAGGGCTAATATACCGGACCTTGGATATTTTCAACGAAATACTAAAATAACAAAACCAGAGCCTCAAAGGTGCCCCATGGCTTAAACCCAGCTTTTACTGTATTTTTCTGGGAACACCCTCTTGCATGAACATACTTGAAAGGTGACAACCATGATAACTTGATGACCTGTCAAACAAAACCAAATGAGTTCCCCCACATAATTCAGAGGAGGTGGGGAAAATCTAAACACCTTGACACAGGCGCAGAAGGTATAGGGTCCCTGCTAAAACGGCAAGACGGGTGTTCATATCCCTAGGGATAAAACCCCGTGTTGGTTGGTTCGTCCACACACCGGTTTACCGGTAGGCAGGCAAGAACCCCTACCCCCTCCTAACAACCCCACATGATCGATATCTTCTTTGTCCCATCCTTTAGGCGGATGAAGTAATTTTTTATCATGTGTTTTCATTTATACTCTGTCTACGTACTTGTTTTTATATTTACAATGAATTTAATTAAATAAACATTTTGAATTAAATTGAATTGTTGTTCGCTACCTAACAGTGAATTGAATAATTCGATGGTTCAAACCCACAACTCTAAAATCTTTTTTTATTTAATGGCGTTGTTTTGGTCATCTTTTATTTCGTTACTTCAACCATATTCACATAACAATTTTGAGATGGTTAGTGTAATTATATATTTGGTTGTGCCTATACGGACAGAAGTATATGGTTACCGTAACATTTTTTTTTGTTACCCTAACCAAAAATTTTTTTCAGTGATAGTCTTAACAGGGCTCTACAAGTATTACAATAATATATCTGACACTCGTATGGTATAAAAAAAAGACTCGCATCGAGGAGAAAGTGGAGTCTACAATTCATTGGGAATACTGCACCAATAGCTCACACAAGACTTCAGAGGGTTGCGCGTAGGGGTGCAATCGGTTGACGCAGAGGCGGATTAAACGTAGAGAGCGCCCTAGGCAAGCACCTCATAGGCGACCCTCTGTACTTGTCAATAATATCGTCATAGTTTAAGGAGTGCAATAAGTTTGATTCAATGTTCAAACGATTTAATCTGTTATCTGTCATAGTTGAGCGAAGATAATTTTTCACTCTGTTCAGACAAGAAAAACTCCCCTCACCACTGCAATTGCTGACTGCCGTCGATACACATATTCTTAAGGCTTTGTCGATGTTGGGTAAATTGTTTCAAGTTTTTTATTTCTTAAAACCTGTAAAATCGCATTGGTTCTTCGGGACAGTTTACCGTCTCAGTCTTAAGCTAGCGTTGTTAAATAAGAACGTAGATGGATACATTCATCATGGGCCGTGGTGGTCGGCTGGTAAAAGCGTACGCCTCGCAAGCGTGGGTTCGATCCACCGATTCACCGGTCTCGTGCATGGCATCACACGTTAAAAGGTAAGGGCTACGTCTTCCCTAGCTCACACAAATCTCTCGAAGACTTCCGAGGGTTGCGCGTAGGGGTGCAATCGGTTGACGGAAATAACAATTTTAACAACAACAACAACAAAGCACTTTTCCTAATCCCCAGAATACTGAGATATTCGCTCTATTTTGAAATTCTTTCAAATTGATTAAATTTACTGTAAAAATTTTCTGTACGCTTCTCATCTCTTTTGTAGTTCAACCACAAGTCTATCTATAATTACTAGATATACTGTAACTTTGAATGTTTCCCGACCAGATAATGAAGATTCTTCAGATTCATCTGCTCTGAGCTTTCGTATCATCTTTGTGTCCTTTTCATATTCTTTGACAAATGAGATTTCTAAGGCTTGTTTAATTTATCAAAAATTTCCCTTTCAGCAGAAATTAGACTGTCAGACATTTGAATAACTGTACAAACATCAATATCAACAGACAGTAATATTTTGTTGGTTTTGTTCATGTGCACCAGAAATAAAACCCCAAAACACAATCATGGAAGCAGATTCTAGTCATTCTAATTTCAATCTAATTCCTTTAGCTTCACATGCAACATAACGTTTTTTCTGAGGATTGCTCTCGATAGCAAGGTTTCGTGGATTTCTGGAAATGACTCTTTCAAATTTTTACAAGCATCTGCTGGAGCTGACCAGCGTGTGGCCGATGGATTTTTGACAGTGGTATTGTTTTTTTTATCATTACCTGTATTTGTGTTTGTAGAGCTTCCTATATTTGAGTTGAAGCTGTAAAAAACGTGTAAATTTCTTGAAGGAGACATAAGAACCAACAAGCTTCCTGAGTGTATTCAGAGGTACATTCACCTGCTAGGTTGAGTGAATGTGGGGTGCAAGGTATATATTCTGCTATAAACGAAGATATCTGAAGTCAACCCTTAACGAACGCGCGCGCCCCTTCGTAACCTCACGCCCCTAGGCACGTGCCTAGTTTGCCTTATGTATAATACGCCTCTGGGTTGACGGTAATAACAATAACAACAATAACAAAAACAATAAGCCTGGTGCAGTTTGTAGGGCTCGACTGTAAAGGAAATGATAACAACAATAATAATGTACTTAATATTACTTCCTTTTAAACAATTATATAAGCGTATTCAAGGATTTAGTTTAAGTAGGTGGAGGACGGCTATTATTATTACTTTCCAGAATCACAATTATAGGCAGACCCCCAAAGAAAAAAGTTAATGCCTGTGGATTCACAGGACTGTACATCATAAGGTCTACAGTGAGTGTACCGTAGAGTGAAAAATTAAATTGACAGTTTCTTGTCAATAATATTAATCACGGTCAAAAATATATGGTTGAAAACTCCCGTGAACTAACTTGCTAGACTGCTTTCTACAAAGCATATTCCATAATGTATATTCAAGTCCTCTCTACTCTTGTCTAACAAACCCATACCTACTCACTGCATCAATCATATTCTAATAAATAATAATCAACAAAACTTAAATTTTCCCGTCACGTAATGATTGTCAAAGAAAATGTTCGTAGCAGCCTTTCAAAGACAATTAGCATAGACCTTTTGTGGCGCATTATGGATGAGTCCATTAAAGAAGAAGGAGTCGTAAAGTTCATAATAGACTCGTATATTTCTAAGCCGAGAATGGGGAGATTAAGATTATAACGATGTGCGGATTACATAGGACACAATGCGATGCAGTCGCGTCACTCAGCATTACTAGAAGTCGCGCATTGAGAGAATGCATTAACCTCTCACCGATGCTGGTGCATAAATAAATACCAATATGAATGTTCTCATTGGACACTTTCACTCTGTATGGATACTTTCTGGATTGTTTATTATTATGAGTTGAATGTCTGGATATATGGATTCAGTAACAACCTATTAGACCGTTTTGGCCCATGACACTGAAAGAGGGATATGAAGAATAAGTTGGATTATCGGGAAAAAAGTGGTTTTTTGGATCGGTACCTGGTCGCCCACCTTCCTGTTTAATAAACTTTCGATTGAAAACAATGTTGAAAATGTTATTATAGAAGCAGCTGTACAAATGTTTCGGAATAGTCGGGTCTAGCTAAATTGTCGTGAGGGGCACGATACAAAGGGCTCCCAACGGGGTGGATGAATGGTGCCGTTCGGTGGGACTCAGTGTAAACCTTGAAAAGGCGGAACTGGTTCTCTTTACCAGAAAACGCAAACCAGTGGCCCTATTCTTGACAGCAGTAGAATAGAACAAGTAAGAGAAAGAGGACGTGGTTTCACTGAAATCACAAAAACCGTATTCTTGACTACCGTTTTATTGAATACTGATAGATCCTTGATTCCTCAATCGAATGAAATCGTTCTCTTTTTTCTATTTTACTAGGTAGTGGGTGGGGAATGTTGTCATATTCGAATGTTCAACTTATAAATTGGATAGTTCTGGATCAAAATATTGTACTTGACGCTTGTCATAATGGATTTGAATCGAATATTACTGAGGAAACAAGTAATGGAAGATCTAAATGAAGCAGAGGATGATTTAAATATAGTCAGGAAAATCCTTTCACCACGTTATCGAATGATAAGTTTATCAAACTTTTTCGGGTGAATGAAAATATGTGTCAAGAAACCATTGAAATGGTAACTCCTTACATAGAAGAACCAATACGAAGATCAGCTATGTCTGTGCAAACAAAGGTATGAGGAGCTGTTTTTTTACCTATTTGCATTCATGTCATTGGATTGCTTTCCAATTTCTTTGTTGCGGCAATAAAAATCAACAAGAACTTGAAATGAGAATGTTAGATCTTTGTGCATGAAAGTTTGACGTTACCGGTTCTATCAGTCTGTCAAGATTTCTTCCATTTTAATTGGACAAGATAATAGGCAACACTGTTGATTAGTTTCCCACGATTTCTCTTTCTCGTTCGAGTTCAAGAATACCGGTTTTAGTCAGCAGTAGAAGCAAATCAGGAAACGCTCCCCAGGGAGAGTTCTATTCTATCGCCGTCGAAAATAGAGACCCAGATGTTCAACTCACCGGAAGGTCCCTGCAATACAAAAGCTCAGTCAAGTACCTTGGAGTCATCCTTGACTCCAAGCTAAACTGGAACGAGCATATTGATCATGAAGTTCAGAAAGCCACAGCTGCTTTCCGGGCATGCAGACGGGAATTTGGCAGTACGTGGGAGTTCAACCCCAAGATTCTATATTGGATCTACACAACTCTCATACGCCTAATGATTACATACGGGGCCATCGTGTGATGGCAAGGTTCAGCATCCGGCAAGTTGTAAACCCAATTAGATAGGGTACAAAGACTTGCCTGTCTTGCGATAACAAGTGCAATAAGGACGGCACCTACCAGGGCGATGGAGACGCTCATAGGACTACCCCACTTGTCCTTATCAAACATGAGGCAAGCAAATCCGTAGCTCGCCTAAGAAGTTCTAACTAATGACGGAGCGAGGAAATGTATGGACATTCTCGATTATGGAATCAGAAGGGATTGTCCCCTTCATGAAATGCCGGTTGACAGTTCGTTACCTGCCATAAGATTCAGTAAAAGGCCGAAGTTATTCATTCCCATAAGGGAGGACTAGGAGCGGATCGGACACCGCCTGATTTCCACTAGGGAGATCATCTGGTACACAGATGGCTCCAGGATGGGTAAGTCAGCCGGCGCCAGGGTATACGGGCAATCTCCAAAAGCGGAACTCTGTTACGCTCTAGGAACTTTTGCTACTCTATTTCAGGCAGAAATGTCTGCCACACTCGCCTGTGTAAGAGAAAATCTCAACAGAGGCTACCGCGGCAAGCAAATCACGATGTGCATCGACAGCCAAGCGGCGATCAAGGCTCTCAGATCATATAGGGCGGGTTGTACAAAACCAGTTCACTAACACTTCAACTAAACTGAGTTGAGTTGCTGAGGAACTAGACATTTCATTGGCTTATCCCTAGCAACTGAAGTGAGTTTACTCAAACTGAACCCGCCCATAGAGTCACTACGTTTCTGGTGTCTGAATGCATCGATGATCTGCAAAGGCTATCTGCCGCCAATAAAGTAGAGCTACTTTGGGTCCCTGGTCATACCGGAGTACCTGGAAACGAGCAGGCTGATTATTTGGCCAGACAAGGTGCGAAAAGCACAACAATTGGTCCAGAACCTATTCTAGGAGTATCTAGATCATGGTGCGTCTCAACCATGAAGGACATCTTGGAAAGAAACTTGATGATGCACCGAGCATGAGGCAATCGAAACTCCACATCGGAGGACCTTCTACTGGGAGGACCAAGACTCTGCTTACACTGAGCAGAAAGGAAATCAGATTAGTGACAGGGCTCCTGACGGGACAATACCATCTTAACAAGCACCTCAACATTTCAGGTATCACGGATGATACCGAATGCAGGTGCTTGGAGGATGAGGAGTCAGCCAAGCACATTCTCACGAAATGCCCGGCAGTCGCAGTACACTCGGGAGCATCGTACTGAACCCGGAGAGTGTGAGAGAGGTATCGATTAGAAGGCTGGCCTCTTTTGCAAAACTGAACCATTTCCCAGAAGTAGTGGGTGTATATGGGACAGGCCTACATGCTTATGGCTCCGTCCACCCACATACATTATTCTATCTATCTAGTAGGGTCTAGCTGAATTAACCGGGCTCTAGCCGATTTGCGAACGTCTAGGTCGGTTCCCAAAGGCGGCATACGTACCGGAAGTTATCCTTTACCGACAGTTACCTCAGATAATTAACGTAGGAATGCCCTATGGTTGAACCCTTCATTTTGACCCATCATTCAATGTTGTAACATTTGCATACGATTTGGGTGGGCGAATTTAGCCAAATTTGGAAAAAAGGTGACGTCTTCGACGTCAGGAAGGGGAGTGACCGGGTACCAATCAAATTTACCACTTTTTTTTTGATAATCCAACTCAATCTTCATGTCCCTTGAAGGGCATACCTCTGTAAATAATCGACCCCCTAGTGTCATGGGCCAAAGGTTGAATGACTTCCTCTACATTTTTGGTTAGACACGGTGGTCTTCGTTTTGTTTGAAATTTGGTAAAGAGAATTGAAAGAGAGAAGAATAGGGAAGATTAGAAGAGAATAGAAAAGAATACAAGAGAGTAGTGGAGAATAAAATAGACAGAAGAGATTAGAAGAGAATCGAAGAGAATAGAAGAGAATAAAGGATAAAGAAAAGAGAACAGGAGAGAATAGAAGAAAATAGAGACAGCGAGGGAATATAGTTCATTATCATAAGGAATTGATTTCCTGTTGACAATGATTAGGCTGAATTAAAAGAAGATTTTAGGCATTGTTTATTGTGCACTATGAAAACCCTTTTTGTTTAAATATAACATCAGGAATTATGTGTCATTGACATAAATTCTCCACTCTGTACGCCACTGTTTCAAAATGAGAATTTGATCATTGTCATATACAGCTCTTTTCGAATTTTAGTGCTTCCCTTTGCCCTACTAATTCGAGCGGACATGAACTAACCTAAGCTAAACGTAAATACGAGTAGTAACAATGTACAAGTTCCAATGATTTACGCAACCCGAATTCCGCGGCATGACAGCGTTATTTGGTAAACAAACTTTTGTTACAACTTTGTTGCTCTGTGGTTAGAACATAGAACCGTGACATTTCCTCTTGATTACTGTGTAAACCAGCTTGGTTTGCCAAGCGGTATACTCGACCATGTGTTTGGTTCGAATAATAAACAAAGATGGAATACTTTCGTCACGGTTCAGTTGGCAACACTGAATCTCTTTGTGTCACCTGAGTCGCTTTCCAGGAGTAGCTCCGAGTAACTAGGGGTAGTTTCTGGAGTGATCTCACAGACCACAAACAAACAGGGGTAACGCTCTCGATGAAAAAGCGCCTCTGGGCGACTTTGACGGATGTCTTATCTGAGTGACAGTTTCCGTTGACTTTGATTGAAGGGACTTCTTAGCAACTGGTCTGGCTTTCTTTCGAATTTTTCCTGTCGAATTTATTTAATTCATCATTGATGGTTCTTGGAAAAATTCATAATTAGAAATTTCCTCATATTGTTTGCGATTGATTTTGGAGGAAATTTTCTTTTGCTGTCGCATGATTTTCAAGGTTGAGGTGAGCACATCTGTGAGATCATTCCTTCTTGTTATTTAGGCATTTTCGTATTATTATGTTTCATCATTTAATATATTTTATTAGTAAGGGGGGCATGAATATTTCTTCAATCAGGTCCAAGTAATTTTTTCTTCTTATTTCCATTTTCAGCCAGATTATAGACTTGATTTTTGCGGAATCGTGATCTCTTGCTGACAGGTTGAAAATGAACCTGATGCAGCAGTTGTGTGCCTTCTGTTTATTTATTATAGATCTGTTTCAAACAAGGTCCATACAGTTCTTCGCTGTTCGATTTGAAGGATAAATAGGATAACTCACGCCATGTATACGAAAGAAGGCCAATAGCGCCGAGTTCTGAGAAAAGACTCTGTAAGCTTTAGCTCGCACAAAACAATCATCGTTAGTTGTATAGACAAGAGTTCTATACTAGTTGGTTTTTTCTAAAGAGTGCGAAAGTACAATAATTACGGAGCACACTGTAATGCCTTGAGATAGCTCGACATGACTCCCTCATATTATATAAACCAACCAAATGCCATCATTTTTTGAATTCAAACCAATGAGAAAAGGACTATTCGAAAACACTGTCTCCAGCCCGTGGTATTTTCAATTCGGTGTTTTGCTTCTTCCTTATTTATACGTTTCCATAGTTACAACAATTTCTGTGAATAGAGAAACGTCAATTTGACAGTTCAACTCTTCAACTGACATTGATGACACATGATGAACCGCATTTAGTCCATAATAATTTAATATATTCGTGAAATTGTCTGATCGAATATACCTTCAAAATGCAGAATTTTCAAAATACTTTCACCCAGTTGCTCAAATTGTGTTGCGGTATAAAACACTCGAGCAAGCTCCCGTGGTGTTTCTAAGCAACACAGTTTTCGTGACAGCAAATTGAAAGTATTTTTTGAAAATTCAGCATTTTGTCGGAATAATACTACTGAAAAGTTCCCCGTATAGTTTCAGGATCTAGGTAAGTTAGTATATTCTACCCCAATACTCATACGAAAAACTCTTCAGAACACAGCTCAAGAGGAATGAATGGAACTAGGAAGTAGAATCACTATCCTCTGGAAACTTGATCTGGTTTCCAGATGGTTCAAAACAGATATAGGAACAAGAGCAGGAATATATGGATTGAGGCCAAAAAGGAACACAATAGTCCCACTTAGCAACAACACCAAAAGATTCCAAGCTGAGACACTTGCCATAAGGACATGCATACAAATGAATCTAGACAGTGGGTGTAAAAGAACATCTACATTCCATCTGCTAGCCAGAGAGCAATAAAAGCTCTGAATTCAATACAAATTAAATTTGGGAATGCCTTTAGAGCCATTAACAGGCCCAGAACTAGCGTTTGTTATTAGCAAAACCAGATGCGGAAACCTAATCAATGATGTTCTCAACCGCAACAGATCAAAGATACGCACAATTACTGACTTACTAGCCGGACACTGCGGCCTTAAAAAACATCTACACACCATGGGAATGAATAAAGAAACCGTGGAGTGTAGACTCTGTAGTGACGACAAAGAAACAGCCCCTCAAACATCTTCGAATGCGACTCGCTACTCAACAGGCGCAACACCTAGCTAATAGACTACTAAACCTGGTGAAAAATACAGGCCTATATAACTAGGAACCACTGACGACACAAAACAATAGACCTCTGCTGGTCTCAGTGTTAAGGGAAACCTCAAAGGTAAACCCAGTAACTCACTCGTCAGTCTTCACACAACCAACCAACCAAGTTAGTACATACGCAGCAAAACTCACTTCATTTTTATTTTGTGGGATCCTTTGATTGAAAATAAAAATTTCTTTGTTTCATACTATATGACTAATGAAGTGTTATTAGCCCCCAACAAGACCAAGTCGCCCCACATTGAACTCTTGATAGGGGAAGCATCGGCCAATACATATTTCTGTTCAAAAGAAAGGCTTAAAAAAACAGTAGCTCCAGTGAATTTTCACAAAACAGGTAAGAGTTCCAGCAGTAATTAAAATGGGGTTGAACTAACTGTTGCAGATACCACTGATGTGAACAAAAAGGGATGAAACGCAAGTTTCCAGCTCCTCGATACTGGAAGTAAATGGATGAATGATTCATGACAAGATAAATTCTATTTCAATGCTTAAAGGGTGGGAAACAGCTCCCGTACTAAATATGACAGATTATTATCGCGGTTCCCAAACCACAGGTTGAATGAAAATAACTCGTTATTTATGAGTGTATTGATGTCAATGTGAATCTCAACACTGTTATTATAGTGCAAAATATATCTTGCATTCGTAAATGGAATTCAACGTTGAGTGTTTTCAAGGATAGTGTTCTCTTATGCTAATGTGCATATGATACATTCACAAATGGAGTAATTAATGGCGGAATTTCATTGTACAATGAAAGTCTTTTGCTGCGCATTGGGTTAGGCTGATCAGATAAAGTTTTACTATAGCAAACACTAGGGGCGCGTTATAGAAAACTATGATGATAATAATAATGATAATAAAGTTAAAGTATCAGGTTTCCTAATCTATTGACGAATACGGAATAGAAATATCAAACACTTACTAGTCCAATGCAAAGTGGACAAAGGAGAAAGATTTGGGCTATAAAAAGTCCATGGACAAATAAATGTATGGGACAAGTTGCACTTGGAATACTGAGAAGCTGCATAGCAAGGGGTAGCAAACATACGAATGCCACTAAAACAGACAGATTTAAAAAAATCTAATGCTTCAATAAACGTACAAAATAAAATAATAGTGAAACATCTTTTCAAAAACAAGCTTTTATTTGGAAACAATTAAACGAAAAAGTAAAAAATTATATTTAAATTTTCAACTTTTTTAGAAACTTGAGGCTTTTTCATACACAACTTTATACGGAGTTGTATACTACGGTTCATCTTGGGAGAAATTTTCTTTTGTGATAAAAGAACCCGAAAAAATATTACGGCGTTTCTTCATTTATTTTTTCGTTTTCCACTTCCCTCGATACAGGTTCAGGAGTTGATTCGATCCATATTTTTTGAATATTCAATATGTTCTATAGAAGTGTATAATTTTTCGAAAAATATCGATTTTAAAAAACTTGAAATACGTCGAGAACTTCTGTAAACATACGTCGGCCTTACAACCCGAAGAAACATCATGTAAGTGACGATGGCCGCGAAAGCCTTTCACAATTCACGCCGAACTGTTTAAACTAAAATTCGAAAAATGTTACGAATTCGAATAGACGAAAAAATCCCACTGCAAATATGTTTCACGAAAATTATCGGAGAACCCGAAAATTTCGAAAAATCTGATATTCGAAATTTGCATTTCGGAAAATACGATTTATCTCAAGAACGGTTGATATTTTCACAATTTACACATTAGTTTGACCGTCTTCAGAAAATATACAAAAAAAATCAGAAAATTTTACCGTATATTCAATAGTCCAGGAAATATTTGGAAAAAAATTGAAAATCGAGATATTGACCGTACGAATGAAATTAATGAAAATCTAAAAATTGCTTCGTATACGTCTTCACAAGCTTTATCGATATTTCCATACCGTTTTTCTGCAGCTCTATTGAAAACTGGAAAAATATTGAAAAAGTAAATAAAAACTATGAAATATGTACTATTTCTCCAAATTCACGAAAAACTCGAAAACGAAACAGAATATCGAATAATTTCATATGCACAGTTCTATAGTAAGTACTTGAACAAAAATAAAAAAAAGATAAGTTTCTCCATTACTTCGAAAACGAATGGAGTAACGCTAAACCTGATGAAATCATCAATTCATGGTAAAAAATTAAGAAGACCACATCCCCCCTCACAAAATTTTTGATAATTTTCCCCCTACCCCCTCCCCAAAATTTTCTAGGTCCGGATTTTTGATAATTTCCTTACCTCTTCCAAAATTTTCCGGGAGCGTCGCGCCCTGATTATCGACTATTTTCTCCCCTCCAGAAATTTTCCTGGATTTTTGATTATTTACTCTCTATTTCTTCCCATTCCCCTAGAGTTTTTCGGGCACTTTCGAGTATATTTAATTTTTTTCCCTATTTTTCCTAGGACTTTGTGAAAATTTTACCATTTTTTTCTAAAACCAACAAAAACTCGAAAACGAAACGAAATATTGGAAAAATGTATCCGAACAGTTTTATTGTCTCCAAAGGGTATACAAAAAGATCCCACGAAATTTTGTGGCATCTTGAAAAAAAGATACATTTGTAGAACACATCCAAAAATCTACAAAAATTCTTTGTGAATTTCTTCCATATTACCAATAGTCCGCAAAATATAAAACAAAATACGAAAAATAAGTGAATATTTTATCGGCTTTTTTTCTAAAAAAACACCAAATACTCGAACACAAAACGAGATTTCAAAAATACTTGTGTAACTGTTTTATTGCCCTCAAACAGATCTACAAAAAGTTCCCCTGAACTTTTTTCATAAGTTGAAAAAAATTGTATTTTTGTGGGAAACATTTTTTATTCGAATTTTGGTGTTTTCAGGTCACGTTAGGTTCGGTAAGGTTAGATTTGGTAAAAAATTTGAAATACTGAATAATTTTTTTTTCAAATCCATTTCCAAGGTTACTTAAGTCTTAACGATAGTAGGCCAAGCTGTAGATAAAAATAAGAGCATTTTTTCACACAAAATAAAAGAAGCAAACGACCTATAATACTTTTTATAAGATAGTTCGTAAATGAAAACCCAAGTTTTTCCCCAGCAAAATCACTTTGTGGAATTTTTTAAACAAGAAATATTGAAAAAATTACTTATTTGGTTTTTCGGAAATATCTCAAAGATTATTCAAGGAATCGTGTGACAGTCAATGGAACTTTTGTAGAAATTTATAAAACCTACAGAATGGTTTTTTATACACCCCGGTCGGTGCATTTTTCACTAAGAAAATCTGGGAAAACCTTGAAAAAGAGACCATTCTTCAAAAATTCCTAATTTTTATAATTCTGGAGGTGGACTGATAGATAATAACATTGTGGTTCAACTGTGCGCAAGATAGTTTCTGTCCGATGTGTAGTTTTTCAAAATCGCGTTATAAACAATTTAAGGACAAATCTTTCTAAATGCGCCAATTTAAGGGGAATAATGTTATTCAAATTCTGTAAACGGCATATGGAAGTAGAGATCAATACCTACAGTTTGTATATTTTGGATTTTCAACTGAGAGGTGGGAAATGTGTTGGAAATGTCACTGGAAGTTACTCTAAATGCTTCAAACTGCACTCGAAGTCGCTCGTATTATCTTCAGTTCGATTTCGGGTGACTTCGGATGACTTCGGACGCACTTTGATGCATTTTGATCAACTTTCAGTGACATTTTCAACACATTTCCCACCTCTCAGGTGAAAATCCAAAATATGCAAATTGTAGATATTGATCTCTACTTCCAGATGCCGTTTACTGAATTTGAATACGATGATTTCCCTTGAATCGGCGCATCTTGCAAGATGTACCCTTAAATTGTTTATAACGCGATTGTGCAAAAACTACACATCGAACAGAAAACACCTTGTGTACAGTTGAACCACATATTATTATCTATCAGTTTCCGCAATATTGTTTGTCTAGCTTGAGACTCATAAATATAAAAAATAATTTAAAAATGGTTTCTTTTTCCCGAATTTTCTCAGTGCAGTGAAAATGCACCGATTCGGTCGTATGAAAATCCATTTTGTAGGTTTTGTAAATCTCTACCATTCCTTGAATAATCTTTGAGATATTTCCAAAAAATCAAAAAAGTTGAAATTTTTTTCACTATTTGTTGTTTAAAAAATTCCACAAAGCGATTTTGCTGGAGCGAAAACTGGGGTTTTCGTCAACGAACTATCTTTTAAAAATTAGAATACGCCATTTGCGTCTTTTATGTTATGGGGGAAAAAACCTCTATAGCTTGGTCTATAGTAGTTTTATGGTATAAACAGGAGGCCGAGAACAGTATTTTGAACACATTCAGAAAATTGATAAAAAATTCATATCGTCCGCAAGTGACGTTTTATAAAACTAACGATCGAAGATTGGACTTCAAAAAAAATTGTTCTTTCTGACTTTATGAATGGATCAGTTCACCTATCTATATTGATAGTGTCATTACCCATTAAGAACCCATTGGTAGGGGCCCCATCCCACTAGGTTTCTCCGTTCTCGAGTTATCCCCAAAAATAGTGTAAAAATCACTCATAACCTTTTTGCTCATCTGTGAAACATGACGTTCATAAAATAGTTGAAAGGATTTTCGATAGAAAACCAACGGTAAAAACCCCATTCTTTCAGCTCTTACCGTTCTCGAGATAGCAATTTTTTTCCTGCGGGTAGGGATTTTGGTCCTACGAGCCAGACTTTTTATTTTTCGCGTTCCGACTTTTTTCCCAGTAGGTGAAACCTGATGTTCGTTTACTGGTTGAATGTGTATTTTCAATTGAAACCTTCGGTACAACCCCATTATTCCGCTTTTACAAGATTTATAATATTAATATAAGATTTAATTGGCAGTATTATAACCTTTCTCCAGATAGCAATTGTTAGGGCTGGATTTTGGTCCTACGAGCCCGATAATCTAAAAAATGAAACCCATCCATGAAAACCCAATTCCTCTAGCTCTTACCCTCCTCGAAATATAATTTTTCGGGAAGAGTAGGGGCAAGGGGATGGAAAGGAAGGTATATGGGGGTAGCGGTTGAATACAGTTTCTTGACAGAAACCCATTTGTGAGAACCGCATTCCTTTAGATCTCTTGAAGTCGTGTATTCATATTATTGGTGTCCAATTATAGTTTCAAACGCATCGACGTCGTAGTATTCAAAAAATCCATACAACTTCCGAGCCCTTCAACTTCCGAAACCTTCAAATTTCGAGCTCTCACTTGTTTCAACAACAATGATATTTTACGCCTTAATATTTGAAAAAAAAAATTAAATTATTAAAAATTTCAGTTATGTTCTTCATATACCAAATATTTGTTATTATATAGTTCGATACTTTATAAACGGAATCTTGGTTTAAATTTTTTTTTGCGTTTTATAGTCACTTGTTCAATTTGATATATCTGCAAAAAAAGTCCGCGCTCAATGCTGGAATAGGAGCGTTTATCCAGCGATATCGTGACCAGTCAACATCAATATCAAACCTACTTTTACTGTTCACCCAATAACAAATGAGTGGAATAAAAGAATTGAATAAAACTGTATATCCCCAATGTCATACTTATAATTTACGGTAGCACGTACGATGAAGGAATGCACCGCAACGAATGATTTATCTAAGTATTGGTAGTGTCAGCAATTAAAAAATACCAATCAATTCAATCAGTATTACTAACAACTGCAATAAATTCATTACATTCTCCCAACTGATTGGAATGAAATAACATTGCTAAACAATAAAATTGTATAACAATTTTTTTCTTGCATGCTTGCTTTAATCAGCAATTCAATCAGAATCATTCAAAGCAACTTCCGTACCTAATTCTGATTATAACTATAATTGAAACTGACGCTCCTGAAAGTAATATTCGAAAGTAATACCCCAGACCATGACAAAGAGCAGACTGTTATTTTCTTCATAATTCTATCGAGAGTACCTTGTATTCTGACAATTTGATGAGACCATATGAAGAAGAATAAAATATGCTTATTGTAAATAAGAATGAATTCTTGTTGACAAACACAGGTAAAATTATAATCAATAAGTAAAGGTTAAAATAAGAAATATGTTAAATAAAAAGTTCATTATTTCAAAATTATAAAAGTAAACATTGAAATGAATCGTCATAAAACTCCGATAAACTATAATATGCCTTATGACTAAGTAGTATTTTTGTCACATTTCTAAAAATATTGTACCTTTCTTCCTCAACTTCACAAGGTAATTTATCAAACATTTTGACCCCATTATAGACCGGATAATATTTTTTTAGATTCGTCATGGGATAGGGGAGCTTTGAACTAGTTTCGCTTTGATGAGTATAATATGGGACATTATTTACTTCGTAATCTAATCTATTTTTGTCGATTAATGAAATCGTATCTAATATAAATACTGATACAAGGAACTGGATCCCATGTTCAATAAAGACTGGTTTACATAATTCCCTAAATTTCATTTTACATAGGTATTTGATTGCTCGTTTCTGTAGTTTAAACACTGACTGAAACAATTGGTTGTTACAGTCTCCCCAAAATGATGTACCATAACGCAAATGGAACTCACCACAGTCGAGCCACGAGATTTTAATAATTTAATAGGTCAAATTAAATTAAAAAATCCTAGCCGCAACTGGGGCTCGAACTCCGGACCTTTCGACTCAGAGTCGGACGCTCTAACCACTGCGCCACGCCCCGACATGCTTCTATCTATTTTCAGGAACTTTGTCTTCTCATTGTCCTCAGTTTCAGTTGGTGGAAAAGACTTTTTCTTCTTATTTTCTTAGCATTTCAAATTGCCGGTACATAAATTCTGCTTTCTTTCTTGATGATTTTCTCCACTCTCCTCTTATCAACAACCTCTTGGTAACCGTTTCTCAGTCTACCCACAGTTTTTCTTAGCACTCCTGATCACTTTCGTTTTATGATGCACTTATTTTGAAATTTTCTCATAACTACTCACAACTATTTACAATTTTTCGTATTCCTATGTTATTAAATTTATTTCCTCTTTATTTTATTAAAGTTCTCACATTTTATTCTGTCTGTTCTAATTTCACCAAGTTGTTATTTTGATTCATGATTTGATATTTCATTCCTTGTTTCTTATTGTTGAAATGTACGTGTTAAATTGACTGTCTACTAAATTCCATATACTGAGTGTTTTTATTCTAACTTTACAATTGATTTCTAATTTTCTTTAAATTAAATTTTCTCTTTACTTTTTGTGTGCTTTCAGATTTGTTTTGGGTTGTAGATAAGTTTGTTTGTATATTTGGTTTCTAATATAAAATTCTTTATAAATACTGCTATTCTGGGAAGAATTCACTTGCTGCGTAGACTGATGTTTTTGTCTCAAATTTTGAAATACTAAGTTTCTGACTGGTTTTAATTGAAACTATGGTAATGCTGATATGGTAGAGTACTTTAGAATAGAGGTATAGTATCTGCTTGGCTTTTCAGCTGTTTTTGATTGATTTTGAACTTTTTTCTTACTATTCTATTTTTATATACTACATTTATTTTCATATCAATATATTACATTATATTTAATGAGGAACTACATTGAACTTGACGAGAAAAAAATCTTGATGAAAAATAATCCCAAAACTTTCGGGATCCAATCGAATGTGAGTGATCCCGGGATTCTCAGTTTCAAAATAAAAAAAAATTAAATTGTTTTGCTTAAAAAATGAAAACTAAAAGAGCAATCTGGTTGCTCTAATGAAAGGAATTTTAAATAATTGAAATATGGGACAACCCGGTTGGATAATTAGTAACGGAGAAAAACTGGAAAAACCGGAAAATTTTGCGATATTTTTAAAAATTCATAACTCCGCCATTTATCAAGAAGTAGGATTGGCCTATCCCATGAAAGTATTGAATCATGTGTTCTTTATATGCGCACAAAACAGGCGCTGTCGGATCGTTAGTTTTGGCAAAATTGCAATTTAATTTTTTTTGCACTATTTTGCAGCGTGCGTGGATGCTCTAGTGATAGCCCTATTTCAATTTCTCAACCAGATTATGAAAGAAGAAGTAAATTTCTACAAAACGTATATTCTCATTTTGCGTTACAATGGTGCGAAATGGGTGAAACATGCATGCAAACATGACTGAAAACGGCCGAGCTCGCGTTAGATGCCGAGTGATAGGAGATTCCGGGAGATGAGGGGAATGCTTCTAATGAACGGCGCACGTGATAATACGCTTCACCTCATCTCCCGCTCACTTCTTCCACTCGACCGCTTGCACCAGCTTGGCCGTTTTCAGTCATGTTTGCGAGCATTTTTCACCCAATTCACTAATGATCTGTCAGAGCCTGTTTTGCGCACATAAAGTTCACATGAGTCAATACTTTCATGAGAAGGGCCAACCCTATTTCTTGAAATCGTAATTTTCCGGATTTTTCGGTTTTCCTTCCTTACTAATGATACGAACTGGTCGTGAAACATTCCATTTTGTTTGTAATTCAATTATCTACCATTTTTTTCATCGGAGCAACCAGATTGCTCTATTAGTTTTCATTTTATAAGCAAAATAATTTAAAAAAACACGTGTTGTGTTATTTAAATGTTTTTTTAACGAATTAATAAATAACAGTTGCAAGTCGAAAACGACAGAATATAACTACGGACTATCTTCCATGTTCTGGCACAGTCGGTTTTCTACTAGTATTTTTGTTAGGAAAAAATAGCTCTATTGATTGGTCTAAATATCGCTACGATTTCCCTGGATTTTCAGTGTATTTTGAGATTGCAAATTCTAGTTCCTGCAGAGTAATTTTACATTCAGATGTTTCAAGTGAAGTAGCTAAACCAATGAAAATTGTCAAATCACAGAATGTGATGTGAAGTGTCCTTACTGATACTAATGCTTGAGTAAACTAGGACCGACATTATCAGAATATCAA
The DNA here is from genome assembly GCA_944452925.2 of Chrysolina oricalcia. Classification (NCBI taxonomy): domain Eukaryota; kingdom Metazoa; phylum Arthropoda; class Insecta; order Coleoptera; family Chrysomelidae; genus Chrysolina; species Chrysolina oricalcia. Next base: position 20,618,384 of record OX101823.2, on the reverse strand, counting down.
CAAGACTTTTCTGCCGTCAACTAGGTATCCGAGTACCGGTAAAAACATTAGACGGGGATGGCATGTGTTAAATATGGGACCATTGAACCGTCGAAAAAGCCAGCAAAAACAGTTCACCGTTTTCGGCATCCTACGCAACAACCTCCGACGACAACAGCCTCGACGACGGCAGAGTATGAAGAAGCATCCTTTGTAATCCGCTCATATGCCGAAACTTTAATTGTATTCGAATAAACAATAAGACTTGATCGACAATTCAATACATGATGGACCTGTTCCGCGGGAGGTATCGGTGAGGTATGTAGCCGGGATTGTCCTCCTTTTTTGTTCGCTGCTACTAAATTTTCAGACGAGCTTTACACCGTACAATATTTTACCCGAGTCAATTAAAATTGCTCGAAAACAGTGGTGGCGACTAAAAAATGGAATAGGCTTGTGCGAATTCTGTTATCAACTCTTCTTCAAACGCTAACATGCAACAAACTCTGTATGAATATATCAGATTGATTAGTAAAGAAAAATACTGTTAGTATATTGGAATTCCTTGCAAAAACCGTAACCTTGCATCGTTTCAATATGAAATTGGATTTCGGTAAATTTGCTAGAATTTTTTATATAATGTGATGCTGATCAAATGTCTCCATTGCGCCAAAGCTCGAAATTCTGCGGTTTATATTGTACAGGGTGCTGAAATAAACTTGGCCGTTGTGAAGACATTTTTTCGAACATGTGAACTAAATCATTCACCTATGCATCGACTATTCATATGCCCAACATAAACCCACTATAGATTTTTGACAAAACTGAGCAGTGGAATCTCATTCATTCCCAGATATTTTGAAGGATACAAAGATCAAATCCAATTGATAATGTCAGCATCTCCTGAATCATACTGAGGTATTATATACAAGATGTTCTTTTTCTCATGAAGCCGCACCCGATCTGCTTGTTGATATATCCAAATACCTGGAATTCCAGATAACTCGGTGATAAACTCGATCATTTATGATGAAAGTTTAATCTGCAAATACACAAAATATAAATATTTTGAACATATTTCTGTGGAGTATTTAAATAATATGTGTAAATCCATAATTATTTACTACGAGTAGTAGAATAACTTGAAGAAATACAATAGAATCATTCAATTAAATTTGAAACAACCAATTTCATTATTCCTAAGAGAATTTCTCATGCTTCATTTTTAGATTCTGGATAGATTTGTACATAGAATTTCAAACCGAACCATAATCTCCCTCCCACCAATGACTAGCAAAACTACCAATTCGCAAAACAACATCTGTTGTAACCCGCCATAAATGTACCTGTTATATAACATAGTTGAATGAACTATTTATCTTTATATTAATTGTTTACAGATATACCTATAGAAGATTAAAACAATCAGTGTTGACGATGTTATTTATAGGTAGTATTGAACTTGTAAGACTGAAGCCAGGATGGATGTTGTGTTGCAGTGGTCAGTGTTATCTGGTACGTTGGCTACGTACGTCATGAACAGCACATAGGGCATTTGTCAAATGCCATTTTCGTTTATCGGATCCTGCATATAGAGAGGGACAAGTAAATCAGGGCTCTGACTCTATTATCATTTTCTGTATGTTGAGCATATCATCACTATTTCAGTTTTTTGCTACCTCGTCATAAATTATTTTTCCTTCCAAAGAATTTCATTTCATGAGATCTTGAAGTGTGTGATACTATACATGAGGAATTGTTTGTTAGTTCCTATTAATATCTTCTACATATCCAGGTTTCAGAATGAAAACCATGTTCATAGATTTCCAAGTTCGTGTTAGCCAGCGAAGTGCTGCTCTCATTTTGGAGAGTCTGCATAGTTCTGGCGCTAGATCTTCAATTTCCTGCAGCAGTAGAATAGGAAATATTCAATATGGTCCAGGTGAAAGTCTTTGGTTGGAGACTGTCGGAAATTTTAAGGCTGGGATTTGTGATGATATACTAGATTCGGAAGCAACTCAATTGTTGTTCCTACAGCTTCCAGTGAGTTTTTGGAGAAATCCCATGGGTTAGGGGAGATCGGTGACAGCCGCCATCTATGATCGTAAGCGCGAGCAACTTGGTCACATTTAGCACGTTTCGATACCCGACGTATTGCCGGTTAGTAATTTGCGAAACACGAATAAGACTAGGCGTAATTTAAGAAAATATTGTTTTTACTACATCAAGTAAGTATTAATTTTTAGATTCTTTTGTGAATATCTTCCTCAACATGTGTTTTATGTCTACTTTATTTAGACCGTTTGAATCAGCTTATATTTGTGTATGAAATCAATAATTAAGTGAAATTAAATTTTAAGGTTAGATAGTTTGTTTGGTGAACATTAAGTTGATGTATCTTTTGGTGCCAGTTGTAACATTACCACGGGTGGCGGTTGTAACGTGTTACAACCGACACAAATAAAAATTCCATATAAATTCTTACAGTTTTTTTTATTCCCTAGGCAAAATGAAACCAAGGGGGAGAAAAACAAATAGGGGCAATATACCGAAAGATACATATGAAGAGGCTGCAAATAAGGTTGTGAATGATAATTTTTCTGTAAGAGCTGCTTCAAGGCAATATGGGATTTGTCACGTATCATTGCACCGGTACACCTCGATTTTCCGGCTTTAAAATGAAAATGTGGAAAATCGCTCGGACCCGTCAATTTCTAATACGAGGGGGAACAACTTTTCCGCTGTTTTCATCCCCGTAACTTCAACCCCCTAACAGGGGTGAGCACAACCCCTTGATTTTGAATAGGGATGAGATACCTCATTTTGAAGATCTTATCGTGTACTATCTGACCTTAAAATTTCACTTCAAAAGATGCATCGATAATGAAATAACAGCGAAAATAGTGAGAGGCAATATGGAATTTCTCTCGAGAATATTATTCGTATCCGACGCATTTCAAAGGTATTGAGTGGTTGATTTTTTGTCCACAACAGTAGACGGACCTCGTTTTTGTACCTTAGTCTATCGTGAATTTTTAAGAACGGTACAAGTGTGTCAAAGCGATTGTAAATTTGTAGTGGAATTAAAATGGTGTATTCCGTAGAAGAAAGGGTGGAAATGATAAAATTATTTTTCCGAAATAACGACTCTGCGCGCACAACAGCGGATTTATTTAACGAACGACATCCTGGAAACAATGTATCCGCTGCTTACGTTGTGCAACTGGTTGCCAAATTTGACGCTACTGGTTCAGTTGGAAACGAAAAGAGGGTGCATGAAAGAGACGAAGCGAGGGACGTGGCTGTCTTAGGTCATATAGCAATGGATCCGACCGTTAGTACTAGGAAATTGTCCGATGTATCTGGTGTTTCACGCACAACAATTATGAGAATCCTGAAACGACATAAATTCCATCCTTATAAGATACGATTGGTTCAGGAACTGAATGAGGATGATCCCGATCGCCGACTCCAGTTCTGTGAAGTGATCAGTGAAATAATTAACGGCAATCCAAACTACATGTTCGATATCTGTTTTTCGGACGAGTGTTCATTTTACCCTAACGGCATTGTAAACCGGCATAACTGTCGGTATTGGTCAGATGAAAATCCAAGATTATTCCGTGAGGTGTCTACACAGCGCCCCCAAAAATTAAATGTTTGGGCGGGTATTTATGGAAATCACATAATCGGCCATTTTTTTATACCCGGTAATCTCACAGGCCAAATTTATCTCGATCTATTGGAGAACGCTATTTATCCAGCCCTCGTGCAAATATTGGAGAATGCAGAAGACCATCAAACGATTATTTTCCAACAAGATGGCGCACCACCTCACTTTGTTCAACCGGTGCGTCAGTTCTTAGATGACAATTTTCCTCACGCCTGGATTGGAAGAAGGGGACATATTGAGTTGCCACCCAGATCACCTGATCTGGCTCCACTGGACTTTTTTCAATGGGGTCACCTGAAATCCAAGATTTACGCTACCCAGCCTGAGTCACTGGATGATTTGCGAACTCGGATCATTAATGAATGCCGTCAAATTACACCAGAAATCTTGAGTAATGTACGTGAACGTTTTCAGCAAAACTTATATTACTGCATGGAAGTGGATGGTGCCCATTTCGAGCATTTAATAAAGTAATCACAAAAGTACGTACTCTTCCACTATTTTACCTGTCATTTCGTTATCGATAGATATTTTGAAGCGAAATTTTACGGTCAGATAGTACACGATGAGATCTTCAAAATGAGGTATCGCAACACCCCGCATCCCTATTCAAAATCAAGGGGTTGTGCTCACCCCCGTTAGGGGGTTGAAGTTACGGGGATGAAAACAGCGGAAAAGTTGTTCCCCCTCGAATCAGAAATTGACGGGTTCGAGTGATTTTCCACATTTTCATTTTAACGCCGGCAAATCGAGGTGTTAAGTTTTCGTTGGACCACACTGTATATGTGATCGATCGTGCATTTCCAACAATTGAAAATCAATTTTGACACTTGTCACGTTGATCATTGGTATGACAGCAAATAAAAAAACTATTAAAGCTCGGTTTTTCGAGGCCAGTTACCTTCAGATAAATTAAGTAATGGTTTAGAATGCGCATTCCAATGTTGTTCAGAAAGTTCACATTCTAAACCATTACTTATTTTATCTGGAGGTTAACTGGCCTGGAAAAACCGGGCCTTGATGACGAAATTAGAGTAAGATGATAAATTAGTTAGTAAGATTTCGAAAAAAAGTCATTTGAAAAATTTGTTCAGGATTTCATTGTGAAAATTTGCGAAAAGTGAAATAGCTATTTTTTTTAATTAGTACCCGAAAATATTTTTTTCTCAAATCTGTGTATATAAATATTAAATTGAATATGAAGTAACTTGTTTAAATGATTTTTTTTTTTTCAAATCATATCATCTTCCCCTACCTTTGGTCACTTGGAATATTTTTTCAATTCGCTGAGTTATCAGTAATAACGTGACCTGTGTACAATTTGATTTTCAGGTTGTAGGCATGTACAATCAATTACCCACAAATGTGTTGCCAACACTCTGATTATGAACTTTTTTTATATCTTGATTACTTTATCGCCGACACTGAATACCTATTTACTATCGTAATTCTGGAATCATATATTGGTATGCCTCAAAAACTAGTTAGTCAGTGTTGTTCTTCAGAGACTGTGTTTTTACTTTTCAGTGCACTGGCATTTCGTAACACTACATCTTGGAATGAAATGAAAGTGTGTGGTAGAGAGAAAAACACCTTCTCTGCTCTGTTAGATAACTTCGAGTTATCGAAATGGGCACGGAGGAGTGAAGTGCAAGTGTGAAGACCCAGTCTCTGTTTCCATTGTGTGCAACACCACAGTTGCCAAAATATCCATTATTCATGTTTAGGTGGAATGAATTTGAAAAATTGTTCTATCTGGTAATGAGAAAGATAAACCGCGAAGTTATTTTGTATGACGGCAATCACACTTGCAATTTTTTTCAGGTCTCAACAATGATTTCAAATATTTCGTATTGTATGAACGGCAGTATGTGCAACCCGAAGGACACCATTCCTTCACTAAAGCGTTCCAAGTGGCCTTTGCTATATTTTTCAATTTTAATTTGAAATACCCTGCGAACATTTCTTTGTCTTTAGAATTCATCCAGAGATATGTCCTAAAAATACATCCGGACTCTGGGACCAAGTCCAAAAGAGCTGGATTAAAAAAAGTGTTAAACTTAATGAACAGAATGCGAAAATTTTAATAATGTCTTTGATATTCCTTTTGATTTTTTATAGAAAAAAAATTACTTTTTTAACTCAATTAAATTGTTTTCTGCAATGAAATAGTTTTTTTTCACCTTTCACTTCCCTTAGGACTGTTAATATTTCGGAAATCAATAGATTTTCAAACTAAAAATAATAAGTATGCTAACTCCAAAAGACTGAAACAAATGATTATATGTGTATGTACTCAATAAGTTTGAACCATATGGAAAACTTTCTCAATTTTAATTTAAGGAAAGGAAGTTATTCTTCATAAAAACTTCTGCATGTTCTACAATCTAAAATACAATCATCAGATATAATTTTTTTTTTCAGTAGTACTTAGGTATATGAGGTTTCTTAAACAATATGAATCTCACTCAAGAGTAAAGTACTTTTATTTTTGACAATATCGAAAATTAAGTCTTTCTTTCATTGTTAGTTTTTGTTGTGTTTGACCATGTTGAACTTTTTATACTTAAACAAAAAGCTGTTTTTCCAAACCTAACAAAAAAAAATAAAAAAAAATTTAAAAATAACAAAATATTTTTTTATATCTGAAAGTAATTTTCATTTCTGAACAACATTGTTTCGTAATAATTTTCGATATTGTCAAAAATTTCACTCATCATGAGTGAATTTCATATTTTTTGAAAACCGCGTATACGACTGAAATAAATTGATATCTGATGATTGTATTTTGGATTTTAGAATATGCAGATTTTTTCATGAAGAATCATTCTTTTCCTAAGATTATTAATAAAAAAGTTTTCCATATGGTTCCTTAGTGAGAGATACTGTATATACAGTCACCTAAGTTGGCGATAGAGGGAAAACATTTTCATTTTTCGATAAAGGAAAAGAAACATTATCAATAAAGGGTCCTGCATGTTCTAGACTCTAATTGTGAATATTCAAATCTTGAAATTCGTTAGTTGTATACGAGTAGTATCACAAAATATGAAATTGGTACAATAAGAGAATACTTTTATTTGTGACAATATCGAAAATTGTTACCAAGAACAGTTGTTCAGATTTGAGAATCACGTTTGAATATGAAATCTCTTGCACCTACGCAAGCTGAAAATTAAAAAAAAATAGAATTTCTCTGCAATAACACAAACAGGTTCAGCTAGTTTTAAAAAAATCTATTTGTTTTTCGTAGATGAATATAATTTTGAATTTGAACATGCTTAATAATTCTGAACATTTTTTCATTTTAATAATTTTCGATAATCTCACGGATAAAAGTATACTTTACTCCTCTGTGCCAAGTTCTTGTTTTTTGATACTAATCGTACAACAGTGACAAATTTCGAGATTTGATTATTCTGAAGGAGGTTTTTGAACAAAACAAATTATTAATGTTAGTATGCCAACTCAAGTGGATACGCTCTATATAATTCATGGTATTCGTAGAATTCCTTTTTTTTTTGGTAAAGTGAATTACAGACACAAAGAACACGCTTAGGATCTGGTCGCAGCGACCAGGTCGTATGCTTGGTTCTTATATTGATACTTAATTGTCAATAGTACATTTAATAAATTAAAAGTAATATTACATATTTGATTAAAAATCCAGAGGAAATTTAAACAAATACTATTTAATTTCACAGTCTCAACTATGTTGACCTAACTTTTCAACGGTAAATTTACAAGAGCTATGTAATTTCACTGCGGAAATTTACATATATATTAATTAATTTTACATTATTGATTCTGATGACACGATTTTTCAATAGTATATTCACATAAAATATGTAATTCCACATCTTGAAATTAATGAGTTATTGAAATTTCAGTAGGATTATTACGCTAGTTGTTATGTGATTTCACGAATTAAATTATCAAAATTATTTAAATTTCAACAGTATATTTACGTGAATACTTATGTGTTATTACTTATGAAATATACTTAAGATCTGTGTTATTTCGACTCGAATGTGGAATTACAGAACATTACGTTGGCAACTAGATGCCAACGTAATGTTCTGTAATTTCACATATTCCTTTTTTCAGTGTGGAATATCGTAGCAAAACACTGCAAGAAATGTACCACGTTCAATTTAATGTAAGTTTCGGTCCATTCAAAGATATAGGTTTCAAAACTGCCACGGATGCAAGAAATGCCAAACGCAGAATTCTACAACAATACCCCCGAGTGATCGCAAAAAAAAACTACCATATAATAGCCGTTGAAATGGCGTGGAGAGGTGGCGAAGCGACTTTCTGTCTAATAAGTTATTGTAAAGAAGAAGTCGACCATAAAGGAAATTCTACAGGTAAAATGTTGACAAGCATTTCTGTCTGGAAGTATAATTTTTTTCTCTATTTTTAGGTAGAATAGAAAACAACCCCATATTTACTAAAACTGCTCAAGGAGGCGATAAAAAGCTTACGGCAAATGATTGGTTCAGAATACTATAGAAACAAAAATGTGCCCTGTAAGATTATTCAAAAAGCTTCTCAGCAAAAGATGCGATAATAATAAATCGGATAGGTTTTTCTTAACCCCGAATCCTTTTTGGAAAAGACCAGAATCTACTACCTGGTACATTGCCCAATGGGAATAAATCAAATATCGAAATGGACCCGAGAAGCAGCACAGACAATCGGAATCAAGGAAGGAAAAATAACTAACCATTCTAACCGATCAACAGCATGTGGTAAGATAGCTAAAAGTGGAATTCAAGAACGGTAACCAATAAAAATCACAGGACATAACAGCACATCTTCTACTAAACCATATCTTCAAATGGATCCCTCTCATCATCTGGATATAATTAACAAAATGAGAATCATGTATGATATTGAATCAACCGGTCTATCAACAACTGCCAACAATCTGTCAACCCCTGTTCCAACTTCATCTGCCCAATCGTCTTCATTAAATACCAGTCTCTCATCTAATATAAATAGCAATGAAAAACAAACATTCGTGACCTACACACTTGCAATTTTTATTACTACTGTACGGATACAAAATAAAAATAATAATTTTCTCAATGTACATATAATAACGAAATTGTTAGAAAATGTCGGTGTTCATTATCAATAGAATTCTTTGTTGTTGGTTTTAATCTACCTCATTCAAGAAATTATCTTGTCGTAATCACACGACCTTTCAATTTTAATGGATTAAACCATCAAAATATTTTTTGCATGAGTGTGCTTTTTGATAAATAATTTCAAACTAAATTTTATCAAATTATTGTGCATTCAATTATTTTCTAAGCAAAATCATGCTCAAAATATTTTGATAGTTTATCGATTAAATTTATAGGTCTTGTGATATAACATTATAATACTCCATCCACCGCCTGGTCTATATTATGTTCTACAAATCGCACCGCTCTACGCTTCCCTTCCGAAACAAGCATAAAACGGCAGTCGGTCCGTGATCTAGTAGCCTCTTACCGAGATCGAGCATCCCATCGTTAAACTCTGCGGTTAACCTGCGGTTTGTGTACTTGGTTTCGAGAAATGTTTATCTACTACTGTAAAATGAGATTGTGAGTGTTTGCACAGCGCGCTAAAATATCACATATTTGTGGAATGCCGAACGCGGCCGCAGAACGATGTTTAATAGGAGAAGGATATTAGTTAAAAATTTACAGATGTCCATGTTTTGTGGTTAACTATATATTAGAATTTGCTTTGTTCCAAAAATTGGATTTGAATTAACGCTACCTTCTGAATTCAACATGAAGCTTGTATTTCCTATAAACGGATTTGACCAATGAAGGTGATCCATGATTTGCGTTTTCTTTCATCGTTTTATCCTTAGCAGATTTTTTTATTTATCTGTATGATAGCAACTTAAGGTGGCCATTTGATCAGGCTTGACAAACTAATCCGACAGAGGAGCCACTAGCCATTCGAATGAACATTTATCCAAGTATGCAACCATAAAAATGAAGCATTGTTACCGACATCAATCGCTACTATCATCGTAAAATGAAAATATCACGCCGCTGAGCAGTGATGTCAGATGACACAATTATTACCGTTTTATTTTATATATTCAATCATTAATTCATATTCTGGCTGAATAATATCTAGAGAGATATGACTTTTGACAAAAATGCCGTTGAATAATGTTCTTGAAATATCAACTCCCATGTTTTGTAGTACAAGCCTGGATAAAGAAATAAATATGAAATCAAAGATTTTTATTTTTATAAATGCTTGGCAACATGCATTTGTATGGACACGCAACAAGTATTTAAGGAATTTGGGAATCCCTAATCCCTTTCTGCACCCTCGAATATATTTGGAAAGATGGGAATTGGGTACCGTTAATTACCTTTATACTTGTTACCGTAAAGGGTCATATACGAGTTGGGTGCGACGGATTTCTTGAATAATGTCGTTAAGGGTGATTTGAGAAAGTATTATCACACGTTCTTAGATACTGCAGAAAGGGTTGTTTGGGCAACTGGGCGCAAGGACTACCGGGCGCAGGGACGACTGGGCGCCAAAAAATATCTACTGATCATAATTATTATCATAAATTCATTTTGAGTGTAGTATTTTATTAGTCTGATCTAACCTGACCGAAATAACCAAGCTCGCAAGTTCATTTTAAGTGTAGTATATAAAGAAAAATGAAATAACAAAATTTGTGAATGTAAATCTTTATTAATGACTGTGGCTTACTGGCACCCAACTCCCAAGTATCTGGCACCCAACTCGCATGATAGGTTTTACTACCTGGCTCGGCCGGCACCCAATTCGCAAGCTTCGATATATTTACCAGATTGCAATGGATGATTTCGTTTGTGTATGATTCATTTCAGCGGATTTGTAGGTTGATCAGTGCAGTGTTTTAATTATTTGTGTAAAATAAGGAAATTGTTATTTTTGGATATTTAAGTTTTGAGTGGTGAAAAAAAACATGAATTCGGGTAGGTAAGTGAAATGTGTGATCAATGTAATCGTGGTAGGTAAGAAGATATTTCTTGTTTCTCTATTATATGGAGAAATCGTTATTTGAAAATCAGAAAACTGCAATAATTGCGGGTTATGTTTGATTGCAGTGGCCGGAGAGACATTTCTTGTTTCTCAATTATAATGGTGAAAAGTTATTTGAAAATCAACAAACTGCAATGAGTGCGAGTAATGTTTGAGGGCAGAGACTGAAGGCTGAGGTCTTCAATAACGAGCACTGGCACAACAAAGTGTTGTGACTAAGTGAAGCTGTCACTTTTAGGCAAACCGGTGTGCGTTTCCATAGCTCACAGAGTTTTTACTTTCCTTCTTAGGGCTTAGGCAGGTGAAAGAGTGTTTTGAGTTGATTTATATAAATATAAAATCAGTCATTATACACGGTGGCCTGAAAAAGAGTGTTTCAAGATGATTTATACAAATGCAGAATCAGTCATTCTGGATGGAGGCCTAAATAGTATATTACGATAGAAGTGCACAAGTAAGCTTTTAAAGCACGCGCAACGAGTTTTAGGTAATTTGAAATATTTAAATATAAGACATTTTAATATAGCAACGTCCGGGTCAATTCATCATTGAAAATAAATTAATAAATGTATGTGGATATGTATTGAAACGATCTATGAATTCAATAAAACCCTTCCATACTATAGTGACTTTTATTTCAGAATCTGATTAATGAATTAAAGAACAAAAGAATATATTGAGCTGCCCCTCATATGCACCAATACACGCCTATGATGCGACAAAATTTATAAAAGAATTTATAAAAAGCATTTCTCGCCGCTCAATGCGAATATTCGTCAACATCTTTTATTTTACTCAATTCATGGTGCTGTGCTTGTTCATTGTCATCACCCCAAATTCCAGTTCATTCATAATTTTGAAGATAATGAATTCTACTGTGGCGCAATCTAATCGCAAATTGCTGAACTGACTCAGTGAGTAATAAGTTGCAATTTCTTATAAATTTGCTAGATTTTGGAACATTGCCGCCTAATTCTGAGTGCTGCTCGCATTTCTCAAAAACAGTGTAAAAAATTGGTCTATGTTAGGTTTTGAACGATTTCAATAGGTCTTCTTGTTGACACATTACAAAAACGTGAATTTCATCGATTTGTTGACTTCTGCAAAAAAAAATCAAGAATTTTTTGAAAAAAAATAATTTCGAAAGTGTCAACAAGTACTCCATTCCGTTCCAAATATATTTACCAATTTTGAGTTATTTACGTGTCACCGATTCGCCGTCCGAGCAGTAGCCAGCATGCATGCCATTGAACGGCCACCTTAAGATGGCAAGTCAAAAGCGGTTGCAGTAACAGTGTGTATTGAAAGTGGAATAGCATTCCATAAAAGTATAGAGAGGAAAAACCACGAAATGATGGATGATCCAAGAATTGTTTGCTGTAGTGATAAACAGCCCAAGAATGTGCATGGATACCTGGCTATAGGACCCTTGGCTGGAAATTCAGACAAATGGTACAATGGTACAAGTGACAATACTGTGAATTTACTAGTGGAAATTGATCTATCAAAAAAACTATTATTTGAAAAGCATGAAAAGTGTAAAATATAATGGAAGAATAAATCGCTACTGGATGAAAAAGTGATGCATTTATCAGATATCAACCAAGGAGTTTTCAAACGATAAAAACAACAAGGAGCCAAGAAACGAGTATCTTAATAAAAACGAAATAGATGAAAACACCAGGAATTCAATTCCTACAAAAACAAGAATCTCAAATATGGGTCAAAAACATAATGTTAATACAATAAATAATAGAACGTATGAGTCAGGCATTAGGAATGACGACACCAATGAAAGAAAACCCCAAAATATGGAATTCAGTCAACCCAACACAAGTACTGATAATGCAGAAGGCGAAAATGAACTTCAGAATAAATCTTCGAGTTCGGCATACAAGGACAACAATGACCCACCCAAGAATGATTTTACTTTTGTAAAGAATAAAAAAAAGGAACGAAAACTTGGGAAAACTAGAAAATCCTAGGATATACCTATACAGGTTAAAGAGAAATGTAAACGATGTCCATGACCTGATATACATGGAAAATAAACTCAACAGGAACCCTAACGAAACACAAGAAGCTACAACGGAAAACGTCATAGTGAAAGAACTTGAGACCGATGGATGCCGCCTTGAATGTTTCATGATAGGAGCTGACTTCAGACACAAAGATACCCTATATAACACGTCATTTTGGCCTCAAGGAGTTGGATTCAAGTGGTTTGATCTCAAACGCTACAATGATTATAATGGGAATGGTGAAAATAATGATTTTTTAGCATAAATTACCCCTACATGGTTTCCGCATCGGGTTTTGCTACCTCTACATAGAGACAACTAGTAGTCAAAACGTTGAAGCTCAATTTTATATTTTACTTAAGCTTTCGAAGTATCAGGAATAAACACACCTTGTTGAAGTGGAACTAGGTCAATGTGATTATCCTTTATTTCTTTCATCTACTGAAATATGGTTGTTAAGCGATGAAATAAGTCTCTTTCCAATCCATAATGATTATCTACTCGACAGCTTTTGTCGGAAAGTATACAGAGGAGAGGGAACCGCTATTTGGGCAACTCGTTTTCCTATGGATCATATGTGTATTGAGATAGATTTTGAGGTATGTGGAGTCGAATTTAAAACATAAAATAATTTTAATCTATAGATCACCCACAGGTAACTTCCATGTTTTCTTGCACTTCTAAATGAGACTCTCACAGTCAATTCAGAGATATGGCTAACTGATGGAGACTTTAATGTGAATTTCAATACAACACAAGAATAGATGGTATATCTACAAACATGGAGGCAAGTACTAAAATAGCAGATACCAAACTATGTCAGATCATAGACAAATCATTGCATCAGCATGTAAATCACTCTTGCACCCCACCCCAGGAAAAAAATCTGGCAACCAATAAAAGAATATTTTCCCAAAAAAAAATCTTACATGACAGAAATACTTGCAAATGAGTATTGGGATTCTGTGTATGAGGCAAAAACGATGATAAATGCAATAATTTCAAAGACATATAATACTGAATTACTTCAATATGGCATTTCCCTTACAATATGTGAAAATGCAAAGAAAGGTAATACCTTTTTATTTAAACCTCTAGCTCACACTTGAGACAATTGTATATTCTCCGAAATAATCATCCTGATCTGAAACCTTTATACAAACAGAGGCTCAATCAACCTAAACATCTTGTAGAAAATAAAAACAATTGTCACTTCAATAACGTTATTCTGAATTCTGAGAAAAAATAAAGCATCTTGGTCACTCATTGATACTCTTGAAAACAAAAAACAATTCAACAATTAAACCTAATATGCATATTACTCATGATGATCAGATCGTAATTAGGAAGTGTCCAATATATTCAACAACTTTTTCATAGAAGCACCCAAAAAATAAGTAAAAGTATACCACCATCAAATATATTCGACAATTCTGAGAGAAGCCAAGAGTAACTTACAGTCCATGGTTGCTCTACCTTTCATAGAAGACGAGATGGTTCGCATATATGCAAAACTTAAAAAATAACCATCATCAGGACCTGATGATCTTCCATGCAATATCATCAAGGGATTAAGCTCATAAGGCCAATTAATGGAGCATTTTTTCCTAACAAAGATACTAGTAGAAAACCAGCTGTGTCATCACATGGAGTCTTTCATGACTGTCTAGTCAGTAGTTAAATTCTGATATGTTTTCGACTCGCAACTGTCATTTATTAATTTATAAAAACATTTAAATAACAAAAAGGTTTTTTAAATTGAATTGCTTATAAAATGAAAACTAATAAAGCAATCTGGGCTACGAAAAAAAAAGAATTGTAGATAATTGAAATACAAAAAAAAATGAAATGTTTTACGACCTGATCGGATCATTAGTAACGGAGGAAAACCAGAAAAACCAGAAAATTTTGCGATTTTTTTTTTAAATTCGTAGCTCCGCCATTTTTCAAGAAATAGGGTTGGCCCTTCTCATGAAAATATTGAATCATGTGTACTTTGTGTGTGCACAAAACAGGCTCTGACGGATCGGTAGTTTTGGCACAATTGCAATTTCAACTTTTTTTTGCACAAAAAAACATACACTGCTTACAATTGTTTCTACCCACACGAGTTTATAACTCGCTCCGAGGCAGTCACTGTATATCCTAACAATTTAGGCTTCGTTGCACTATATATTTTTGTATAAAATAAATGTTAATTTCTCTTTCATTTCGTCGTCGTTCAATGATTCATGAAATAAAAGTCATCTGAAGAGATCTGAAGAGAGATACGCCTGACGAAGTCTAGTGACCAAGTTATATTAGCAAAACAATATCTTAGTTGAAGCCAGAAGCCAACAGTAGTGATATTTGTCAGAAAAAAAAAACACTACGAAGCATCAATCCACTGATGAAGAGGCCATTTTCTCTGCGGTCTTTACGATAATTGGCCAATCCTACAGTGGCCCCTTTGATTGTCAATTACTAAAACTGGACTTCTTCAACGTCAGCGTACATCAACTTACCTCGACAAGGGAACTTAGAAATTGACAGTAACACCTCAATTTCAGAGGCAGTATCAATCAAGTAGCTTGGGGTAATAGTTTATAAACATTTACGATGGGATCTACAAATGACCATAGTTGTAAAAAAAATCAGAGGATTTCTTGGCATAATTATTTGCAAGACACAGATCACTTGAAAACTGTATACTATGCTTTCATTCAATCGCAACTCACCTACGGAATCATAGGATGGGGTGGTGTGACGGACACTTATTTGAGTAAGGTGAATGTGACTAAAAAATGAATACTGAGAATAATGATAAAAATATAAAGAAAGCTAAATTTTTTATATTCGTTAGCTATACTACCAGTAAATTTTAATCGAAACCCACAAAGAGAAAATAAAACTCCAACCAGTGGAACATGATCACTCCACCAAACATAAAAAACAAAATTAAAAAAATCTCAAATCTGAAAAAACTGTGAGTTATGAAGGTTGATTTTTTAAGTTCAAAATTATACAACTACATACCAGTACAACTCAGAACCATAATTAAACTCGGCACTCTCAAATATGAAATGAAGCGATGGCTCCACAACACTGAGAGATCAATATTTAGCAAGAATACACAAATCTAGGAAATGATTAACAAAAAAACTGAGATGAATATATTTGTATTTGTACATGTGTGTAAATCTATGTATATCTGTAACGCCCTGATTGCCTGAACATAAAGATGATAGCCGTAAATTGAATCATATTTGGAATCCCCTTCTTCCAACCGTAATTCCCAGGCCACAGAAAATTTGTCAACAATTAATTACCCCAACCCTAAAACCAGCCGACTCTCAGGTAGCCATCCACCTATAAATACCAAAGTGCAACAAACATCAGACACCCCTGAAGAAGTACGGCGGAAGCGAGATCTTCGGCGACGCTATTGTACGCATCCACAGCTTGGGGGCAGTGCGCGAACAGTTATAGGCAGAGGATACAGGCCTTCTTCAATGTCTGCCTGAGGATGGCAACAGACGCACCACAATATATGCCCAACAGGTTCATATATCAAGACCACCCGGACTATATCGACAGACTGATAAGACAACATATGGGGACTACTCTAGACATATAGATACCCACACGAACCCGCTGCTCACGGAGCTCCAAGAGAACAGACGTGAGCAAGACGACAGAGACAGACACAAATACAGACGTCCAGTAAACCAAGGAGACAACGATACCCCTGAAGAAGTACGGCGGAAGCGAGATCTTCGGCGACGCCAACGTCTACTTCAACAGGCACCAAATCTCGATTAATCATGCTTTTATGTTTCAGATACCAAGAAGAACCGACCAAGAAGTAAATTCAATTTCAGTTAAATCAATACACAGCACTCGGCCCTCAGCCGAGAGTTTTTTCAGGCTTCAGCCAGTTTCAGGGGGGCAGCATGCACATAAAGTAAAGTCATTGTTTTAAAAAAAAGTCAACTCATGTCAGATATAAGGGAGCTTCAAGCCGAGAATGGGCTGGGCACTCCATATCAAACGGTAAGATTTTATTCTGCTGATCGCCAATCATCAGGATGAGGAACCGATTTAACGAGCGGTGGTGGTGGATAGGGGGGTGACCTTTCGAGTACGTACGAGTGGTTCATCCTTCCGGGCCTCAACCCTAGGGGGACATCATATCGTCTTTTGAGATCAAGGAGCAGGCAGATAGAGACCTTGTTACCTCATTAGACCACGACACGAGGAGTAGGCAGATAGAAGCCTCGTAGTCATTCTCTTGAAAATGGCTTCAAAGCAGGAGCCAAAACGTCGAATTAAAAACTCTCAACGCGGTTCAACTCATGAACTCAGTAATGTACATATATCTGACAACGAAAACCTTTCCGAACATCTGTATATGAGTGTATATGTGGATGTAAATGTATGTGTCTATGTATACATTTGTAAATGTGTACTTATTCGTTTCCTGCGTATGTGGGTATATAAGTGTGTACTTCTACAGTTGTATTATAGTTATTCTAAAACTATGACTTCACAACGTTTCCTATATTTATTTATTTCTCTTTAAGTAATTTAATAGACTTGAGAATGAATAAACAAAAAGGAAAATAAATAATGCACACCGCACATTTGCATATCACGTACAAGTTGGCACAACCACCACCAATATTTCTCCTAACACACTTTGTATTTTTTAAAACTGAAATTGTTCATTTTACAAAAATCCATATTCATTTTATATTTTTACTTTCGGTTTTTACCTTCGTCATCAACTCCCAGAATCCAACAACATATTTTGAAACATGTTGTAGAGTACCTTAACGAAAAATCTGCTACTTGAAAAATATCTGAACTGGGCTCCTACGCATTGTACAAAAGAAGTGAGCTCAGTACTTGGAAGGCGTTTTAACGATTGAAAGATGAGGCGTTTGGGACCGAGAAATTGGCCAGCAAGATCACCCGAACTTAGTCAATTTGATTTTTATCTGTAGGGTTCATGTGAAAGATATGAATATAAAAAACCGGTACCTTCAAGTATTAAGCTGTTACAAATGATTACCCAAGCCTTTGATGATTTGGATCCGAATGTAATCAAATATGCCAAGACAAAGGCGGTGAACACCCCATTTTTTAAGTGCTTAGAAGTAAACGGGAAGTAATCTTCAAGGTATTCAGGACATTCATATAATAATTGAAGGGTGTGGTGTGGTTAGAAATAATTAAATCTGAATCAAATTACTTCCAGTAACAACATTAAACAGTATTCATTGTCGATACGACGTTCCCAATAAGAACAATTTATTTATATTGACCGCACGCCGCGCCATCTGTGAAAAAATACAGCCATCCGCCATCCACTAATCGCTATCCCCTCTCCAAGTACTAATATATTTAGGTTCTGTATATTCCGGTTCTACTTTTTACATTTTATATTCTGTTTGTCAATTTAAGGTCATAATATGTGATTTTTGGATTAGACGATTTTAATTATTATGACTTTCTAACATTCATTTCTTCGTATGTCGGCTTTTTGAAAGTCCAATATGATCATTTCAGATTCTGAGAAATTTTGTTTAAAATGAAATTAGGTTATAGTAATGTACTGGTTTTTTAAAATTATCTTTCAATTCTTCACCATTTCTTTAAAATTAATTCTTATCTAGTTGGGTTCTCTAGCAAAACGGTACTGAATTTTTAAGGTTCGATATCTTCAATTAATTTACAATTTCTGTGTGACATTTTAACGTTCTGATGGATCATATGTAATCTATCCAATGGCCTATTAGGATATCCAATCAGTAAATAATCATTATCGAACCTTATTTAAATCGAAAGTAATAAAATGATAACAACTTCGACAATAAACGCTAGTGAAGTTATAGTAAAACGCCAAGAAGGCACTCCATATGTGTTAATTTACTCATTTATACTACTGATAACCGTATCACATATACTGTTGTATGTGAACATATGTATCTACGTGGAGTGCATAACGACTTTTATATGGCTCTTTAATTATTGCTAAAGTTCACTGAAGCGCACTTAAATGAACATAAAACTTGCGCAGTTGGTATATGGAGAATTGGAATTGAGCTGTTACGCCAAACAAATGGTCAAGTTCTAATAAACTCTTTTCATTCGCTTTACTAAATACTAATCTAGTATTCGTTATTGATGCCAATTCCGTTCGTGTTTTTCTTTAAATATTTTCTGAAAATATAAACAATTATTTTTTGAGCAACGTTCACACTAAAATGGAGCAATCCACTGTAAATGTATTTATGGTGCTGTTCATTGCGCATCTTGGGGGCGTGACAATATCAAAAATTCACGTCGCTTGACTGGTGTGACGAGCTGTAGGCGAAGAGTTTTTCAATTTGGTGCTATCTTGAAAAAATTTATTCATGCAAAAAGGTATATGGAAACTGGAACCTTGATATCTGACTAACGCAATACAACTAGGAACAACTAGAACACGTATGAAATAAGGAAAAAGGAAGGACTGCTTTCTCATTGTACCACATTACTATTCTTATATCGATTTCAACTGAATCATAATTTTTAATTCCGATGACATTGTATTATGAAATATTTGTTACAGAATGAAACTAAATGGCGGTTCCAAAAAAGCTGACGAGCTTTGTGATTATGAGTATGATGTTTTTGTCAAAATTCAATTCAAGAAATGGCATTCCTGAGATCCCGCAAATTTAAAACTAAATACCTCAATGAATCTAGACATACGTTTTCCATGAAGAAACGATGCAGTTAAACAACATTTTTCACTAGTATATTCACAAGAGTTAACATTTCAACCCCAGTAATGATGACAAGACCGCCAGCACCTGATGATGTATAACAAATTATTTTTTCGGCAACCATCCGGGAAGTGTTCGCTTCCCGGACAATTTTCCTTCGGGAAAGTAGCACTTCCCGGCCTAATCCGGGAAGTAGGCCGGGAAGTGCTAGAATTTTAATATAAATATTAATATAAATAACAATTAGAATGTTTCTGGTACCTATCTTCTGTTCAA
Source organism: Chrysolina oricalcia (assembly GCA_944452925.2). Lineage (NCBI taxonomy): Eukaryota > Metazoa > Arthropoda > Insecta > Coleoptera > Chrysomelidae > Chrysolina > Chrysolina oricalcia. The sequence goes on along the minus strand of OX101823.2, from coordinate 20,598,621 downwards.
ATTTCAATATACAGGGTGTAATTTAAATTATGTCATTAATTTCAGGTGGTGATTCCTCCTCATATTTTAAGAAGAAAATTTCATATGAACGTGTGTCCTAACTTGCTGCGTTTCCGAGATACGGGGTGTCAAAGTTTCACTTAAAAATCGGCATTTGATTAATTACTAAAAAGTCATTTTGACGATTTTGATGAAACCTGTTGTGGTTATTAGCAATAACAAGGGGCTTCCTTTCATTAATTAATATTTCACATTATAAGTGGCAGATAGTAACCTGGATTGATATTTATAGTAAAAATTTATGCGCCACTGTTTTTCCCTAAGTTTCATATTTTTTGCAGAAAAATAATCAAATCGAAGTCATTGGCGTAGAAATGGTGGTTAAGCATCACCAAAATTTAGAAAGTTGTGTGAATGATCTTTTTTCCAGTTACTTACTCCATATTTCCTTGAAATTCTATTTAATTTTAAGCACAAATGTATTGTTGAGTTTTGATAGAAAAAGTTGACAATAATGGGATCAGGAACACAACAAACAACCAGTCCATCAACGACAAAACCAATAAAAGAATTCATGTAGAAATAAATTAATTAGGGAAATCTATCGATTGATGAAGTGTTGCTATTTCAAATTAACGGCATTATAAGATAGTTGTATTTTTAAATGTTTGATTTGATGAAAATTTCAAACTGCGAGAAAAACAGTGGCGTACAATGATTTTTACCATATTTATCAATCAGGTGATCCTTCGCTGCTTGTAACTTGAGATCTAACCTCATGTAAACAAGCTCAATGTAACTGACAAAATACACACCAGCTTTCTTGAAAATCGGCGAAAAGACTTTTGACTAATTAATAATTAACCGATTTTTTATTAAAACTTTGACATTCCGTCACTTGAAAACAAAGCAAGTTGGGACAAACGTTTATATGAACTTTAATTCATAAAATGTGACAAGGAATCATCACCTGAAATTAATGACATCATTCAAATTACACCCTGTACAATACAAATAAGAACCAAAATGTTAGAAATATTCAAATTTGGAATCACAGCCAGGGTAGTTTACTCTTGATCAAAATTCAATTTTTTTGTTCCCCCATGTACACCGTTTGGAAATTTAGAATTTTGATAACTCCGTAACGCACCAATTTTTATGAGGAATAAAATTTTCTGACAAATCGATAATAAAAAAGTTTCCATATGGTGCAAATCTTTGAAACTCACTGTATATAGTCATGACCACTTTTTGATAGGCAACCGATTTCATCCGAAGAAAAAGATCACGATGACAAAATGGCGTTTTATGAGAAATTTATTTGAAAAAAAATTCTAGGTATAATTTTTTTAATAAATTTGATTCAAAACGTATCCTGTTTGTGATTCAGTCAGTGGTATTTGACCAAGAATTCACGAGAATGTGGGGAAAATGAAAAAATATTATTTTTTACCAAACCAGTGAAAGTGACTTTAATAATGATTGTTGTTGTTATTGTTATAATATTGTTATTTCCGTCAACAGATTGCACCCCTACGCGCAACCCTCGGATGTCTTCGAGAGACTTGTGTGAGCCAGGGAAGACGCAGCCCTTACCTTTTAACGTGTGATGCCATGCACGAGACAGATGACCATGCGAGGCTTTGAACCCCCGACCCTTCGCTCCAAAGGTGAACGCTTTACCACCACGGCCATCATGATAATCATTATCTTTTTATCTACATTTGATTTTTCACGATATGTCAACGGTTGGCAGATAATTTCGATGTATCGTTAATAAACTACTCCCACTAGCTCAACTGTACAATACAGAAAGAATTTAGAGACTTGCATACATTTTTATGATGAAAAAATAAAGGTGTTGAGCATATCGTCCCCCTTATCACGTAGGGGCGTAAGTGACAAAAAAGTGCAAAATTGAGTTACGCCGTATTTAGGCTTTCTTGCAATGTACTTTTTATCTCACGAAGTGGCGTAACTGTATCTCTAATAATGCCGTCACAAATAGAACTTATGTTCATAGCGTATCTATAGGGTGATTAAATTGTCATCAATTTTCGTTTTTCCTCTCTCCTGTGAAATGTTCAGAAATCAGATACGCCCCTACGTGATAAGGGGGACGATATTATTCATCTGCTTGTTGATATTTGACAATATGTCAGAAATTGACAGAGATATTGAGGATTATATTGGACAGTATCGATTTCCACTCTGTACGTTACTGTTTCAAAATGATAACTTGATCGTTGTCATGAACAACTATTTTCGTATTTCAGTACTCACCTTTGCCGTACTAATTCGAGCAGACATGAACTAACCTTAAACTAAAAGTAAATAATAACATAGAAATCAGTTGAACCATTTTGCGTTATGATAGCGTTATTTTGTAAACATGATTTTGGTTACATATTTACTTTTTGTTTAGAAAATAGAACCGTAACATTTCTTCTTCGAATACTTGACCTTGTTTGTGTATGGTTCGTCCTAGTTCAGTTGGCAACACTGAATCTTTGTCTTTCGGCTGTGCCGGATTTTTGAGGTTATAAGGGAACATCTGACTGACTCTTGTCTCTTGATGTTTAAGACTATTTCGTTATGTATTTTTAGGGCTCGTAGTGTCATTCTTCATCGGTAAAACCGCTAGAACGAGAAACTAGCTATCAGACAGCAAACAAACCATCAAAGCTGTTACCAGAATCCTCCCACTCAATACAGGTTAGTATTGACATTTATTGGGCTCTACTAATGGCCCTATACAAGTGCAATCAGAAGTCAGACTGGTATTGTTTATTCTAGAGTGTTCCACTGTTGTTCTTCCACTGTTCCGCTGAAGTTCTACTGTTTATTGTTCCTGTTCTGTTACTCCACTGCACCACTACTGTTTATTGTTCCGGTTCTACTACTGTTTGGCATTCCTGCTACACTACTGTTTGGTTTTCCTGTTTGGCGTTCCTGTTCCAGTACTGTTTGGTGTTCCTGTTGCTCTGTTGTTGTTCCACTGTTCTACTGTGGTTGTTCCACTGTTCATCTGTTGTTCAGTGTTCCTTCTCTGTTTGTTCCAGCTGCACACGTACGTTCTTCGTTCGATTGTGTCGTACCCACTGTGTACACCTGTCCTCACCAAGACATTGAATTGAGAAAATCTACTTACTATCAGACCAGTTTTTCATGTTCAAGTTAACCTTCAAATAACTAACTAATACTTTAGATGGTGACTGACATTCTATAAATGATGTTGGGAGGGTCACATTCTAACCATTAGTTAATTTATCTGGAGTTTAACTGGAACTTAAAAAACCGGCCCTAAAGCATATTAATGATAATTGTTAGCTATCATCGTGACGTCACAGGCAAAGCCCTCACTGGATGTTCAATATTGATATCCTAAAACGATTCACCACTCTCAATCATAGCGTACACTTCAATTAAACTTAATGGTGCCAAATTAACATTAATTTTATTTAATTTTCTATTGTGTGCCAAACTGTGCACATACAGTGTGTAACATCATTCAATATATCTTAGTAGTAAAGGACATGACTATTTCTTTTATTCTGGTCCAAGTAATCCATGTACATAATTGAAAACAAAACCTCTACACATTCATAAATTATATTTATACTATTATAGGTATCAATTGCTTATTACTTTAGTAATATTAGTGCAGTGTGTTTTCCCATTCTATCAGGGTGGATTCGGATTTTTCAGTGGCGATGGATCCGTGGCGCTCCGGAAAATTGAACCCTATATTTCAGTCTTATCGTAGGTAATACCACAAGTGTATCGGTGATTATCGAAATAGCAATTCCTTTGAATTTGATTCGAAACCGAAAAGGAATTAACGATAATCGCCGATAACACGAGTTGTATTTGTTAAGATTATTTCATGAAAAAAATCGAAACCATTTTTATCTTATTACTATTCAATTTAACTAGGAACATTATTCCCGCATTCAGTTCTGAAATTATTCAACTAACAAAACAATTACTTGATATTTCAAACATCCCTCTATTTCAGTTACCAATGACAGAGCGCGTCATTCGTAGTTTCGTCATTGCATGTCTAGTCTAGTGCTTCTCGCTCGAGGTTATGTTTTGATAACATTTTGATTTAGTGATTTGATTAATCAACGAGTATGCAAAATTTGTCGAAAATTGTGAAGTTGATATGAATTAATAGTGAGTGCTTATTTAGTTTTGGTCAAAGTTTGGTGTTGTGTCATTATAGCAGCTTGCTAGTGGTAAGTTTGTGTTTTGATAATAACCAATCAGGAATCGAACTACAAAATCGAAAACACATCATATACATATCCAGTAGCCAATCAAGATCCGAACTATAAAATCGAAAACATGATGTTTTCATTCATCAACACAAAAATTTCTACCAATCATAACACGCTATTTTAGCATAAGTGAAATAATCGAAATTATTTTAATTTTCGAATCCACGCCAACTGAGCTACTAGGTATGTTAAGGGCATTAAACATCTTTGCACAATCACTGCTCTTCCTCTCCTAAATTTCGTCATTGAACAACTATTACTTATAAGGAAAATTGCAAAAAAACTTTTTTTAGGAATTTCATTTAAATTTTTTTTGTAAAGTTATTGGCGAAAACAAGATTTTTTTATGGTGTGGTTTTATAGGGGGAAGACATGCCTCCCCATAACGGATGTTGTATGATGGATGAGACCTCACTGACAGTTTATGAAGAAAAATTTCTATTCCGATTTAATGAGTAGATGTATATTTTACCTCCGCTACTGTATTAACACCTTAACTCCCGAGAAAATCATACTGACTTTTCCATGGTGCCACAGAGAACGGGTACTGTATAACAATGATATATGAGATAAGCCCACCATTCAGTTATCGCTCCACATAGAGATTTCAGATTTGAAGAAGAGGTATAGGATTGAAATATACGGAATTTAATTGAAACGTTCCTGACATAATTCTACAGGACGAGTCACAAGTGCTGACAACTTTTTTATAGAAAATTGCATATTGTCCATTTTCATCAGCTCAACAATTTTCTCAGAATGCTCATTACAAAAATGTATGGTTTGTTGATATTTATCTACTAGATGGAGCTGAAATCGAAAAGGTTTAATATTCGAATCGAACAATTCGAAACGTAAATGAATTATTAACTGATTGGTAATTCGGAACTGACTTCTAATAATAAAATGATGAATTCTGGTGAATTTCATGGGCGAATAGACCAAGCCACATGAACACCTTCAACATATTGATTAGAAGTTTGATTTTATGGAGGACATAAAATGAAATGAATTTTGTGAGTTTGTAACCTTCCAAAGTCTGAAAATGAATTAATGTGAGTTCAAGATAATCTATAAAAGTGTAGGACAAATGAGTAAATTGTATATTGTGCAACAGGAAGATACTGAAGTAAACTTCACATACTGAGAGTTTATGAAATATAATATCCAAATTGGCTTTTCACAGTGGCTCTTCATGTAGCGGTAGTGATCAAGTCAGCGCTTACAATTGATTTTTAGTAGAATGTTGCCATTATCCCAGAAAGTAAATTCACTGATTTGCAGCTTATTCATAACATTGTTAAAACAAGTGTCATTCATATCACGAAGAAGTAGTGATTTTACATAATATGAATATTTCTGGGTAGACTTAGTTTATTTATCAACTGAAAGGAAGAAGTTATGGTATTCCCAATTAATACCTAAAAAAAGTCAATGAAGGTTAAAAAAACCTGAAAAAATTCGTGGGCTTTGATCGACATCTGAATAATACAAAAGAGATACAAAATGATGATGAATGATGAACCAGAAAATTAAGAAGATATGTTCAGTTTTTAAAATGAAATAACGGACGAATCTGCAGCCATGCTGATAATGAAAATAATGAAATTTTGCAGTTTAATAACGAAAGATCTGAATAGTTGAATTCTGTTTGGTTAGTGTAAAGAAACACCCTTATGATTTTATCTCTGTTTCAATCAAATTTGGCTGAATAACAATAGTACTTCTACTCAGTCAAGGCTTCATGAATGGACCTTAACCTATAGAAATGAAATCCTGGGATTTATCTGACTCACAGGGTATATGAAGGGTTTAGATCATAAGCTACATGTTGCCAATTATTGGCCAACCGATATGTCGTTTCGAAACCTGTTCGCTCCACAAATCATGACAAGTAAAGGATTTCAATTCTTTTTGAGAGTGTGTAATATTCCATTTTACTGGCACTTTCCATAAAATGAGATTCATAACTGGAGAAACATTATGTAATTAAGTGGATATGAAAATATCACCACTTCCATTCAGAGGACGGTTGATTATAAAGCAATATTTCCCAGAAAAGCCTATCAGGTATGGAATAAAACTTTTCAAACTGTGCTGTGGAAATTAACATACATGAAATTTGAAAATACATTTTGTGAAAGGACGTGTTTCTGATACATCAGTCGCAACAAACATTGCGTTGTTTTTGTCTGATATTCCAGAAGAAGACCCATTGCTGATAATTTTGATAGTAGTGGACCGCTGGATACCAAACTTGTTGGTAAAAGAACTCACTATATCATAATTTTTCAGGCACTTAGAAAGAGTACTTATAACTGACGAATTCAAAAACAAAAGTTTGCGAAAAGATGATATTTGTTTAATACAGAATGATCTCGTAATTTGTGTCATTTAGTGGAAGGTTGAATAGGATATATTCGGTCTCAATACCCAACACCGTCAAACACGGTATCAATGAGTCAGAAATTCCCCACTTGATGAAAGCGAATGAAAATCAAATAGATTAAAAAATTTAAATGTGCAATTGATGAACCAGGAGAAGCATAATGAAAGAAACGCTTCTGTACATGTTTCTTATGTATCTGGCTATAATTAGCTACTCAGAAATTCACTGAAATTGTAAAAAATAGCAGTAGAACTACTCATTTTCTATATAACGCTAGTTCACCACAATAGATTTAACCTAAAATAAAAGAGCCCATCAAAAAATAACAACTCCAACGTGTAACCCAAGAACAAGATACGCCTTAATCAGTTATGAAAGAGTCAAAAAACATTATGGTCCAATTTTTCGGTATCAAAATGGATTATACATTTTTCTGAAAAATTCATTTGATTTTGAACATAATCCATAGTAATAAACTGTAGGCCTACCTCAAAATCCTTACGTTTACAGTCTTGTCCTAGTCTGCTTTCAGTGTGGTAAAATTTTCTTACATGTTTTGAGGTGAATCACCTCTTCATCTCTACTATTAATTGTGTCGTGAAGTTCACAATCATTTATACAGTGTTCGACAGAACCCTCCCCCTTTTGTAATATTTGAACCAGAAAGAGAATTGAATCAAAATGGAGTTGAAATGGGAATGGATTTTCACAATAACTTGAAATTTAAAAAATGGACAAATTTTCCTGCAACGTAACCAACTTCCAATTTAAGCTTTCTAAGCCGATAATGTTCCATTCAGTGCATATAAAAGATCGATACCATTCTCTTTTCAACCATTTTCACAAACATTTTATGTGTTGATTCATCACTTACAAAAAAATAACGAGTTCAATATGACCTATATCCTGTATCACCCAGTACAATGACAGAGTTTTAAGAAATACCGATTTGAGATTAAATGTTTTCATATCGATTACCACGATCCCTTTGTAGAAAAAGTGTTTGAAGCAGCCGTAGTAGAGGTGCAAAATCATCGGTCATAATGACCGCTATGGCATTCAAGGTGTTAACATGTGTCCATGTAAATAGAGCTCTTGCTGAAATTACCGATTCCAAATTATATGTTTTCTGTAAACGACAATCGCAAATCTATGTCAAATCACCCGCAAGGGGAGTCCAGTCGCAAGTAAATCACGGCCTACTTCTTCTAGATACAGCAGTAATTATAAACACCTGAACGTAGCAATGAATCATGCTGTTGCGGGGTTGATGGTATCTTCTTTCTTGTAGTTGGCTATTTCGCAGAGTTGAGGGAGTTTTTATGGTGTACAATGTAGCGTGGAGAGAGCGCCATTAGTTATATACTTAATTATAAACGTATTTCTTCGATTTACGCCAATGATATAATGGGTGAATGGCGGTCTAACGAATATATTCCGATAGCAAAAAAGCTTAGAGAGGTGCAGACTTTGTGCTGATAAAGATTGCGGAAAACACGGATTCAATGTGCTTATCTCATTATTCAATAGCACGAGGAAGAAAACGTTTTATGTTCGAGAGTGTCCACATTTCACGAATAATAATAATAATAAACTACAGTTACAAATTACAAAATTTACACATTGCAGAACAGGTGAATAAATTTTTAAAAACACCAAAAAAAGCTTGCATGAAGGTATGTACTGCAAATCTATACAAATTTACAGTATGACAATATTACTTCCTTCTTGCACCCCCTCTGAATTATGATCACACGCCCAAAAATGTTAAATGGTAAGGGTCTTGTGGCATCTTGATCGAATAGGATTTTCATCCTCTGTCCAGCAATATTAAGTTTCTCAAATTTAGTGCAGTCATAACAATTAAAATGTATTTTTAAAATGTAAAATTTTGATACTTCACTAAAATGAAGAAAATGTAACATAATGTTTAGGAAGTATTTTTCAATTTATTTTCCAATTGAATTAGATGGTCAAAATGACCACCATTCACTTGTTGACATAAGCAAGGCGGCCTTGGAACACACCTAGAACGATTTGTATTGGGGTTATGTTGTTAATTTCTTCAGTTATCCTATCTATTATATCTGCAATATTGTCTGATTTGCTGAAATTTACATTTGATTTTAAATAACCCCATAAAAAGTTATCAAGAGAAGTCGAATCGGGGGATTTATGCGGCCATTCAATAGTTCCACATCTTCCAATCAACCTATCTAATGGGAAAAAATAATTTCTACAATACGTTTGTACTGCAGTGAAGCTCCGTCTTGTTGGTATTAAATTGACATATCTATTGCATTTGGATCATTAACAGTAGAAAAGTCGAGGCGTGGCGCAGTGGTCAAAGCGAATTTTCGTCAATCGCTAACAGTAACATGTAACATTGTCTCCTGTATCAATTTAACATTTCGACCTGGATTTGAATAGTTTTCTCACGTCTAGTTCCACGAAATTTTCTTTCTATTTTGCTGTTGATACTAGTCAAAAGACATATCAAATAATGAAAAATGGATGGAATAATAATCCAGTCTTTCGCTAAAATTGTTGAAATTGTTATTTCCGTGAACCGATTGCTAGTTAGATTTTTAGGCTCTATATTAAATATGCCAATATTATCAACATTTAGGTTAAAAGGCAGACGCAGCCCTCACCTTTTAACGTGTGATGCCATGCACGAGACCGATGACCATGCGGGGATTTGAACCCTCGACCCTTCGCTCCAAAGGCGAACGCTCTACCAGCACGGCCACCACGGCCCATATACAATAGGTATATCCATCGGCAAGTCTCCAACATATAACAACTACCGCCCGCTACGACCTTTGAATTATTTCTTTTAGATTCTTGGCAACGACTTCTATGAGAACTAATTTGCAATCTCTTCAAATACCATAGCTGAAATGGTATTTTGATCCAAATGGGGGAACACCTATGCAGTGTTGTCGACCCAACAGTTTTGACTGTAGATTTACAGTTTTCTTGAAATTTTCCCAGTTTTCAGGTTTGGCCTCCGAATCTACAGTTTTTCATTCAAGATGATAGCGACAATTATTGTATTTGCTACGTAGTCCGTACACTAACTCAGCTTTAGCAAAACCATTGTTATAGACGAATTCTCTATAAACAATGGCAAAACCTACCACTACGGGACCAGAATACGTAGTTGTCAATTAATTTACTAGATGGAGTAGTAGGCCAAGGAGCAGTATGTTGTAGATCGTCACCAACATTATGTCGTTTGTTACACGGTATTCGTGAATCCCCAGACTTGCCCCAGCTGTCTGTCATTTGTTTAGGTTTTTGTTCTATCAATTTTGTGGGTAATTTTGTGTTACTGAAGTACTTGATGACGGAGACAATCAAAAGGTTACAACTTTTTGGTTAACAGTAGTGACAGCCAGTCAAATTTTGATGAAAAGTAAAAAGTAGTGTCAATTTACATGTTTTATTTCCACGTTTATTCCTCTAATCTCATCAAAAGTTTGATGATCACATGATTTATTTGTTTATAATTCCTTACCCGTTTGAGTGATTTATTCATTACTACCATTAAATGATACAAAATAAGAAAAAACTTCCTTGCTCGCACAAGCTGTGCTTTTAAGAAGTTTTCTTTGAAAACCTAGAAGATTCCTTAAAACAAATTTTACATTTTTTTCCAAATGATTCCTTCCCCATATGTGTTTTTTATTGTCACCATCAAATAATACAATATAAGGAAAAGCGGTTATTGGATTGGCAACACTGCATATACGTATCGGTTTTATGGTTCTTGCCACTCATCAGCGGAGGATAGTTCTACCAAATTAAATCAAAAAACGACTTCAGCTTTTGTATCCAGTGCCATCTCTGGATTCCAGAGAGCACTCCAACTATAGCATAATATATACTTCTTTCGAAACAAAATTTTCATAAGAAAGAGATGGCGCTGGATACAGACTTCAGTTTTTAGCTTAGGAATTTCCAATAAAAACTTATGAGTGAAAAGAATCATATGAAACCGATTTGAATAAAAAAATCATTTATAATTTCAGCTATGGTATTTAAAGAGCACTGCAAAGTAGTTCTTGTAGAAAACTTTTCTAAGAATCTAAGAGATATAATTCAGCGGTCGTTGGGGGGGAGTAGATGTTTTCTGTTGGAGCTATGCCGACTAATATACCAATTTTGTAGGGTAAATTTTTCATTATTAGTGTGGAATACTACCAAAAATATTGCTCTGAAGAAAATGTGGATTCCATCTAACCAATACGTGACCTCACGTCTCATACGTCGTTTAATTTTATTACCCGCTAAACAGATGACGGGATACTCCACATACCAAGTCGTATGCAGTTTAATTATAAAAACGAGATGACATAGATGGAATCAACTGGATAAGATAAAGTCTCACCTCGTAAACAGTTTTGCTCGTTATTGCTTCAGTTATTTATACAGAGTGGCCCATTCAAAAGAGCGACACTTCTCCAAAATTGTTACACTCAAAGAAATAGTATGGGTTAATTTAAAGAAAAAAATGTTCCGTCAACTATATCGTTAATTTCGTTGAATGAAACAACTTTAATGATGTTTTCAATGAAAAGGTGATCGTCATAACAACTGGTTAAACATTGTTGCGGAACATAATCAATATAAACCTAAATAATGGGTGTATTATAATCAATTATTTTGTCATCCAACTGTTAATTTGTGAAATTTTGTCGAGTCAAACTAATAATAGTGTTTCTTCAGTTTTCAACCATTATTAGTTTATAATTCTGATATTATGATAGTTTGCTGTACTATTATAATTGGTAGACGAAAAAATATAATCGTAAAATTAACCAACACTTCTGTTATTAGATGACTTATACTAGTATCATGGTTTGCTGTACTATTGTAATTGGTAGTCAAACAAATATTATTGTATAATTGTACTACTCTTCTGTTCATAAATAGAACCTGACAGAATTTAAGTTTGCTGCACTATTTTAATTGGCTAACATACAAACGTAATTATATAATTAACCTGCCCTTCAGTTTGTAAAAAACCTGAATATAGTGTTAGTCTATCCACTTCGAGAATTGAGTAAAACATTCTGCGCATTTGTGTGTGGCTGGACGCGTAGAGTATATGGTTTGTTCAGGTTTGTGCATGTCCGTCTGGGTAATCTCACCCCATTTCCATTTGAGTTTGAGCATTTCATTCAGTTTAGTTCATGCTGGTGAGTAAAGAAGGATTTCAATAATTGTGAATACACAGAGTTAGTAAATTATGAGATCATTAATCTTAATTATGTTTCGGAAGAAGTGGGAACTGTTTTAAGCGATGAAGAGTTGGCTTTGAAAAAGTTGCTGAATAGTTGGGGATTTGGACACTTATTTGCTCTACTGAAATGTAAGTTATGATTTATTATATTAAAAAAGAGCAATATTAATTTTATAATAAGATATACCTACCTATTGTATTTACCAAGGATTACTTTGTGTATTATTAGAAATTCTACTTATTCTTCCTACATTCTGTTTGTATACTGTTAACTTAATGAATAATTAGATAACCTTGAAATTGCTTTACCAGCCAACTGAACTGTAATAATTGTTTTTGATGAAATAAATTTGATTTGAATTTGATTTGATATGTACAAAATATTGAGGTTCATAATATGTGTGACATATTGAGTAAGATTGTGCCACTGTATTTTGCTCAATTTTCAATACAATTAGTACTTTTCATGTTACTATCAATTTTGTAGCAGACATCATGCATGATTTTTTTGAAGGTGTTTGTAATTACGATGTTAGTCAAGTTTTGAATCATTCAATAAGCAGCGAAAAGTTATTTTCTTTAGATATTTTGAATAGCCGAAAGCAATCTTTTAACCTTGGACCAACTGAAATTGGTAATTCTTGTCCACCAATAAAAATGAAACATTTGCAATCATTGAAGTTGCACATGTCTGCCGCTGAAATGTGGACATTCTGTCACACCCTACCACTTCTTGTTGGGGACTTAGTTCCAACAAATAGTGAACACTGAAAACTCATTTGCTCATTGATACAATTGATATTCTGTTGAGAGTCGAATTTGATGAAAACTGTCAAATGGAATTGAGCAACACCATACTCAATATATAAAATTATTTGGTAAAACTCTGAAACCAAAATTTCATTTTCTCACTCACTACCCAACAATCATTAGGAAAATAGGACCATTGAGGTACATTTGGTGTTTCCGATTTGAAGCGAAACATGAGAACTCAAAATGTACACTAATAATAGAACTGGACTAGATGGGAACTTAGAATTCACCAATAAACATTGTATGGAATCCACATTGAAAAAGAAATTCTACTATGACCATATTCGAAATTTCACTATATTCGATGCTGACATCTTGAGTAACAAAATTCTGACATTCATTAAAGAAGTAAAATACAAGAATACATTATATAGAGAAGGATTCTATTTATTTTCCAAGTCATTGAAATTATACGAAATTGTTCAGATTGCTTTTGAGAAAAAAGAAAATGTGAAAGATTGTTACTTCAAATGTGTTGAACATAAAATTTAATAATCTTTTTCAATCATATAAAGTATTGAATAAAACTAATTAATTTTATATATTTGCTACACAGCTTCATGCATTTCATTATGCCCCAATTCATATATACATTTCGCCCAATGGCAATACATATGTACGGCCAAAATATTATTGATTATTATATAAGATATTTATCATTTATATGATTCGAGTTTTTTTATGTTATTGCTTTGTGATGAATATAATTTTAGTTCAATGTTCATTTTGTTCCTCTATATCATACAACATTTATTTATATGTTATATCTCTGTTAGATAGCATAAAAATAAATAAACATTTTAACGTATTCTGTTTTTTATTTCATTACGAAAATTTGGGATTATTACAGGTATCGACATCACACATATTTTGATATACCCCTTGAATGTTTATTCGAATACCTAACTCATGGGGTTTTTATTGAAATATAGTTATTCAGATGAATTTTCGATATTCAATTGAGTGTGAATATCCCAGAAACAATTGATTGAAAGTAATGTCAATATCCGTATATATCAGGATGATTGTTAATATATACAACATTCCATTCATAACTGATATATTTTCGAATTTGCGATATTTATTTTTTGTTTGGTAGCAGAATCTAATCACGATTAAAACCTTTCAACTTTTACATTTTCAGTTTCTTGATACACATGGTTTTAAACTCAACAGTGTGTGGTGACAAATACGTAAACACTCCATATATACAGAATGGTAAGAAACTGATAGGTACGCCAAACAAAACACGGTCAGAAAACAAAAAAAAGTTTCTGCACTCAATTAAGTTGTTGAACTAACAAAAAATGTTCAATAAACTACTCATTCAGTTGTTGATCTAAATATAATGATTACTGAACAAAAAAATTGTTGGAAAACAGAAAAAATAGGTAATTTGCTCTCATTCTGTTGGGCAACAAGATGATAATACTTACAAACTACTATTTGCTTGTGTAACCAAAAACATTTGTTTTGGTACTTGAAAATGGTTAATTTTATAACGAACTAGTATTCCTGTTCGAAATAACGATATAAATAGTATGGTGACTAAATATGCATGACCATTATTACTGGTTGATATAAATACTAAACTAGATAGGCGCAATTTCATATGCTCTTTTTGGTTATTCTAACCTATTATTTTCTTTGAGTGTACTTGTTATCCGATTCAGAAGTTCTTTTTCATTTAACTTGCATCATAATCCTTGAAAATGAACTAACAAACCTTCTCAGTTTTATCATATGAAACGTTAAATAAGTCTCCGTGTCAACATACGTCACTCTGTATATATACATGGTGCCTCATTGAGAGGTACCTACTAGAATTTTTCTGAAAATACACTGTAACCAGTAAGTCGGATGGATTTTGTTCCGATGGGCCTTTGTTTTCAGCTATTAACACCTTGAGTGTCTTAGCGGTCATTATGACCGCTGCTATACTTTCCTGTGGTGCCATGGCGGTCATAATAACCGCCGATTTTGGACCTCTACTGCGGCTGTTTTGAATACTTTTTCTAGCAAGTGGTCGTGTTAATCAATATAAATACATCTATTCTTGGATTATTACTTCTTAAAACTCTGTCACTGCACCGGATGATATAGATTTAGGTCATCTTATTGAACACAGAAGTGATGAATCGGGATGAATCATCACATGAATCGTGTATAAATATGGTTGAATATGAGGACGACATCGATCTTTTGTATAGTTACTCCGATTGGAATACCATAAACTTAAATTGGAAGTTGGTTATGTTGCACATCATTGGGAAAACATGGATCAGTTTCCATTCAAATTATTAGCTAGACATTCGATATTATTTCTTTCAAATTCATCAGAATATGTCTGTATTCGATTAAATACATTGTCAAACTACATGAAATATGTTTTATATTGCATCGGTCAAATTTCTTGTCAGTTAAAACTATGTACAAATGTGCCCACTTTTGACATTTATTATTTCAGTTTATTGTGAAAATCCATTCCCATTTCAACTCCATTTCGTTTTAGTTCTCTGTCTGGTTCAAATCTTACAGAAGGAATGAACTCTGTATTTATGATTATGAACATCACGTCACAATTAATAGTAGAGATGGAGAGGTAATAGTATTGGTATTGGAGAGTATGTCACATCGTGCGATATCGACAACGAATATAATACGAAACATGCAAGTATATTTTACCACACCCAGAGCAGACTAGATCAAAACTATGATTGTACTGATTGTGAAGAGTAGCCATACAGTCACTAGATAATATTCGAAATGAAACGGAATTTTTAAGAAAAATATATTTCACTATTGAAAAATTAAGTCACAATGTTTTTTGACTTTCATGGTAATTCATCTGTTATAGCAGACGAAGGACTTTCAAAAATTTCTTTTAAGTGATTCAGGTGTTTCTTGTTCTTGTGTTATACGTCAAGTGATGATTTTTTATGTGCTCTACTATTTCAGAGTAAATCTAGTGTGATGCACTAGCGTTATATTGAAAATGAGTTCCATTGCTAATTTTCTTACCAATTTAGTGATTTTCTGAGGAACGAATTACAACCATCAGACACATATGTATTAGAAACATATTCAGAGCTTTTATTTTATCATTTTGTATTAATATTGCTTAATATTACGTAAGTTGGGAATTCCAGAATCATTGTTTGAACGTGTTTGGTTCCCAATATTATTCTATTAAACGTTCCACTCAATGACAAAAATTACGAGACAAATTTTTGCTTTCCTTGTCTTCAGGCATACTTTTTCTACGTGTCTGAAAAATGATTATACAGGGTGGGTCACGGTCGATGATACCTTAGACGTTTACGGAGAATGGTTTTCTCAAGTAGTTGCTCTTGGTCTATCGATCTAAAATATTTTCAGCAATGCAGCGTTGCCACTTATACCAGAAAGTAGCAGCATCTTTGTTATTTCAAATGGGTCACCCTGTATATTACCGCATTTTTGAACTTGTCATTTCTTTCTGATTATTTCTGCCTCATACTTCCCTATACCTATCTCTAACGGTTTTTGAGATATTGGTTATTTCCCATATTTTTTATCCAAAACATAGCTCGACTTGAATGTTTATTTCTGCGGTATTTGGATTCTTAGGAAGTTGCAATTTTGTGTTTAGTTCATCAAGATCATGTATATTGATTCTGTATAGAGAAGTTTGTTCTGCGTTATACAGGGTCGTTCTAAATTCATGATCTTACTGCTAGATACGAAAAGGGTTGAAAGTGCGTTTTTTTAAATGGAACATCCTGTATATTATCAAATATCCTGAAAGATGACTAAATTCCCTTCGAATTGATATATCATGTTCCTATACTTAAATAGCCAGAATTCCTAGATAATAGCAATTTTCACTTGTAATCTCCCAAGTGCTTGAATTATTGCCGGAAATTTTTCGAATACATGCATTTTCAAAGAAATAGATAAATTTACGGCAATTAATTCAAGCACGAGGGGGATTCGGTAAGAAAATTTTCCACCGAAAAATGAAAATCATCCAACAATTCATAAGAAATAACTAACGATGGTTTCACCTGAACTATTTATAACCACAGAAATATTGATATGTAAAATACTTAACAAAATTTTCATCAATAAATGTGTTTAAATTTGGAACAAAAAATAAATAAAAAAGTTATGTTCTTATCGTGGATTGAACCATCGACCTAGCGACTCATAGGCCGCTACACTACCGCTGAGCTCAAACTCAGACTCAAAAACATGTATATTCAGATATTTAACTATTTACATTGCATTTCGGTGAAATCTATGTAGGTACAACACAACTCTGCTTGATATTTTCCGCCCACCTCCGTGGGCTGATAGAGATCCCACAGGTTGTGAGGGAGTGCTGGGGTGGGGGGGCTCCGTCGACCCCTGTTGCCAGGGTCGGCGTTGTCCCGAATGTAGTGTCTCCTCGGCTCCTCAAGAGGAACAGGTGAGGCACCCCCGCTGGTGTTGACGAGTGTAACTCAGATTTTACCTTCCTACATCATGGTATTAGTATACCGTGTCTCCCGCTATGCTAATACAGGGGTTGATTGTCAGATTGATCAGATATTAGAAGTGTGATTTGTGAGGGGTGTTATGTGGATTCCCGGAAAAAGTTTTCGGCAAAAAACCGGGTTCTGGTCTTAGTCCTCTATAGAGGTGACTTGGTGCTTAGTCTTGGCGTTCATGGAACAAGTCCAGTTTTTGGTAAATGAGCCCGCCGTGTTTGCGGGGCTCATTGTGGTGTGCCCTTACTCTTGTTATTTTCCTGGTGAATGAACTCTTGGGAATGTGATATTTGTAAAATTTATATGAAAGATTCGTTATGTGGTCTTGGATAGTGGTGACTTTAGCTAGGTCACGCACGTTTCAAAGAAAATTCATGGACTCGACAATTTTCCGGCAATAATTCAAGCACTTGGGAGATTACAAGTGAAAATTGCTATTATCTCGGAATTCTGGCTATTTAGGTATATGAACATGATATATCAATTCGAAAGGAATTTAGTCATCTTTCAGGATATTTCATAATATACAGGATGTTCCATTTAAAAAAACGCACTTTCAACCCTTTTCGTATCTAGCAGTAAGATCATGAATTTTGAACGACCCTGTATAACGCAGAACAAACTTCTCTATACAGAATCAATGTACATGATCTTGATAAAGTAATCACAAAATTGCAACTTCCTAAGAATCCAAATACCGCAGAAATAAACATTCAATTCGAGCTATGTTTTGGATAAAAAATATGGAAAATAACCAATATCTCAAAAACCGTTAGAGATAGGTATAGAGGAGTATGAAGCAGAAATAATCAGAAAGGAATGACAAGTTCAAAAATGCGGTAAAATACAGGGTGACCCATTTGAAATAACAAAGATGCTGCTACTTTCTGGTATAAGCGGCAACGCTGCATTGCTGAAAATATTTTAGATCGATAGACCAAGAGCAACTACTTGAGAAACCAAATTTTCAGAATGATCCAATGTCCCGTTCTCCGTAAACGTCTAAGGTACCATCGACCGTGACCCACCCTGTATAGCGAGTTCTTTTACCAGCAAGTTTGGTATCCAATAATATAATACTATCAAAATAATCAGCAATAGTTGATCATCTGGAATATAAAAATTCATCAAAAAATGCTATGTTCATAATTTACCGTCCTCTGAATGGAACTGGCTATTCATCGATACTAACATACAACATAATGTTTCTCCAGAGATAAATATCCTTTTCCGGGTAGTGCCAGTTAAATGGAAAATTACAAATCTTGAGAACAATTGAAACCTTCTCTTGGTGTAGCTTATGATCTGAACCTATATTTAATAAGTACATAGTATATGTGTTAGTGCAGTCAAATTATTACGCTATTTCAAAGAAAACTTTTCGACACTGTCAAGCTTTCGACAATATTTATTATTTTCCTGTTAGTCTGCTATATCCCAGAATTTTATTTCCATAGGTTAGGGTTCACTGATGAAGTCTTGAATGTGTGGGAATATCATTTTTATCTAATGAAATTTAATGATATACGTAAATCAATAAATTTACTTCTGTAATAAATAATAAAAGTCAACGCTGACTTGATCGCCAAGGCCATTTGATCACCACCGACTATTACAAAAAAGCCACTGTAAAAAGCCAAGTTGGATATTTTATAAACGTTCATTTTGGAAAGTTGACTTCAAAGCAGCTTATTTTTCAGTTGAACAATATACAAGACGGTTGTCTTGAAAAAATGTTAACAGTCTTGTAAACGCAGTTACTTACCAGAGCAATTGATGTATTTGCAGTTCTACACTTTTACAGAATTTTTGATTTTCTATTGTTTCATTATTAGACTATGCAAGGTTACACACCCACAAATGCTATGTCAAGAAACGAATTTCCTCATTTTCCTCGATAAAATCAAACTTTCAATCAATACGTGTTTCTATATTAGTTCAAAAGTGTTCATGTGGCCTAGGTGTTCATCCATGAAACTGATCAGAATTCATCATTTTATTATTCGAAATCAGTTCTAATTTACTTATCAGTAAACAATTTATTTACTTATTGAATTTGAATTTTCGTGTAAATTATTTATTCTTTTACATTTTTTTGGCAGAAAATAAATATTTTTGTTATTATTATTACTTTGGAGTGAAAAACTGGTTTATGTATAAAAATCCCCACCCACTTCGATACAATCGAATTGTTTGAATCGATTTCGATTTCAGCTCCATCTAGTGGACGAATATTATCAAACCATAAATTTTTGTGATGAGTATTCTGAGATCATTGTTGATACTGATGAAAATAGACAAGCGGCAATTTGCCATAAAAAGTTGTCAACACTTTTGTCTCTTCCTCAAGAATATTTCAATAAAATCGCGTTTATTTCAATTATATACCTCTACGTCAAATTTTAAATCTCTATGTGAACCAATAACTGAATGGTAGGCTTATCTCACATATCATTGCTAAACTGTACCTATTTGTTGTGGCACCATGAGTAAGTCAGTATGATTTTTTTTGCAGTCAAGGTGTTGTGGAATAGTGTTCAATTATCCCCTTGTTCCATCACGACATCCTTGAGTTATATAAAATTCTGAAGATTTTTTGAAGACCTTTTAACCTACCTAATACTTTTAAATTGGAGCTCTTATTCTTCATATTGAGTTTTTTCATATTCCTCTGAATCATATTCCTCGAGAGTTTCTGCAGTTGAATAATTTTCAGTGTCAAACTGGGTGTAAAGTTGTGTATCATCCGCATAAGCTTTGATTTTACAGTGTTTGACAGATGAGAGTAAATCTGCAGAGTAGATAATAAAAAATAATGGTCCAAGTATAGATCCCTCAGGGACACCAGATAATATTTCCTCTAGAGTTTCTGCAGTTGAATAGTCTTCAGTGTCAAACTGGGTGTAAAGTTGTGTATCATCCGCATAAGCTTTGAGTTACAGTGTTTGACAGATGAGAGTAAATCTGCAGAGTAGATAATAAAAAATAATGGTCCAAGTATAGATCCCTCAGGGAAACCAGATAATATATCCAAGGCCGCAAAACATTTGTCGTTGACAAAGACTCGTTGCGACCTACCTAGCAAAAATTACCAAGTAAGAAGAGCTGCATTATCATCAAATCCATTATAATTAGTTCATGGATATTGGTATCGAAACCTTTTGAAAAATCATCAAAAAGGCCTTCGTCAAAAGCTTCAATTATATCAGTAGTAACAGTGGCCAAAGCAGTGCCTGTGCTGAACCCCATATTCTGAAGCCACCCTATGTATCTGGAAGGATTCTACATAGTGATAAATATTCAAATATTCAAATATGATATTTCATGTAACTCGGACATAGTTGGTAGAATACTGATAATCCTGAGTTCAGAACAGTTAGAGGGATCATGATTTCTGAGAAAGGGCTCACCAATCGCGATCTTCCATTACTGGAAAAAATGAACTTTCAATAGGTACAGCAGTTAATTATATGGATAATGTAAACATCAATTACTGGGCTACAGTAAATGATCATTTAATTTGAAATTTGATCAGAAACAAGAGCTTTCGTTTTTATGCTACATAGGATCTTCCGAATCTCCTCAACAGTCGTAAGGTGAAACTAAAATTTATTTTCAGGATTATGGAGATTTTCTCAATAAAATTTTATATTTTCATCACAATTATTCGTAACATTCTGAACGAAACATTTTGCAAATAGTTGTTAAATTGGTGAAATAAAACGATCTGATAAACTTCCAGGAAGTTATTATTGGCACGACTATTAAGGTTCACCATCGATATAGTGTAATTTCGCAGTTCCTTATATCTTTACCAATCATTTTGTATTTTTGACTTTTAAAATTTTTCTGAAGCTCTATCTAGCTCATTCACCAATAATTTTAAAGCCACGGAACAGGGAGTTTGGTAACCCATGCTACTCTTACTGAGGCATATTTATCGAAACTGCTGAGTATTAATTTATTGAGTATGACGAGTTTTTTGTCTATATTATTTTATAATAATCTAGATTGAGTGTTGGAAATCATTCGAATTTCATCAGATTCTAAATCCACACTACAAGTGTGAAACGTACTATACAATAGAGTTGAATATGTGAAATGTGCTTCCCCTTAATTTGAAAAATAGTGAATGTAGTCATAATAGTGAATTCACTATTGTTTATTACAACTAAGTTCACCACTTTATTGTTCCTTGATCATCTGCAGGCTTTTGAGTTGAAAGAAAGAAAAATATTTAATGCAAAGAATTTATCCCAATGAGATGACTCAAGTTCTTGGTAGTTGGTTCCGAGTATATAATTGTTTTTGACCTATTCATTTCATAACAATATGTGAATATTTAATTATTTTGAAAAGAGTTTACCTATATGATGAATAATTTAATGTTCATAAATAAATTATTAACCTTTATAAAATGTCGAGATTTCCTCCAGCAACGTTGAAACTTATAGTAATAAAAAATAATTAATCTCATTTCTTTTTCTTTTTATGGCATTTCGAAAGTAACATGAACAATCAAGGTACGAACTGTGACTAAATGTGACTCTCACTCTAGTTAGTGTATTTGAAACTCATTCACAATATTTAAGAGCCAGAGTGATTCAATTCTGAATATTTAACTCTACATCAGATTCGAACAACACTAGCTGGAGCTAAGTGAACTCTTGTCGAAAGTTGAAATGACACTGGTAATATTGAATTGGTCCACTCTGTTAGAGTCAATTTCAACTCTAATACGTTGGTAAATAATAAAATCGAGAGTGAAAATCTATCAGAACCAGAGTAACAATTGACACAACTTATTGTAATTATTGTAATCTAATATGTTTCACATCAACACTAAATTGAGTAACATACCTATATTTTTTATCAACACTTTGTCAGAGAATGAAAGACACTAGGAATTACTCTAAGAACTTGATGGGTCCACTGTACGGTAAAAGTATTGGACCTGCTAAGAACAGGTTTAGAGCTAGAGCTAAGTGAAGTTTTGTCAAGAGTTGAAATGACAGTAGTAATATTGAATTGGTCCGCTATGTAAGAGTCAGTTTCAACTCTAGTACGATGGTAAATAATAAAATCTAGAGTGAAAATCAAACAGAACCAGAGTACCAATTGAAAGTATTTAGTGTACTTATTTCAATCTGATATGTTTCAAATCAACACTTAATTGAGGAACATATCTATATTTTATGATCAGATCAACACTTTGTCAGAGAAGAACTTGGTGAGTTCACTGTACGGTGAAAACATTGTACCCGCTAGGAACAGGTTTAGAGCTAGAGCTAAGTGATGTTTTGTCAAAAGTTGAAATGACACCAGTAATATTGAATTGGTCCGCTTCGTTAGAGTCAGTTTCAACTCTAATACGATGGTCAATGATGAAATCTAGAGTGTAATCAAACAGAAGCAGAGTACCAATTGACAGTATTGAGTGTACTTATTTCTATCTAATATGTATGTAGTAACAACTATATTTCTTGATCAGATCAACACTTTGTCAGAGAATAAAATATACTAGGAATTAATCTAAGAACTTGGAGAGTTCACTGTAAGGTGAAAATATTGGACCCGCTAGGAACAGGTTTAGAGCTAGAGCTATGTGAACTCTTGTCAAGAGTTGAAATGAGACTAGTAATATTGAATTGGTTCGCTCTGTAGTCAGTTTCAACTCTAATACGATGGTCAATAATAAAATCTAGCGTGAAAATCTAACAGAACCAGAGTACCAATTGACAGTATTCAGTGTACTATTTCAATCTGATTTACTTCAAATCAACAATGAATTGAGTAACATGACTATACTTTTGATCAGATGAACACTTTGTCAGAGAATAAAAAACACTAAGAATTACTCTAAGAACTTGGTGCGTTCACTGTAAAGTGAAAATATTGGACCTACTGGGAACAGGTTTAGAGCTAGAGCTACGTGAACTCTTGTCAAGAGTTGAAATGACACTATTAATATTGAATTGGTCCGCTCTGTTGGATTCAGTTCAACTCTAATACAATGGCCAATAATAAAATCTAGAGTGAAGATCTAACAGATCCAGAGTACCAATTGACAATTATTTTATTTATTTTAATCTAAAATGTTTCAAATCAACACTAAATTGAGTAATATAACTATATTTTTTGATCAAATCAACATTCTGTCTGAGTGTGAAAGTCACTAGGAATTACTCTTATGACTTGGTGAATTCACTGTATGCTAAAATTATTGGACCTGGTGGGAACAAGTTTAGAGTGGAATTCTACTCTATTTTTTGTATACAATATGACAACTTTCCAAAAATATTTGCCGAAAGTCATGTTACTTCGAAAATGTACGGGGTCCTTCATAAACTTTGAAACAAAGTAACATACATCGATGTAAAGCTACAACTACTAAGATTAACCATATTGAAACAAAATACGTCCAATGAAGTCAACTAAGAATGAAAATCCGGGTAATGCATGTTGACAAACAATATCAACACAAAACCCGTTCAGCGACACGAACATCCACGAGAGCTGTTGATTGCATTCAACTGTTAATTAAATTGCCTTCAAGCTGAATGAAACGTGAAATATTAAAACAAAAGGATAAATAAATATCCAGTCGTCACGCGAGGAACACTCACGTGTCCAAACCGAAAAACTTCTCTGATGATATTTAGTGAGAGGATCGGTGGTGTAGTAAATGAAGCGTCCATCTCCGGAACTGAGAAAGCAAGAAAATGTTTAAAATATGTATATACCGGGTGACAACAAGATCATTTTCGTGCTGCCATTTTTATCCTGTATAAAATGAAACTTTATCCTGTTAATGTTCGAACTAAATGTAATTTTTTTGACACAACTATGCATTTCTACAACTTCCGGTTCCACCGGAAATTATCTCAAATGTTGAAATTTGAATGGGACACCCTGTATTTTTTGTTTCCTCATTTTCTGAATATAGGATAGTGCAGGGCTTTTCTTATGGAAAATGGCTTTGTTGTAGATTTTGACTTCCTCGGCAAAGGTGTCCGTGGAAAAAAAAAATCATTCAACTAGTTTTCAAGATACAGGGTGTCAAAGATGAAAAGGAAAACTTTCTGCCCAGACTTTTCAACAATTCCGAGAATTGATGATTTCATTTGAAAATCCTGTTTCCGAAAAATAGAGGAAATTGGAAATCCAAAAATTTATATAATATTTACTAATTTCTGATTCATTAGTTCGAACCACCTCCTCATATGGTATTTTTCAAGTTTTTCAATGTGTCAGTCACAAAATAACATGCACACCTAAAGAAATATTGTTTTTCCTTCTCAGTGCAATTCAATGAAAGCTTCAAAAAGTTTCTTTGTTTATATTTACTCATATTTTTTGTATGAAAATTATTCAAATATATTTCAAAATTAGTTCATTGAAGAAATGACCACAAAATGTAGATATTTACTTTCGCGGACTATCTTATAGAATTTTGGCACGTATAATACCTTCACCATTCATTTGTTGATTGTATACCAGATATCCTCCTAGGTTTTCGTCGGCTTGATTGGATAATATCCTCTATTTTGTAGAAACCCCACATTTCACGGAAATTATTTCTCCATTTAAATTGAATCAGATTTCAAATAATGGAGTAGTCCCAACCTTGAGAGGGTTGGTGCTTCTGATACATTTCAATTTTCTCTAGATTCCCTATCCAAATTTGAAAACGATGGGTTGACAGATCCCTATTTTCGAACAACTTTTTTCAGTTGAGGAAAGAGATGTTAGTCGGACGGAGCCAAATCCGGTGAATAAGGGGGGTGTTCTAGTAATACAAACCCTAAATCACGATTTATTTGCATGGCAACCTGAGATTTGTGTGCAGGGGCATTGTCTTGCAAAAACAAAACACCTTTGGATAGCTTTCCGCGTCATTTCTCTTTAATTTTTTCACGTAAAGTGGTCAGTCATGTCGAATAGTAATCTCCAGTTTTTGTTCTACCCTTATCCAAAAAATCAATCATGATTACTCCATGGCAATCCCAAAATACTGAAGCAAGAACTTTTCCAGCTGATTTTTGGACACGACACCTTGGAGAACCGGAGTGTCGCCATTCCATCGATGGTTGCATTGTTCCTGGATCATAGAAATATACCCAAGTCTCATCCATAGTAACAATTCGGTTTAAGAAGTCTACATCGTTTTCAAATCGAGCACAGATCGAACGCGATGCTACTACCCTTGCACGCTTTTGGTCAACATTCAAACATTTGGGGATCCATTTTGCAGCAATTTTTCTCATGTCCAAATTGACGTGAACTATATGATGAACGCGTTCGTATGAAATATTCAGTGCTTCAGATATCCGTTTTAGCCCAATTCGACGCTCTGTCAAAGTCATGAACTGCATCGATATTTTCGGGGACTGACACAGAAACTGGCCTTTCCGATCGGTCATCTTCAATAGAAAATTTACCTCTTTTGAAGCTTGCAGTCCAATTTTTCAAGGGTATTAGACATATCTTCGTAAATCTGCTTACCTCTCAACCCTTTTAAATACAGGTAGATGATGGCTCGATACTCCAATTTTTCGATTTTCAAAATTTCGGTGGACATATTTTTTCTTTTAATTTATTGCGTAACTCTGGTTTACTTTTTTGACGTCAAACTTTACACTGACACTTGTAATTAGTTATTGTTCGTTGCTATGGTAACGCAATATTTTATTTATGCAGGGAACTGGTCTAGGCTAACTAGATATCAATACACCCTTGTACATGAACTCACTTACGGAAAAATTGAGAATACTAATCGATCTGAAATTTGAAGGGGAATCGTGGTCACCAGATTTATATATAGTAGAATAATACTGGCAATTTGTAGGCAGCTAGGAAAAATACTAACTGAAAAAGAATGGTTTGATGCTTCTGCCAAAATTTGTAGAAATGAATTTACTGCTCAAGTTACCTCTTGGTGACTTGAGCGGTAAATTCATAGAAATACACTCTTGGAAAAAATATTGCATATTTTATTTCAAGAGTCTCTTTCATGTTAATTTCTTTTCCCCTTACACGTTATTTATTTTTATTGATAAATGTTCAAAGGCCAAATAAGAGTATTTTACGTAAATTTCCATTCAGTATAAATGAAAAAATGCTTGGATATAGCTGAATAAGTAAAATAATGGTAAAAATTACAAACTTTGAATAGTGTGCGTTTGCCACATTAATGTCTTGTATTTTATTTTGTCTTGAAAAATAGGGGTCATGTCTTGAAAAATAGGCTTTAGCCTGAAGAGGAGGGGAGGATGGAAGCTGAGTTTTTTTCATTTGTTTGAATTCCACAAACCACTTCCATTCCTCTTGTTCCTCTTCAGACATCACTTGCCGAAAAGCAGGGATTCCACTATTCGTGCGGGCCGTTTTTTGATGAACGTTTTTGCGTGCAAGTGGCCCCCCTCCAAGGCTATTTCCGGTTCTAGCTCGAGAGACATTGAGACCCGATATTGCTGAAATATTGTCAGGAGTGCGGGGGCGGTTTCGTTCGAACATTCTCGCTTCGTTCAATCTCGAATCTATTTGCAAATCGGTAGAAATAGTGAGTGAACTGGAGGTCCCTGAACGTAACGTATTACATTCTAAATTATGAAATGTTTCCACAATTCGGCGTAGAGCGCCGATATTTTTCGGGGTTTGGAATTCCCCAGCGGGTCAACCGCCGAAAGTCGTATAAATAGGCGTGGCCCTTAAAGCCTGTTATCAAAATTTTGAGCTGAAATTTCCCTCAGACTCAGATCACGCCTTGCATTCTGATCAAGAGAAAAATTATTTCGAGATCATTGTCTTCATCAGGACAGCCCACAACGAGACTTCTATTCACATTCACACAATCCATACAACATTGCGCAGGGTTTAACCTAGGAGTTACAAGAGAATTCAACTGAATCGCTTTTTAAGAATCCAGGTGGTAACTAGATTCAGTAGCTTTATTTTCTACGCGATGCGATTCAACAACCACTTGTGAGCTCTTCGGGAAAAGTGCGTGGGGCCCGCCTTCTATGACGGCCAAGCGTGGAGAAACCCTTGGGTTTCTATTGACTGTGGGGCTCTCCAAACTAAAGCCAAAAGAAAAATTATTTGCAACAGAAAATGTACCACTTATAGGAGCAGTTGGATGGGCTTCAAGGCCGGATGTTTCTCAAATAGAGAACAATCAATGGTTGGATTTAAAACGCGTGAAATTTTCAGCGGGGTGAAGTACACATGAAGTTGGTTAAACTTTTGTCTATCTGCGAGTCCTCGGAAGTAACTTGTATGACATCAGGGGAATGTCAAAAGTGAAGTTACTTCCTCGAAAAGCTAACAGACGTATTAATCTGTTTTTCAAATGCCCTCAAAGCAACCCATGTCGTGTTCTCGTTTGAAAAAGGTGTCAGCTCTCACTAGGGTGACCATAAACCAGTATTGGGTTGTGGACGAAATTATAAAAGTTTGAAAATGCGTGTGAAATGTTTATTGAGCGATTATATAATGCTCTTTTAATAAATCATTCGCGGGGGATAATTTATTGTTGTCAGAATGACATTTCGAGTACTTTATGCATTGATTCTGTAGTTTTCTCAGTGAGATGCCACATTTGAGCGAATCAGTTTGAGTTTAAATTTGCAGACAAGAAGATACTGAGCGGAGATTGCATATTCATCAATCGACTGTTTCTCGTATTGTGAACCGATACAATGAGACTGGGGAGTACAAAAGGCGGCCTGGTCAAGGACGTAAGAGATATACAACGCCAAGAGATGACCAATATTTGAAAATTCAATCTTCGAAATCGCACGCTCACAGCTCCGCATCTCAGAAATGGTTTACTGAGCACAAGACAAGTTGACATGAGTGTCAAAACAGTAATAAGAAGACTCAAAGAAGTTCCTAGGCTTCTCCCACGTCACAAATCTAGACGGTTACAATTTGCCATAGCCCATGTCAACTGGAATGAACATCAGTGGGGAAAAATTGTTTTCACAGATACAGAATACAGTAATCGAAACCAGATGGACGTGGTCGAGTATACAGAAGATCTGGAGATCGTTTCGCAGAATGTAATTTCGTACATAACGTTAGCTTTGGTGGTGGTTCCATTATATTGTAGGGTGTCATTAGTTGGGACAGTCGCACCAAGCTTATGGAGATGAATTTAGGCATGTTTCACCTTACGGCGGCTTCATTAGTTACGACAATTTCGTGCTAATGAATGATAATGCTAGTGCACATGCTGCAAGAACAGTCACACAGTATCTTGAAGTCGTTGGACTTAAGGCAGTGGGGTGACCACCAAACAGTTCTGATGCAAATCCCATAGAACATATTTGGGACATCCTAAAAAGACATATACGAGCACGAAATCCAGCTTCTAACTCAATTACAGAATCGAGAATTGCTGCACAGGAAGAATGAAATCGAATTTTACAAGAAACCATCAAAGACCTTTTGCGGAGTATATGCCCAGGAGGATGCAGGCTATCGTTAGAGCTAGGGGAGGAAACACTAAGTACTGAACTGTTATTATGTTGTCTCAAATAACTTTCAATTTGTCGTCATTGTTGCTTGTTTTGATTAAATATTATTACCAAAATTAGTCTATTCCATTACTTCTTCCACAAGTGTGTCATAAAGTTTCAATATCTGGATTATTTGGCAAACAATGTACGTTTAATACTTCAGCATAAACCATTCAGTAATAAAAACTGCAAAACCATTCAGACAAATAGAAATAAACATGAGATCATCAGTCTTAAAATAAAATATGCATTATTTTTGTCTGTGAGTGTATAATTCTATGCAGATGAGTTATCTTTTATATCGGCAATGAGTTCTCTGAGTTCAGTGGCATCAGTAGGAACAAAATATACTGAAGATTTTATTTGAATAGAAAAATAGGAATGTTATCCGCACCAGTGGAGGGGGCATATTTAAGTTTTCTCACAAGAACATTTTGAAAGGTCGAATCGTAATCGAGTGCAAAAAAAATAAAAGACCTATTGAAAAAGTTTCAATCAATCAATCAATCAATCAATCAAAGTATACTTTATTGTCTGAAGAAAATGATTCTTATTGACAAAGCGTTACAAAGTACAATATGAACATAATGAGAGGGTACAGTCTCAAGGTGTATAAATAAGAATAAAAGACACTTAGAAGAATAATTAAAAATATTTAAAAACTGATATCGTAATTAGAAATGAGAAGGTGATTATAATTAACTGAATAATTTTGTAAATAAATACACAAGCACATTAAAATTTAGTTAAATACTGTATAACAGCTATATTCGTATAGAACTAAGAGTAAACAAGTTTGTATGTTTAAATAAAAATGTTGTCAAGTAGAGTACGTTAAAAATGAGTAAGTAAAATGTCACAGTGTCAAATCACATTGTCAAGTTACATTGTCAAATTAATTTACATAGGAACCATATCATCATAATATTCCTGCAGGTTATAATAAGCTTTCTGTAATAGAGCATTTTTCACCTTCTTCCGAAAAATCTTCAGAGAAGTGATGTTTCTATAACTAGCTGGCAGATGGTTATAGATTTTTTTACTTTCATACATGATGGAGTTCATTGTCAGGCTAAATTTAGGTAAGGGTAAGGGAACACAGTCTACATTCTTTGTTTTATATTTTTTAATTCAGTAGGTGTTGACACATATTTTGTGTGGACAAGGCATACAGTCTCCAAAATAAATAAACAAGAGAGTGATAGGATTTGCTGGCTAATAAAAAGTGGTTTACAGTGACAGCCATACTCAGCTTTACACAGGTATCGAATGGCTCTTTTTTGTAGTACAAAAACAGATCGAAATAACTGATCACTGCATAATCCCCAGAAGGCAATGCCATTCCTCAAGTGTGACTCGACTAGGGAAAAGTAGACCATCCTAGCCAAGGCTAAATTTAATTCCCTCGAAACAATTTTCATCGCGAAGCAGCTAGAAGCTAACTTTTTGCTCAAGGTCGTTACATGCTCATCAAATTTCAGCTTGTTGTCTATAGTTAGGCCTAGAAACTTAGTTTGTGGCTTGTTTGTTATAATCCGGTTATCTAAGTACAAATTATCAAACTCAAACTTTTTTAAAATTGAAGCAGAGTAGATTGGAGTCACACCATTGCTTAATTTTTTGTAGATCGAGAGTAATTGATTTTTTCAAGTGACTTATGTCTTCGCTGTGCCATAGAATGGTGGTATCATCTGCAAAAAAAGTGAATTTTCCTTGGATGCGAATGGTGGCTAGGTCATTTAAATACAATAAAAATAGAATAGGGCCAAGAACCGACCCTTGTGGAACGCCCATTGCGACTTTACCACTGTTAGAGTAGGTGTCTTTTATTTTTACAACTTGACTCCTTTCTGACAAATACGTGCGGAACCAGTTTAATGTGAGATTTCGGAAACCGTAAAATTGTAGTTTATTCAGTAGTATCTCATGGCTAATACAATCAAATGCCTTAGAGAAGTCACAGAATACTGCCGCTACGGCTTCTCCATTATTCGAAGTGATATATGTATTTTCTAGAAGTGAGAATACAGCATCATTGGTGCTTTTTGAGTTTTGAAATCCAAATTGGGCATGGCTTAATATGTCATTACTGGTGAGATGTACCATCATCCTTCTTTTGACTAGTTTTTCTATTATTTTGGATAATGTTGATAATAATGAAATTGGGCGAAAATTCGAGGGATCATCTATTTCCCCACCTTTATACAAGGGGATTACAACCGCTTGTTTCAAGTAGGAAGGGAACTCTCCCATTCTGAAAGAACTGTTGATTGCCTCAACTAGGGTGAGTAAGACATGGTCCGGTAGATTTTGAAATTTTTTTACAGATAAGCCATCCATACCTGATGAGCTCTTGTTTCTTATTTCATTTATAACATCTTTTAGCTCAATTATGTTTGTGTCTTCAAGGTGAAAGTTTTGTGCAATGCTAACATACTCTAGATAGTCTAGAGGGTCTACCTGTGGATTAAGATTAGATGTGAGCTTATGGCCTATTGAGCAATAGAAGTTATTCAGAATATCAGGGTCAATGTCAATATTAAATGTTTGTGATTTATTTTTTCCTAGTAATTCATTTATTATTTTCCAATTCGCTCTTGTTTTATTTTTAGATTTTTTTAAACGATTTTTGTAATATGTTTTTTTTTGCATTATTGATAACTTGCTTATATGTACGTTTGTAAGCATTGAAATAACTGAAAAAAATAATTTGATACATGTTTACTTATGGTATGTAACGACCTCAAGTTTCGCGCAGATATTTTGATCCATGTTTTTTTTTCTTTTATTATATAATTTCAAACATAGAATTCAATACTTTATACACACTTATGTGTATCCAAGCTGTGCACAAACTTACCACAGAAAATTACAAGACAATAAAGCAATATGCAATACTCACAAATAACTCCATTCCTACACGAAATGAAGCATACGTCGAAAAAAACTCCAGAACGGTTAACCAATTCTCAACCTGTCTGCAACAAATCAAACTTTCCCATAAACTAACAATGTACAAGCGACCGATCGATAGGAAATCGTTTAACTGCAAGACATATGAATCGCAGTAATTAAAAGATACCAACGCCGAGATAGAGTTGCAGAAATAGAAAAAAAAGCGGAATAGTCGTAATAAACATCCTGACAAATAATTTCAATCTATTTCAGCGACGTTCGAGCTTCGGGTGAAGGACTGGGCGAGACCGCCACAAACTATCTGACTTAATGGTCAGTGGCGTACGAAAAACAATTAAACTACCACTGCCCGTAATAGGTTCGTTTGACGAATTTTTTTCGAGGTGCCCTCTGAAAAATGCATCATTCAATTCTTACGGAATAGTCTTGAAAAATATCTTGAAAATCAAATACTTTTTACCGGGAACTATGACTAATTGGTAAACTTCCTTCTTCCAGATCATCATTATCTTCAACCCCTGTTACTTACGATTAAGTACAAGAAATTATTGAATCATTGAAAAACTCAGCTTGTCCTGATATAAATGGATTGAATAGTGAAATCATAAAATAAACCCAGAATATAATTATTTCCCCATTAACAAATTTGACAAATTTGATCTTCCAAACACGTAAATTACCAGACATCTTCAAATATGCAAAAGTGATACCACTACACAAAAATGGAGACAAAGACATAATTGATAACTACAGACCTATTTCTATAATACGTATTTTTACAAAAATTATCCAAATATTGATCAAGAAGAGACTCACCAAATACGTTGGACATAATAATTTTTTTGCATTTATCAGTATGCTTTTCCACCTATTCAACCATGAATTTTGTCGGAAGCATAGTTGAAGGTTTCGAGCCGGAAAAGTTGTGGAAGTCACACTTTTGGACTTGTGTGGACTTCGACTGTGTTTCTCACCACATTCTACTTGAAAAACTCTCATACTATGGTGTTAGAGGCACTGCTTTAAATGTGATGTACAATTACCTCAACAATCGTTTCTAAATAAAAAGTTTTTTGCAACAATAAATTTTCGGATTAAAGACCGATTAACCTAGGTGTACCACAGGGATACGTTCTGGGTCCGCTTTTGTTTGTAATTTATGTTAATGATTTTTACAACTTTGCGAAACCATATCACAGTGTATTACTTGCCGACAATAAATCACTGATATACTCCTCTAACAATTATTCATCTCGTGTTGAGAAGTCTGTACAAGAAAAAGCTGACCATAGGTTCAATAATAGTTAGAGAGCTCCGGTGAAAATCACTTCCTCATAAGTTACCAAAGGTTTGAATTGGCGCATCGGCTCTACTTTAGGTTGTAGTTCCAAAACCACCCGTCTGCAGGGCGTGAGCGGTCGCTTTATTAGATTTATAATTTAAAAAAATTATTTAAATTACCTAATTATTACCAAAACAAATGTTTTGTGGAAATGGTCTAAGATCTTAACTAAATTGAAGTCGTAAGCGTCTGCCGTTGGGACTAATCGCTATTTTGGAGCAAACGCTGTCAAATGTATCAAAAAAACGCCGTCAACTTCCTCACAGGTTACCACCATTATTTTCGTTCCAAAATTTCACTAAATATGTTAGTAAAGAAAATTCAAAGGGAAAACTTTAGCAGACGGTCGCATTCAAACAGCAGACGGTAACATATCACTGCCTGCAGAATCCGTGCAAAACAGAAGTATTCCTACTCAAGAAGACCGGAAAGAGTATTCGGTTATTTTGATAGAACGAAAAAATGCTGCTACTGCTATGGAAGGAACTCCCACGACGATGTATGCTATATGCCCCCAAATGAAATCTGATGATATTGATATAGGGAAGAAAAAAGTGACGAAGAAAAAGCTTTGTTTCTCTTGTTTCAAACGGAATCATCAGAAATTCAAATGTAGAAGTAGGAAAGCATCTGGTGTTTCAGTCTGTAAACTGTAACACAACTCTTTTGCACAAAGAAAAACCTGAGTTATCAGTTATTCCCTCCGAGAATGTTGCTGCCGACACGGTCATCCGCCGGTGCAAAGATTGTGTATTGTGGAAAACGAGAAATCAGTCTTACTACGCATGGTACCAATAAGATTGCATGGACCAAAAGCAATCTTGGAAATTTATGCTCTGTGTGATGAAGCCTCAACGGTGATACTTTTGGATAGCAAGGTAGCCGAAAAACTTGCTCTGAAAGGAACCAAAGAACCGCTCTGTCTTCAATGGACTAATGATTATGTTTCTACGCAAAATAACTCCCAAAAGCTCGATCTGAAGATTTCTAAAGTAGACCAACAGCCTTTTTTTCTAAAGAGCATTCGAACACTAGTAAATTTATCTTTGCCGTCGCAGACAATAATAATGGAAAACTGGAAGAAATACCCATATTTGAAGGGGATACCTATCAAAAGTTTCGAAAACGAAAAACCCGTCATGATAATTGGACAAGATAACTTAAACCTAATTATTCATAGACAGCTAAGATGTGGTTCAGAAAGTGTACCGATTGCCATCAGATGTAAATTGGGATGGCAGTCCATGGTCTATCAAATCATTCGAAGGATGAGGAACATTTGAATGCACATATTTTACATATTTGCGAAACAGGCAACCCAGACGAAAATTCACAACAACTTGTAACACACTCTTTCTATACAGAGTCATTCGGAGTACTGATTACTCCACATGATGAACTTAGTCAAGAAAATTCTATCTAAATTGATGAACGAAACTGTGGAAAAATTAAAGTATACCAGAGAGTACACGATGCAAAGATTGAAATCTGTAGCAGAGAAATGCAAAATTAATGAAAATTATGCAAACACGTATTGTTCCAAAATGAAATATTATGGAGAGAAAGGGTACATCACGAAACTAAAACCCGAAGAAGCTAAACAAGAATTTGCTACAACCTGGTATCTTCTACATTTCTCTGTTGTCTGTTTGTCTGTTGTTTGATGAAGGTTTGAAATCTCATGATATAAGTTTGAATGACTTTCTACTAGCAGGTCCTGATTCATTACGATCTCTCGTGGAAATATTGTGGAAATTCAGACAGAGGCGTTACGGATTTTGTAGTGATGTTAAGGAAATGTTCCACCAGGTGTTAATACGGAAATAAGACAGGAGTTCACAACGATTTCTTTGAAGATATCTGGATTATGTTAGTGCTGAAATATAGCACAAAAATATTATTTGAAATAGTCAAAAGTATAGTGTTTTCATTATATTTCATGAACATTTGATATTTACTGGGTGATGAATATAACTTTTTCATTTTCGAGAAATAACGATAATCTATCGAAAGTTACTAGCAATAAATAAGTTGATCTAGATATAAATCGAAATGAAGTAGTAGGGCATACTGATAAACTGAGTAAACACTGCAAAATAATATGAAGTCATTGAAATAATTCCCATTGACTCCTACCTGACAATTACTGCTCTCGCTTAATGGTAAACATATCCCCAATACGCTATTGTCCATAGTTGCTGCCTATTATGCATGACTTTCTAATGAATAAAGTGATTTTTAAATTAACTTGAGTGTCCCACGGCTTCAAAACTTCATATATTACACTATATAAAGTTTTTGCTCAAGGAACTCTATTAGACCGGGATCCCACGCCTATTTTCAAAAATGATTAATAACAGGCTGAATCTTCCTGAGTTGCTTCAATTTGCCGAGACGCCCAACATTTTCCTCTACGAAAATTCTCGATAGTGGTAGCTAATAAAATGCGCAAGCGTCAAACATGTCGATTTGGTGAGTGCAAAAAATTAATAACAGTTAGTTTTTCAGTTGAACCTCGAGATAATTCGATGAAGTACTCGAAATAACTTCTGTCCTACAAAATGGTTGCTAGGACTGAAGATTCCCCCACTCCCAACATGTACCAATGACGTGATCATAAAAATTCATTAATAACCAGCGGATTTTTTTTTACCGTTGCTTGGTTAATATTTGTATAATTAAATGATCATATTGTCCTACAAATTGAATGGTAGGTGTGCCCAGTCCTACGCTCCGAAATTGTCAAATCCATGGTAAAAAAAAATTCATTAATAACAGGCTGAATTTTCCTGAGTAGCTTCATTTTGCCGAGACGCCCAACTTTTTCCTCTACGAAAATTCTCGATAGTGGTAGCTAATAAAATGCGCAGGCGTCAATCATGTCGATTTGGTGAGTGCAAAAAATTCATTAATAACAGTTAGTATTCCAGTTGAACCTCGAGATGATTTGATGAAGCACTCGAAAAAACTTTTGTCCTACAAAATTGATGGTAGGACTGACGTGTACCAATGACGTGGTCATAAAAATTCATTAATAACCAGCGGATTTTTTTACCGTTGCTTGGTTAATATTTGTATATTTGAATGGTCATATTGTCCTACAAATTGAATGGTGGGTGTTCCCAGTCCTACGCTCCGAAATTGTCAATTCCACGAAAGTCATGTTGATTTGGTGAGCGCACAAATTGTATGGCTAACTGTTAGTTTTACCCAAATCTGAAGCTCTTGGCTCATGGTGAAACAAACCAATTGAATTAACTTCATATGAAGGCAGTAAAATCAATATATTTGACCGTAAGAAACGGGCTTAACTAGCCTACAGATATTTCGATCATACCTTCTGAAATAAAAAATGATCAAAATATTTTGTAATTAGGCACATTTATCCTCATTTTTGATATGATATTTTCTTGATCCTGCCATCCTCATTACGTTGTTCAGTTCACATATCGATCCTATGGCCAGTTTTCGAGCTACAAGGTGTCAAAAATTCTATTACTGCTGTTTTGCGAATTATGAATCGATTTGAATTTTGCTTTAATTCGAAATCGATTTTTTTTAGAAATAAACACATTAAATCTAATTTGTAGCTCGTAAGTCCCTCCATTCGAATAAGAAATTATATTTCACAAAGGGTGTTGCATTACATAGCATGACAAGACACTGTTCAAAGAAATAGATGAATATTAATACCATTACCATTTTTATTTAACAAATTCTTTGAATTAGAATGGATCTTTATCAAATACATGAGGATTCATATTATGGTTGCTAGTTCAACAGTTCTCCATGTACACAGTGACAATTTGAATGCTTAAAAAGGCTATATCTCAGGAACAAAATGAAATAATTATTACGAATTGTCCATATCTGTTACTAGGATATGAGAATTGAAGTGAAATTATACTCATGGAATAATCGTATTATGAACTCCCCTTATTTCCAGCAAGTCCCGTCACTCTCTGATTTACAGCCACCCGCATCCAATTACATTTTTATTTGAATTTGTTATGAAAGTGGCTACAAAGATAGATGAAAAAAACTGGAGGTCGTATTTGAAAAAATTAAGTTGATGATGGAATATAAAGAACTTAACGTCGCATTGGAAATTGTTTTATATCATATTATAACAGATATGAAACATTATTGAAATTTTCTCTTTTTCTTATATCATTCGAAATGGAGGCGTAGAGCCATAAAACGAAATTCGACAATTTTAGTTTTTGGCGAATATCTCAATAACAAACATTGATATTCAAGACCTGAAAAAACCTTAGTATTGCTTCCCCAAATAGATATTTTTTTCTGTTCCAACCGACCTTGTAGGTCTCTCTGTTTCCGTGATAGCAATAGTATGTCATCAGCTAAAAAGACGGCCTGTATTGTTGAACCCCTTCAAACACCCCATCTGCTTAGCTGTATTATATTTTGATCGATCAGCTTCCATTCTGATTAATTGTCAATGATAAACTCAATCAACTTATACACTTGTATGCGTATATTATTGACTACCTTGTAGAAAAACAGTTTCGTTTTTCTGTATTATGAAACATATTTCTCACGAATATCAGTAATGACCTGTCGCTCACTAGTTCAATATTGGATATGAATGGTATATTGATATTTTTTTATACATTCAAATTTTTCAAAAAATCTCAAAATTCATGATGTGTCGCCCTCTAGCGCCGAAACTGGTCATACCATCGAGTAGGGCCATTGGAGACTTTTACTCAGAATAGCTTCAGCTACAACATACCAAAAATTCAGCAATTTTCACAGTAAGTCATTCATTAAATGTGTGCGGAGTCCTTTGATGATAGTTGCATACATTGTTGTTTAAAATTAATTTTTCCGTTAACCAGATGTCTGTCCCTTACGAACGACAGCCCTCAAAAGACGAAACTTGTGAGAACCAAGGATTAACGAATTCTTACTTTTAACGTGCTATTCCACTTCCTTAGGCCATCAGAGAAATATAGGCAGTCGCTAGGCTTCGAACCCACGACCGGCGACCACAGTGGATAAGATCGGTATTTTAACTACTTGGCCACTTGACCCCCTGTAAAATATAATATCTCTTTTGAACTGGACTTTTTGAGGCCTCTGGAGATACAATACATCCTGTTTTACCGTAGAGCAGAATTTCACAATTCGTCTGACCTCTTTGAAAGTTTCCAATTATAAATTTCAGCTCTTTAGTCAACGATGTGGTGTTGCAGGTTTTTCCGGGTTTCCCCGCATCTGTTGAAGCGCATGCGACATCATTTAAGCCACCCCGGAGGGCAGATTGATAATTTCAATGTTTTTACTTTGTTATTGTTGTTTTCAATATGTTTATAAAAATTATAAAAGCTAAACAAAATTTTCCACTTATTTCATAAACTTTTCACGTAAATTATGATATTTTTGAATCGAACAAACAATTATACATTGAAAGTAACATTACTTCACGAATAAAAGTATATTAAATTAGCTAAACCACGATTTCAAAATAATTCGTTATTTTCAATAATTTTTGT
Organism: Chrysolina oricalcia; assembly: GCA_944452925.2. Lineage (NCBI taxonomy): Eukaryota > Metazoa > Arthropoda > Insecta > Coleoptera > Chrysomelidae > Chrysolina > Chrysolina oricalcia. The sequence continues at coordinate 20,560,075 of OX101823.2, read as the reverse complement.
AGGACTAGCGAGACATACCCGTTGTTTTGTAGGACACTGTATTATTTAGGTGAAGGAATACACTAACCTTTCATGTGTTATCATTGTCCTACAGTTATTAATAAAAAAAATTTTACCATGGAATTGACAATTCCGGAGCGTAGGACTGGGAACACCTACCATTCAATTTGTAGGACAAAATGACCATTCAATTATACAAATATTAACCAAGCAACGGTAAAAAATCCGCTGGTTATTAATGAATTTTTATGACCACGACATTGGTACATGTTGGAAGTGGGGGACTCTTCAGTCCTACCATCCATTTTGTAGGACAAAAGTTATTTCGAGTACTTCATCGAATTATCTCGAGGTTCAACTGAAAAACTAACTGTTATTAATGAATTTTTTGCACTCACCAAATCGACATGTTTGACGCCTGCGCATTTTATTAGCTACCACTATCGAGAATTTTCGTAGAGGAAAAAGTTGGGCGTCTCGGCAAAATGAAGTTACTCAGGAAGATTCAGCCTGTTATTAGTCATTTTTGAAAATAGGCGTGGGATCCTGTTCTATATTCTCTAGGTTCTTTTCAATAATTACATTATGCGTACTTTCGTATACTCAAAGCAATTTAGGTCCGTCTACTGTAACAATGCGACCGTCTGCCAAAGTTTTCTTTTTGAATTTTGTTTAGTAACATATTTGGTGAAACGTTGGCACCAAAATAATGGTGGTAACCTGTGAGAAGTTGATGGCGTTTTTTGATACATTTGACAGCATCTGCTCCAAAATAGCGACCATTACCAATGGTAGACGCTTACGATTTCAATTTAGTTAAGATCTTAGACCATTTTCACAAAACATTGATTTTGGTAATAATGAGGTAATTATTAGCAATTCTGAGTATTTTTTTTCAAATTATAAATCTCATAAAGCGACCGCTTACGCCCGGCAGACGGTCGGTTTTGAAATTACAATCTAAAGTAGAACCGACGCGCGACGTGCCAATTCAAACCTTTGGTAACTATGAGGAAGCCATGTTCACTGCAGCTCTCGAACTATAACATACTCACGATAAATTACGAAAAATAACAAAAAATGATTTTTTCTACGGCTTCGCCATCAGCTGAATTTTAGTACGTCAATTTATTAGGTTTTACTTTAGTCAATAGGTTGAGTTGGACAAGCCACATTTCAGGTTTGAAAAGAAAATTATCGAGAACCTCATCTTCAGTTCGGCCACTGAAACCCATTACAACTATCACTTCATGGAAAGTAGTATCTTGCTTACTGATTCAATCCCACATTTCTTATGGAATATTTCTCTGGGGAAATTCTAGTGATGCTCATTGCATTTTTATATAAAAAAAAGCATTGAGAATTCTTGGTGGTATTGGTTTTAGAGACTCTTGACGTGAATCATTCCTCATACATGAAATTGAGCTAGTACCTTTTATTACCTTCTATTACCTTCTATTAGAGATTCACAAGAAAGCTCCGTCATTCCCTAAGCAATCCAGTTCACATAATCATAGTTCACGTAGCAGCAACATCAATGTTTCAAACTGACAAAATCACAAAAAATTCCTATGATTTCCGATTAAACAAGGTGAGGCACCGAAAACGAAACAGATCGAATGTCTTCAAAATACATGCAAAAACCACATCGATTTTAAATCCAAGAGGGACATCTTCCTATCATTACCTCAACTGTCATACCTCTTCCCCCACCACTTGGTTGGGATGAAATTATGTGTTACGTACTTTACCACACCATGTATAGCAAAATGAAAATGTATTTGATAGGTGAATTTATAGTATTGCCCATTTCTGTTTCTCTTCAAACTTATTCTGCTTTGTACTTCAAAAGTTTTGTAATAAACACTTTTTGAAAACCCATTGTTAAACTTAAATTTAAAATTCAAGGTGATTTCACATTGTGGATATAGAGTTTCACATGTTAAAAGTGTAAAACTGAAGAATAATTATTCAACGTCCTGGTATCACAATGTGTGCATAAATGAGGATACTAGCAGTGTTAATTGATATTCATTTATATTATTCAAATATTTGTAACATTGTAACATTTTGTGACAAAAAAAAACATAGTTCACAGCTTGTACTCTGAAAAAATTGTTAAAATCATGAGTTATAGGTGGCCCTAGATGGTCGCTGCAATTGATTACGTTTGTAGTTGGAAAATTTCACAAGAAAATTCTAAATTTCACACATTTAATGTAAAATTACAGTGAATGCTTCGGATTGAGCAGACTCAAGGGTACTTGTGAAATTAGTATTATTTGTATTTCTACGGTGTTAAATTACTTGAAACTTGTGAAATGACAATGTATGAATCACAGTATAACTAAAAGAGTATTGTAATTTCACATAATACTTTCACAATATGTTCATGAAAGTACCCACTAATTATGCAAAAGTATTGTGAAATTAAATTGTGAATATGATTCAATATGGCGAATTCGCAATATATTTATTTCTTGTAGAATTTCTCATAGCAAAATCACAATTCAAAATTTCAATAATGATGTGAGTTCACGTGATATTGACAAAAATAACCTGAAGCCTGTGATTGGATTGTAAATTCACAGTGATGAATTACAATTCCATTGTAAATAAACGTGGAGTATGAAAGTGTATTTACAGTAAATGGAAAGTTTTTGACTTATTTATATTTTCTAGATGTATTTTCACAACTCGCTGAAAAAAATAGCCTAATATGCAGATGATTATGAAAGAGCAAATATCTTTTGTAATTCCCTACGAAAAGACTCGAAAATTTCAACACTACTGTAATATTACAATGTGATATTCTTGTCAATGTGATATTACGATGAGAAATTATTATCTGTGGAATATTACAGTGTGATATTCTCATCAATGTAATATTACAATGTGATATTCTCATCAGGATGCAAATTCACAATTTATTGGTAAAAGATCTCGCACCGTTCCAATGGGAAATTGGCTTTCGGTAAATTTGCTCGAATTTTTTATATATTGTAGATGCTGATCAAATGTCTGCATTGCGCCAAAGCTATAAATTCAACGGTTCAGATTATACAGGGTACTGAAGTTGATTTTTCATAAATTTCAATTGGCCATTGTGAAGACATTTTCATGAATCTATAAACCTATGCGTCGATTATTCATACCGCCGAAATAAATCCACTATAACGTATAATAATTCCTGCACAGACCAACGATTTACAAGGTGAGTCTATAGCTAGCAAGTTTATTAGTGATTTCTAAAAAATTGAGCGGTGGAATGTCATTCATTTCCAGATATTTCGAAGGACACGAATATCGAATCCAATTGATGATGTTAGCATCTCCTGAATCAAACTGACATATGCAGTACCCGCTTATCATAATGTGTCACCCGGTGACTAGTATTAGTATTATGAGTAGTCCGAATAAGATTCATTGTTTAACTGAAACTTGTAGAAGTAAGACGTGTAAGGTGCGGAATATATTGAACTATTGTTAAAGGGAGTGTTTATTGTGATATCCCGACCATCCTACTACATCAGAAGTGGTGAACAGTGTGTAAAGAGTGGTGTTAAAGTGCTGCACAATGCCGACGTACACAAGAAAATCGAAGCGCCGATATTCAACATTCAGCAGCAGTAGCTCTGCAAATACCAGTGAGGAAAGGCAAAGTCGCCATCGAAGAGATCTCGTAGACACAAAAGTAACAGGAAGGAATCTGTAAGTCATTCTAGGAGAACCAATATTATGCCTCAAGTCAGCAATGCCCAGCCAAACTCAGGTACTGTGTTGTCTAGTATAATTCCAGAATTTGATCCAACACACATGGAAGTGTCTGATTGGTTAGAAATTGTTCAACATGACTAATATATGGTTGGACAGACAGTTTTATAATAATAATAATAATAATAATAATAATAATAATAATAATAATAATAATAATAATAATAATAATAATAATAATAATAATAATAATAATAATAATAATAATAATAATAATAATAATAATAATAATAATAATAATAATAATAATAATAATAATAATAATAATAATAATAATAATAATAATAATAATAATAATAATAATAATAATAATAATAATAAAGGTCTTTATTTTTATCAACCAGGTAAACATTAAATACATTTTTGAGTAATATGAGCACAGCACTCCAGGTTGATAGAAAAATCAGTTTTTCATCTTAAGCGAGGTAAAAAAATAATAAAGAGAAATAACAATAATCAAGTAACAAACCGTTAGAAGTAAAAAAAAAATTGAAAAAAAAAGGTAAAAAAAAAGTATCAATATGTACATGCAGATATTATTATATGATATACATATATTTATTGGCAATAGTTATCAAAGTAATTTAGATTTGGTTTTGATTAGCAAGTAATTTCAATTTTAGACCTAATTGAAGGCTTCTATTGATTTTAATTTCAATTCAATGGAAATTTCATTATGTGTTTTTGATGACTGGTACGTGAAAGATCGTTTGAACAGTTTGGTCCGATGTTGTGGTGTTGTAATTCTATGTTTGAATCGAGTATTTACCTGATGGATATCACTTTGGTGAACAATGTTTCCAAACAGGTATTGCGGTTGTTTGTTTTTGATGATTTTATGAAAGAGACATTCAGAGTGTAGATATCGTCTGTTCGACATATTCAGCCAGTTAAGATCTCGTAATTTGTGGGAAATTCTTTGGCGTTTCCTAATACTACAAATAAGCCGCATACAAGAGTTTTGAACGACTTGTAGCCTCCTAGAATCGTTTGCGTCGATATAGGGGCCAAGAACTACATCTCCGTTGGTGAGTTTAGATAATACCAGAGCCACGCATAGTATTTTTCTTAAAGCCAACTGAGAGATAATGGCGATTGTGAAAAATTGACTTTATGTTCAAATAAGCGTTCCGGATGCAAATTTTAACATGATGTTTGAATCGCAGTTGATCATCAAAAACCAGGCCAAGGTTTTTTGCCTTGTTTACTAGTGCAATTTGCTCTCCATCAACATTCATTCGGATTACTTCGTTGATTTGCAAACGAACTTTAGTTGGGCCAAAAGCTAGAAAAGAAGTCTTTTTCCTATTTATACCTAGAGCATTTTTGGATGACCAGGTAACAATATTGTTCAGATCATAATTTATTTTGTCTGCTGCGTCCTGATAATTTTTAGGCATAAAAGAATAGTATAGTGTATAGTATAGTGTATCAGGTAACAAATAGATTGAAAGGTACAGCAAAAACATGGTATGATAGCTTCATACAATGTGAATTAGGGTGGCCTTAGTATACTAGAGTAAAGTGGAAGCAATTATTGAGCACCACTTTCCAAAGTTTCAGAAATGCTTATGAGATGCGAACCGTAAACCAACAGAGGGTTGCTCGCGAAATGAATTCCATTTCAACCATTTGGCAAAAATCAACTAATTTAAATTGAATTTTCCTAATAGTGATAAGGTGTCCTTAGTAATGGGTGCTATAAATGATAACAATTTGAAATCGGCAGTAGAGGCCTCAAATATAAGAGACCCTAATCTATTAGGGGTATACCTCAAAAATAAAGTGTATGCGAAAGCACTATCGCATACCTGCACCAACTCATCATGGCCCTGTTTGAATAAAAACAAATTTTCATTTACAAGTATATAAAAAAAATATATAAAAAAAAATTATTTGAAAAAAATAGTAGCTTCAAGATTTTACAAAACGCTTCATACTGGCGGACATTAATGTATCGCATTTATAGATTTTGGAGAAAGAGGACGTTAAATTATACACTATAGCTGTAGGTTTACCTCGAGGAAATGGACAGGTGGAAAGAACAAACCGCACAGTGCTGATGTCTTGGCTACGATAGGAGCAGAGATTCTTCCGACAGGTATAAGGTTAAAGAGGACCTGCATACAGAAGATCCAATGGCCCAGGAGAAGGGGTTGTAGCATAGAAACACATGAAACACTTCAAGTTTCAAAATCGTTAAGGTAATACAAATGAGCCCTTTGATGGCATAATGAGCCCTTTGATGGCATAATGAGCCCATTGATGGCATAATGAGCTCTTTGATGGCATAATGAGCCCTTTGATGGCACAAAACAGCCCTTTGATGGCACAAAAGAGCTCTTTGATGGCACAAAAGAGCCCTTTGGTGGCACAAACGTGCCTTTTGATGGCACAAATGAGTCCTTGGCAAAAATGAACCATCTCAGGACACAAATGAGATATGAATAGAATTAATAATTATATTCTATTTACTTACAGATGAGGTCCATCATGGTTGCTGTTGAGGACAACAACAGGTCAGGATGGCCGTGCAGTACCCGCTTATCATAATGTGTCACCCGGTGACTAGTATTAGTATTATGAGTAGTCCGAATAAGATTCATTGTTTAACTGAAACTTGTAGAAGTAAGACGGGTAAGGTGCGGAATATATTGAACTATTGTTAAAGGGAGTGTTTATTGTGATATCCCGACCATCCTACTACACATATTATATGCAAGATGTTCTATTTCTCATGAAGCTGCATCCATCTTGCTTGTTGATATACATAGAATTCCAGATAACTCGGTGATACACTGAATCATTTATGATGAAAGTTTACTATGCAAATACACAAAATATACAGGGTATAACAAAAATAGTGACTCTTGCTGATGATTTCTTTGAAGTAGTTGGGCTTGATTCGTTTCATTGAGGTATTTCCATAAACCTATTCTTTCGGCACAAACATTCTGAAATATTTTGAACAATTTTCTGTGAAATATTTCAAATATGTTTAAATCTATATTTACTACAAGTAGTAGAATAACTTGAGTGACGAAGGTATAATATTAGATAGAAAAAATAAACAAAAACAGTGAATTTTAGTAGTAGGTAACGAAATATACTTGTATTTTATTATAACAGATGTTTCGTACCTACAGAGTGTATCACATTGGCGTAACAACAGCCAATTTCATTATTCCTATGAAAGAAGTTTAAATACTTCATTTTCAGATTCCAGATAAATGCATATGGAATTTCAGAATGAACCATAACATCAGAGTTTACATACATGAGTTATGCAAGAGTTGGATGGACCTAAATTATGTAGGAGAGGTTGGTAGGAACTAAAAAAACAGTTCCCCGTGTATATTACATATTGAAAGGAAAACAATTTATGACGAGGTAACAAAAAACTGAAACGAAATGATATGATCACCATACAGAAACTGATGAGATAGAGTCAGAGCACCAGATTGAATTGTCCCTTTGTATATGCAGCATCCTCTCTATGGGCAGCATCATCCTCTAGGTTTTTTCATGCAGTGTCTACTTCTCAATATTTTAAATTCTTTTCTCGTTTCTTTGTTGGACTTTCCTTATATTTTTTTACAGCAATCGACTTATTATTTATCAGTGTAGATGTGGTTGCATAATTTCAGATAACTTTTCAAAAATCCTGTATATGAACCTCATATGGTTCAAAGCCGGCAATGAAACATACGTTTCTTTCCATATACAGAGAAAGGAGATTACACTGTTGAATTTGAAGCGTATGTGCAATAGTTTGATCAGCATCATCATTTCTACATTAGATTTAAAAAAAATAAAAATAAAAATTCACCCATTGAGATTCAAGTAATGAGTATGTTTTGCTAATTGGCATTTCTGCTAGTCATTGGTGGGAATGCGATCAAGGTTCGTTCTGAAATTCCATGTAAATTCATCCAGAATCTGAAAATGAAGCATCTGAAGTACTCTTGAGATTGATTAATTAAATTGGTGGTTGTTACGCCAATATCATACACTCGATGTACGTATGAATCGTCTATTTTGTAATAAAATATGAGTATATTTCGTTACCTATTATATATTGTAGTTCAATGTTTTCATTTAATTTTTTGCAATATTTCACCTCTATCACTCAAGTTATTCTATTACTTGTAGTAAATATAGATTCATACATATTTGAAATATTCCGCAATTAATTGTTCAAAACATTTCAGAAGATTTGTTTCAACGAAATATCAATAAAATAAATCTCAAGCCTTACTAAATCAACTTACTAAATCAACAGCATAGGCCACTATTTTCGATACACCCCGTATATTTTGTGTAACTTTCGTCATAAACGATCCAGTTTATTACCGAGTTATCCGGAATTCCATGTATTTGGATATATCAACAAGCAAGACGAATTCAGCTTCATGAGCTATAGAACGTCTTGTATATAATATGTTAGTCTGATTCAGGAGATGCTAACGTCATCAATTGGATTCTATATTTGTGCCCTTCGAAATATCTGGAAATTAATGACATTCCACCGCTCATTTTTTTAGAAATCACTAATAAACTTACTAGCTTTGGACTCACCCCGTATATCGTGGGTCTGTACAGGAATCATCATACTTTATAGTGGATTTGTTTCGGTCATATGAATAATCGATGCATAGTGGATGTGGTTTATAAATTCGTAAAAATGTCTCCCCAATGACCATTTGAAATTTTGGAAAAGTCAACTTCAACACCCTGTAGAATCTAAACCGTTTAATTTAAAGCTTCGGCGCGATGGGGACACTTGATCAGCTTCATGGGTTGATTCTACGAGATATACAAAATTCGAGCAAATTTACCGAAAGCCAATTTCCCATTGAAATGGTGAGAGGTCCACAATAAATCTGATTTTACTCCTCAGGTCTTGTAATTTCAGAGGAGAGTGGGTAAATTAGTTGTATTTTCAAAATGTGAATTCATATAGTCGACTGTAAAAACACATAAAAATTGTGATTTTACATTTCGTGTTGCAATTTACAAAGAAATTATTACCGAAACATCTTGTGAATTCTACAGGTTATATGGAATTTCACAATATTTCTGAGAAAACATATTTTTTTCACAGTATGCTGATAAGAATTACTTGTTATTGTTGGCGATTTATTTTTAAAGTTATAGGACTGTAAACTTAATATTTTTTTCCGTGTAGTTGAACCAACGGAAAAAATATGACAAAGCAGGCTTTGATATAACTGTCCTAAATGCAGGAAAGATCCGCTTCATCAGTGACAAAAGTCACCATTTAGACGCCGCACACAGGCGAATTTCCAAGATATTGTAGTCAAAATCATAAAATATGTAGTTCGAGTTTTCTGGTAATTATTATGTGCAATTACTTTATTTCCATCTCCTAAAATAGATAGCATCCCGTTTGAAATTTTATCAGACGAAACTTTTGATGTTTGTGGAAGGTGGATGTTAGTAATTGTCTAGGCTTTGTTAATAATTGTTGTGTGTAATTAATTTCTGAACTTGTGTGGTGAAGTATATAACTAAATTGATATGGAGCCTGTTGCTGGAGGTAGGTAGAATATTGTCATATTATGTACATTCAGATTTTGATCAATTCGTAGTAGCTTTTAAAGCTGCTGTAAATAGATGCTTTTTCAATCGTAACAAAGAAAGTTTCCATTTGTTCTCCTAAGCAAAAAGTTATGTATTAAATCAGATGAAGACGAGAATTGTTGCTCAGCAAATTCTATACGGTATACGGAATTAGGTTCTGAAAAGAACGGTTGCGATAATTTGCGATGTTGCCAGATTTTCTTTATTATTCTGTATACTGTCATTTCAAGACAGTTCACCTGTTTTTGTTGCAGGTTCGCAGACTAGTAAAATTCCATACAGAAATTGCCTATTGAAGTACTAAATGATCAGCAGAAATAAACCAAACATTGGCAAATTTTTGTTCGCAGGGCAAAAGCAAATGGAATGCGTCATCTAGAAATTACCAAGCATTTGAGAATAAAAATCAGTCGTGGCAGATATCATCAGGTTTGGACCATTTCCAAATCGCAAGGGAAGTGAAAAACCACCAGGAGTTTTTCCTGAACGCAGTGAAATATCGAGAAGAAGAAAAACTGAGGCCCTGCGATCACAATACAGTCCTCAAGAATTGAGCTACGCGACTCAAATACAACTTCGAGCAGAAGAAAAAATAGGCTCTGTAGCTGTTATATGAAGGAAAAATACAGAATAGCCTACGCCAGAATTAGCCAGACCGTTATTACATATTGATGAAGCAAAATTAATAAAATTCCAGTATCGTAATAAGAAATTCAGCCAAAGATGACAGTAATATTCATCCCAACTACAAAACAATAACAGCAGCCAAAAAGAACTGACAACTTGGTTATTACAATTGCAGAAGCACTTTTGCAAAATTTACTGAATCATACAGTTGCCTATTTCAGGCAGTACTATGATTTTTCGGAATGTTGGTGGGTCTACCGCTGCTGGCTTGCAGTGTATATTACTAGAAGTGACCCCCTTGAGATTATTTTGTAGAATTTTGATGTATCTGTGGATTCCATCAAATCCAAATTTCTACATCAAAAGTTACGGAAAATATAGAAGTGTTTCAATGAGAAGTAAGACACTATATTTTATCACATTTTTAACGTGATCATAGCGACACCCCCAAGGAACAAGGTTGTAACTCTACTTAAGGTACTTTTGAGTTTTAACTATAGGCATACTCAGCACAAAAAGACGCATCTGGCAATATTAAAGACGTATGTCTACATCCAATAGTTTCGCTAATAAGTAGTTGAACATAGTTGTATGAGATATTACATTTTTGTGATTCAACGCTAAAAAGATTGTAATAAATGATACGTCTTTCTTCAAATCTGATATTATTATCGTATTTTTAAATACAAAGATGTAAAAATAGATACAACTTTGTTTTTCGCATTATTTTTCGTACTATTTTTGAAGAACATAACACAAATCAAGTTACAACCTTATTTCATGAATATCTCTCCTTCAATGCTTGCGCAGATACTGCTTTGTTCTAACCAGACCAACATTTGTTTACCTGTTGATAGGGTGTGTGATACTAGTTTGTCTGGTTTCTTTTTGGATTTGTGATTTAATAATATTAACAAAATGCATTGCGGTGGGCAGCGCAGTAAGAAACTATTTAAGGGACAGTAAAGAAACAAGTAATCCGACGTAAGTAGTTTTTCTCATTCTTAACCTCACTTTTTAATATTATGTTTACGCTTTTTATTTAAAAATCATTTTGTGTTCTTAAAAAATGGTTTAATCTTTATTCTTAAATACGAAATGAAATGGAATAAGTTAAAAATTCTTACAATAAAAAAATTAAACTCGTCCTCATTTTATATGGTAAATGCACACATAATAGAGAGGTTGTGGCAGTAAAAAATAAATCATTTCATGGCGTTTGAGCTTTATAGAGTTTTATTTTTGCTTTGCAGAAGTGAGTTACGGTGCCGATGGCCAGTCTTATTCGGATAGGAGTTCAGTAGTAGACCCCAAAACAATTATTCAAAATGGCGAGGAACTATTTCAATTTAAAGAGAATTTACGGCCACGCCGCAGTAACTTTCTACCTGCTTATTGCGAATCGACATCTAGCCGGGAGAAAGAACCGTTTTCCCCCGATGTGTCAGAGTATGTTTCGTCCCATGATGGTAAGAAAATAATTATTTTATTTTTCCACCATCAGTTAATTTATCTATTGGTTTTCAGAAAATGGTGGTTCCGAAAAAGATTGCTGGCAAGAAGAGGAGTTAAAAGATACTCCCGCAGAAAGTGTTCGTGATATTATTCAGCCAAGTACTAGTTCGCGTTTGAATGCCATGCCGTTTACCAATGCACCGGATGACGAAACAAAAAAGAATACGAAGAGGAATATGCCAAAAAAATCTAATCCTGGGCATAAGAGGAAGAGAAATCCTGAAAAGTGGAATACTAATATAAAAAAGAGAATGAAAAATTCTGGAAAGGAATTCATAAATAAGCGTGGTAAATTAATAAATATGCGACAAATAAAGAAAGGCTGTGATGAGAAATGTTCAAAAAAATGCTCTGAAAATTTGTCTGTTGCAATGAGAACTAAAATATTTACAGATTTCTGGGCCCTTGGTGATCATAACAAACAAGTAGAATTTGTAAGCAGAAATGTAGAAAGAATGTCCAAAAAGTATGTTCTGCTGGAGAAAATTGAAACGTCCAGGCGTCACTGGACTTATAAGTACTCATTTTGTATTGTTGGCAAAAAAATTCAGATATGTAAAAAGATGTTCGTCAATACGTTAGATATAACTGATAAATGGATCACTACTATTTACAAGAAAATTGACATGCAGGAATCTAGTTACGCTGTGCTTGACGACAGACGTGGGCATCATAATAATCGGCCATATCAGATATCTGAAGATGTCAAAGCTACTGTCAGAGCCCATATTTCACAAATACCATTTGTGGATTCCCATTATGTTCGGGCTAGAACAGAGAAGAAATATTTTGAGGAATCTTTGACATTCCAAAAATTGTATAAGCTCTATAAAGAGTGGATGCAGGAAAAAGCATATGAAATGGCTCTGACAGTTACAGAAAGACAGTATCGCGAGATATTTTATGAGTACAATATTGACTTTTTCAAGCCAAAAAAAGACCAGTGCCCAACCTGCGACATTTATGCCAGAGCTTCAACTGAAGAAAGAGAAGCAGCCTTACAAAAAGAATATACAACTCACATAGCATCTAAATTTGTGGTCAGGGAATTAAAGTCGGAGCATAAATCAATCGCTCAAGGCAGTAGCTCAGTTGTGTTAGCAAGCTATGACCTTCAGAAAATTTTGCCGACTCCAATGTCTGAAGTTTCATTGTTTTATTATAAACGAAAATTAGCCGTCTACAATTTTACTATATTTGACGTTGCAAGAAATCAGGGCATTTGTTATGTCTGGGATGAGACAATAGGCAAAAAAGGTGCAAATGAAATTAGTAGTGCCGTTTACTGGTTTATTGAAATGAAAGTTATGGAAGGGTTTAAAGATTTTGTTTTCTACTCTGACAATTGTGGAGGGCAAAACCGGAACAGAATTGTATTTTGTATGTATGCCTTTGCTGCAAAAAAATTTGATATTAATATAACGCATGTGTTTCATGAAGTAGGGCACACTCAAAATTAAGGCGACTCGATGCACGCCCTCATAAAGAGACGCAAAAAAATCAAATTGTTTATGTTCCTGAGCAGTGGATATCAATAATACGATGTACCAAATCTTCTGGAAAGCCGTATAATGTGACTGAAATAAATCAAGGTAAAATCCTTAATTTCAAGGACTTAATGAAAAAGCAAAACAAATTTGATAATGGTTTAGATAATGATAAAATCAAATGGAATAAAGTAAGATGTTTGAAAATAAAAAAAGAAATCCCAAACCTAATACACTATGATTTATTATCTGAAATATCCTGCCAAATTGATATATATATATATATATATATATATATATATATATATATATATATATATATATATATATATATATATATATAAACATGGCAAAAAATCCTCCAGAAACTTGGCAAAAACACAGAACTTACCTGATGGCACCACTATTATATCCCCAGCCTACAAAGCCCCCATACCTATTTCAAAAGCGAAGTACAAAGATTTGAACAGCCTTTGCAATTCCAAAGCTATTCCAGAATTGTACCACAATTATTACAAAAATTTAAAATATATTGATGGAGTTACCCAGGACCCTTCTTCAGATTCAGAATTAAAAAAAAATTGTTTGTAAACGTTGTTATGTTTAAGTAAATGTTAGAGTTTCTGTTTCTGTTTCCTTGAAGATTGTTTTTTGTTTGAATTTGTTCAGTTCTTTAAATAAAATAATATCATAAAAAACAGTCTTTACTTTTAGCTGTACTAAAATTTGTGAAAATTATATCTCACAAACCAGAATTATTTCAAATAATACAATTTTCAAATAAAAGATACAACCTTCTAAATGGTAAAAAAAATACAAACAAAAATCCTTTTAGAAAGGTTGAATAAATGAGTTACAACCTTATTCCTAAAAAAATTATGAAAACAGTGAGGGTTGTATGTCTGTGAATATCGTTTTCTGATGCGTAAAGAAATTTTTGAAAACATGCAAACAATTGGAAATAATTATTCTAAATGATAGACGGTTGTTCTAAAGCGTTAAAATTAAACATTTTTTTGTAATCAATTTTACAAAATATCATTTACGGATTTTTGCTTCTCCTGAAAAATTGTTAAATATGAGTTACAACCTTGTTCGTTGGGGGTGTCGATTTGTACTACAAATCGATATGTATAGACTTATATATAAGTACCACCTTTCCGCTAAGACAGATTTCTTCCATAACAGAAAAAAGTAAATTTTTTCCAAACTTTCTTGGAAATTCGCCTGTGTGCGCCGGCGCCGCGCCGCATCAAAAACTTTCATCACAAACGTCCGCAATTACGGACCACACAGAAGGTGCTCTGGGTTTCGGCTTTCCAGCGACATTTTTGAATTGATAAAATTAATTATCGCCCGAAACACCTACACCAACACCTATTTGACAACGGGTTTTCCGAAATGGCATTCGTACGCCATGAATTATACATCTGATTGACTTGATAAACTGACTGCTGTTATATTTAATTAATTAACACGAGAACTGGACATTTCAGATACAATGTAGAGGAGATATACTGTGCCCACTACCAGTTTAAGTACGTAATAAGCAAGATTTTTTCAGTTTTGTACTGGAGAGGATTAAATCAATTTATATGTTTTTCGTTTTGACGTTGCATACTGACATTTAAATAAATACACTGACATTCAACTGGTTTGCTGACCGTTAATTGATCTGTTGTAATGAAATTCTTCCTTTGTAAACACTTGTTTTTTAATAGCCACAATATATTACTACTTGTAATATATGTTACAAAATGGCCGGACAGTATCAGACTTGACCTTGAAATAAAACAACCTACTCAACTCAAGTATTCAGCAAAGACTGACTTTATTCAGTATAAATCATGGAATATAGATCACATAGAAATATAGAATTAATGTGAGTAGAGAACACTACAATGGTGTGAAATTGATACTATCTTACGATAGATAGCAGTAGTAAATTAGTAATATGGTATAACAAACATAGAATCATATATTGGGCTAATATTCCAACACTCCCACTTAGCACAAAATATTATTTTTCTACTCCTATGTTAGTAAACATTGTTTTACAAACAGTTCACTCTATAAGTAAATCCATTCTTACGCACAACTGTGCGTAAAGAATAAAAACGCACAACTGTGCGTCATGATATGATGGCTAGTATAATAGGTAACAATCAAGTTGCCTCTTGAACCACTCAAATCGTGACATTTATCTGTCTTGCGTTTTAAATATTTGACAGTGACATTGTCACTTTTTGAGATTTGAAGTTCAAATCGATACTTCATAAATTATAATCCGATCTTTAATTTTATATCTACAAATATGAGCAACTCCGATAATGAAATGAGCGCAACGCCACCGGAAATTGTTCTTCAGGCTGCTTCTGCTATGGAGAATATTCTGCCGCAAAAATTTATTGGAAAAATCAAATGCTCCCATTGTAATAAAAAACTGTAAAAATTTTACTATTAACTTTAATACAACTGATAGTAATAATTAGTAATTCATAATTATTTAATAACATTCAAATTTGAATTCTTAAATTCATCATTTCTATGCTATATAGTACAAAATTGTATTTTCTTAGATTTAATTTGTTGTTGTTGGAAATTAAACCATAAACTGCGTTAGTTACCTTCATTTTTTTATTACTTAAAGCTTAATCAAACGCACCATCCAGTATATAAGAGTCGTAGAAAAAGTATAGTACGTATTGCGTGTTGTAAAGCAATTACGCACTCATGTAATTACCGCACTCACCGCTACGCGGCTCGTGCGCAATTTTTCCATTCGTGCGTAATATGCTTTTTACAACACTTGATACGTAATATACTATTACATCTACAATTCCTAACATGGCCAAAAATGTATTATGTTTGACCGAACACAAACCTTTTGTGAGAATATCGGTAGGCATGTCAGCTGTTTGCAAATATTCTAAATTCACAAGACCGTTATTCACCGAATCCCTTAAAAAATGATGTTTTACATCAATATGTTTAGATCTCTTATGAAATAGAGGATTTGCAGACAACTTCTGTGCGCTTTGATTATCATTAAACAAAGTTATGCACTTAAAAACACCTTTGAAGCTTCTGAAGCAGATATATATTCAGCTTCAGTACTTGAAAGAGCAACTGTTTTTTGTTTTTTACTTTCTCATGAAACACAAGATCCTGAAAGCTTAAAACAGAACCCTGAATATGACTTTCTATCGGTGATGTCGTTCGCCCAGTCAGCGTCAACAAAACCTTGTATATCCAAATCGTCTTTCCAAAATTTTAGTCCATGACTCTTCGTCTTCTGTAGATATCTCAGTATTATTTTTGCACAGTTTCAATGTGAATCACTGAAGCAATTATTAAACTAAGGTAACTAACTGAAAACGAAATATCTGGTCTAGTTAAAACTGACAAATACATCAAACTACCAATTAATTGTTGATAAGGGACATCTGATTTGTCGCCTTCACCTCTTGTAAGTTTAGTTCCTGCTTCCATGGGTGTACAAACTGATTTGTAATTCAACATATTAAATTTATTTAAGACTTGATTAATATATTGCTCTTGGTCTAAAGTTATAATGTTATTTTCATTGTCAATATGGACTCTCATGCCAAGAACTTTTTGTACACCACCTAAGTCTTTAATTTTGAAGTTATTACTTAATTTCATTTTTAAATTCTCAATTTCTACCGAATCGTTAGAAAACATCGAGCAATCGTTTACATATAAGGCAACAATAGTAACAGAGTTTCCTCCGATCTTGTAAAACAAACATAATTCTGATTTACATTTACTATAACCTAAATTACTAAGAAAAAAGTCTACACGTTCATACCATGCCCTAGAAGCCTGTTTGAGGCCATAAATTGCTCTATTCAACTGCAAAACTTTATTTTTATTATCTGATGTGTTCATACCTTCAGGTAACATCATAAAAACCTTTTCTCTCAAATATCCATTTGAAAATGCAGTAGTCACATCCAAGTGATTAATTTCTAAATTTAATTTTATTGAAAGAGCAATTAGTAACCTCAAGGTTGAAAATCTGACAACAGATGAAAAGGTTTCAAAGTAGTCAATACCTTCTTTCTGGGTAAAACCTTTCGCAACCAATCGTGCTCGGTAACGCACATTCCCTTCACTATCAAACTTACGTTTGAACACCCACTTGCACCGCACAACAGTACCATCCTTAGGAACATCGACCAACTGCCACGCTTCAATTTCGTCGAACGACTGCAATTCTTCGTCCATGGCTTTCTTCCATCTATCCCTGTCAACTCCTGACAGTGCCTCTTGGACTATGACAGGATCACCATTCAAAGTAGTTGACTCACAGCAAAGGTAAGTGTAATAGCCAGGAAAAACTTTAGGTTTTCTCTGTCTTTGAGATCTCTCTAATATTGGTACAGCTACAGTTTCTTCAGGAACATAATCTTCATCAGAGCTTACTTCAGAATCATTCTGATCACTACCATGTGATGTATTTGATTCATCCAATGATTCATAGTCTGTAGAATGGTCATTCTGATCTGGTAACTCCTCTGCAACATTCTGAGCATGCTTATCTCCTACTGAAACAGTCATTTCATTTTGATTACTTGGAAAATCATCAACTATTTGATTATCACTTTCAAATATAATAACATCTCGACTTGTGGTGCCTGTGTTACTATCTGGGTCATGAACCCTATAACCTTTAATGTTGTCACTGTAGCCAACAAAGATTTTTCGTTGACTCTTTCTGTCCCATTTAAGCCGTTTTTCTTTGGCAACATGAACCATTGCAACTTTACCAAAGATTCTGAAATAACTTATATCAGGTTTGTTACCTGACCACATTTCGTATGGGGTTTTTTCGCCTAATCCTGATATGGTACATCCATTTCTAATATGTACAGCCGTATTGACAGCTTCTGCCCAAAACTTTTTATCCAAATTAGCATCAAAGATCATCCACCTGGCCTTCTCAACAATGGTTCGGTTTAACCTTTCTGTCACCCCATTCTGCTCTGGAGTATAGGCATTCGTTTTCTGGTTAATAACTCCATGTGAATTCAAAAAATAATCAAAACTTTTATCCACAAATTCTCCTCCGTTGTCCGATCTAAAAATTTTAATTTTTTGATTCAGCTGATTTTCAACCAAAGTTTTAAAACTTTTAAAATGATTGAAAACCTCGTCTTTGGTTTTTAAAAAATACACAAATGACATTCTTGTGAAGTCATCTACCAACAGAAGAAAATATCTAGACCCACCTATAGATTTTGTTTCCATTGGGCCACAGACATCTCCGTGCACAATCTCTAATGGTGATTTTGCTCTGGTGCCACTGTGTTTAAAAGGTAATCGAGTTTGCTTACCTTCTCAGCATACAGTGCAATTGCACTTTCCAAGTTTGTTTCTATCTGGACATTTCAAACCATTAACTGAACCATTCTTCATTTCTTCAAAATCCATGTCATTTATGTGCCCCAGCCTCCTGTGCCATAATTCATTAGAAACTGTCAAGAAACATTTCTCTTCTGGCTGCTGAAAGATATTCAATTTGTAAACACCTCCAACTAGATCTGCCGTAGCGATTGACATCAAAGCAAACATCATTGCCATTTTTTAGTAACAGACTAACGGACAGTTCACACAAGGCATTTTTAACTGTAACATCGTATATCTTTGTACCAATGACTGTCCCTATACACACATCTCCTGAGCATGTAACTGGAACTAGAGTACGATTTTCCACCATAATCTCATGAGTATCACTGGGGGGAGGACCTTCAAAGAGTTTTTCATCGACGACAATATGTTTACTAGCGCCAGAGTCCACGTACCAATCTGACATTTTATAGTCCCTGTTAAGGAAAACGGCACTAAATGCATTTTCTCTCCTGGTTTGAATGGTAGCATTTAGTGAAGGACATTTGTTGTGATAATGTCCAAATTGTTTACATTTATAACATTTCACCTCCTTTTTGCAGGTTCTGTCACTTTTATTTATATTAGTTCCACTGTCTCCAACAGAGCGACTGTGAATCTTACTCTTGGTGTTAAAAGCACTACCTGCTTTGCCAACTTGTTTTTGATAGAGTCCGTTGTAATGTCTATTTCTGAATGCTCAATAGCCATAATCATGGGCATGCATTTTTCCGGTAAACCAGCAAGCAGCAAAGAACCAATCCATATGTCATCAACATCGAAGCCCGTACCTCGAAGTTTTTGGCCAGTTTCTTTTATTTGGTTAACATAGGACGTCATCGAATCGCAATTTTCTAATCGCATAGAGATTAAACTGCGAAGTAAACTGATTCGCCTTGTAAAACCAGAATCGTCAAACATTGACTTCAGTTTGCTCCATAACGACTTGGTGTTTGTAGCTTCCTTCACGTGCACAAACAGCGATGGAAAACCAGTTTCGCTTTGGTTTTTGTATCTTCGTCAACTTCTGTACTCGCCGGTTCATCAGAAATGCACTTTTTCAGTCCTTCTAGGACTAAAAAACTTTCAGCAGCAAACGCCCAATCGTCATAATTTTCACGACCTTTTAGTTTTGGTACATTAACTAAATAACTGTACGACATGGTCTACTATGCACTTGAATGAAAATTACTTCTAATTTCAAGTCTGAAAAATGTGGCCTGGGCCCATAACCCGTTACAAAATGGCCAAACAAAATCAGACTTGGAACATGAAATAAAATAACCTACTCAACTCAAGTATTCAGCAAAGACTGACTTCATTCAGTATAAATCATGGAACATAGATCACATAGAAATATAGAATTAATGTGCAGTAGTAAATTAGTAATATGGTATAACAAACATAGAATCATATATCGGGCTAATATTCCAACAATATGTGACGCGTTTCGCTATTACTAAAGCTTTTTTATTTGTATGTATCGTCTCTTCAACCTTTAAATTTATTAGTTTACTATAGCTTACTATATAGCTTCCTAAAACATAAAATGGAATTCAATAAATGTAGAGACATTTTTATAGATGTTTGAAATCAGGAGTATTATACTTGTAAACAGCATAATAAAAAACAGATAGATTGCTTATTATCGGAAATCCGTTCAGATGCATTTAGTTATTAATATCAGTTATCAATAGTTATTTATGTATCAAGGCGAAGTAGGCGTTTATGGCATTTATGGCCTTTATGGTGTGAATAATGGCCCGATAGCGTCAGCTGAGGGCCATCACACGCTTGAAGGCCATAAACTCATTCTACGCACGTGATACATACAAAATTTTATGCACTAGTGGTTAAGCACATATCACAAATACTGACTTGATTTTTAATGAGCTACACGTTTCATACGTTATGTATGACTTCAATAATCAAAAGTATGGTGCCCGAACGATAGCTGTGAAAGATACTGATTAATTGAAATTTAATAGTTTAAAAATACTTTCATTCAGTATAAGTTCAGGGCTTTCTACACAAGGAAAAAGTATGCTTTTTAATTTCCGTTATCCATATAACACCAAAAATCAGCCTGTGACAAAGCATACATTAAATAATCGTTCTTAGATACTACCTTGTTTTTACATGTTCATTTGTTAATTTCGGGGCCTTCTACACGAGAGAAGAGTATACTTTTTAATTTTTGTGATCCATATACACCAAAAATTAGCCAGTGGAAAAGCATACGTTAAAAAATTGTTTTGAGATACCACCTTTTTTTTACAAGTTCAGTTGATAATTTCGGGGCCTTCTACACGAGAGAAGAGTATGCTTTTTAATTTAAATTTAAAAATTGGTGGTGCCGCCGCTGCATGCGAGCAGTCTTAGATATTTGGTGAGAACATTTATAAACCAATAATAATAATAATTTAAAAAAAGTATACGTTAAAAAAACGTTTCAAGGAATGTGTCGTTACCGGCCGGTCCATTAGTTTGAATACTAGGGGCAATCGTAAGTTGAATATTAACAATTATTTTGACTGATTACTCATATACAAATAATTCACTTTCGTAGGAATTTGAGTATATTATGTATATACACATGTTTCGAACTTAAGCTCTCATCAGTACGGTAAAATCAAGTGCGAAGATGTACAAATGGAAACAAAGGAAGTCAACAACATGAAGCCAACCACACATTTGTGGCTCCGGTTAGAAGACCTTGTGTTTACAAGGCAACAACTAACGTCGTCACGGAGGCAGCTATAGCTACCAGCGTGACAATCCTACCCAGGAAGATACAAATCAGGATGGATTTTGCGAGGGGTAATATATGGCAAGATAAGTAGAAAAGTTATTAGGTATATCCCTCAAAATGTTTCCATTTGTACATCCAAGTGCTGTACATCTTCACACTTGATTTTACCGTACTGATGAGAGCTTAAGCTCGAAACACGTGTCAACGGTTGCACAACATTTTGAGGGATATACGCGATAACTTTTCTACTTATATTTTCATATATTGCCCATCGCTAAATCCATCCTGATTTGTATATACACATATATTGCCAAATATATTCTGAAATACAGTTGCTAGTAAAACTAGTAAAATCCAAGTGCTTCATTGACATACTGCAAATTGGTCTCCAAATTCATATTCAAACTAAAAGTATTCTTAATGAATACTTGTTCTTACAGCAAGCAATGAGGAAGTTTGAAGAGCAGCTTTCCATAAGAAATAATTATATTCAAGAAAAGAGGGATTATTCCATCCTCACCATTGGTAACTGTACCAACTGCATTGTTAATATAAAGTTTCAATATTCAAGCTTATGGCCTTGATAATGTAGATTATGAATAAATGTTGTTTGTGAAATGAGTATTTCATTGAACTGAATTGATTATTCCGTGGTACATGAATGAATATGGGCAATTTGCGAACATTACCAACTTTACGGTCCGCGGGTCATAATGGGCCCGCGGGCGCTAAAGTGTCACTAAAGTGTCACTTTGCGCCTGTAAAACCGGGCGGTAAAGTGTACTTCACCGCCCGCTAGTACATAAAGAGATTAAGAAGTGGTGACTGATTCAAATCTAACTGGCATTGAGTAAATTATTGGAATCTTTTCTTTTGTTGATCTCTAGTGCTTCTAAGAAATTAAGTTTAAGGCCTTTTCTTTCTGAATGTAAAATTTCAAAATTTGTATCAAAAGTGTGGTTTTCATCTTTAAGGTGATTTTGATAATTTGAATCTCTCTTGTTAAAAAAATTGTTGAAATTGTTATTTCCGTCAATCGATTGCACCCCTACGCGCAACCCTCGGAAGTCTTCGAGAGACTTGTATGATCTAGGGAAGACCTTTCAACGTGTGATGCCATGCACGAGACCGATGTCCATGTGGGGATTTGAACCCTCGACCCTTCACTCCAAAGGCGAACGCTCTACCAGCACGGCCACCACTTGTAGTTATCAAAACTTCTTTTATGTTCAAGAATGCGGGTTTTGAAATTTCTAAAGGTTCTACCGACGTATATTTTAGGGCAATCCCAACATTTTAGTTTATACACCTCTGACTTTTGTGATTTTTTGGTATCAGTTTTATTGTTTCCAATGAATTTCCTCAAATTATTGTTCGTTTTGTAAGAAGTTGTGAAATTTTGTTGTGTTAAGGAAGATTTCATTTTGTTACTATAGGTTTGCCTAAATATGTATTCAATAATAATTGAATTGCAATATCAATATCAATCGAATTCCATGTCGGAATTAAGGCTGTTCAAATAATTAAGAAAATTATTCAATTGACGTACTGTTCCAACCCAGCAACCGAAAATATCATCGACGTAACGACACCAATGCAAATGTTTTCTAGGAAATTACAACATACGTTTCCGACCAACCCAAAAAACGTTTGCATCATTTCAGCAACATATTTTTATTTTTGTTAAAGGTTCAATAATATTTATAATTTTGAAAGATATAAATACAGTTCAATCAACAGATTACTAAAAATATGAAACATAAAATAAAAATAACACTAAGTAAATATGAACACAAAGTTGTGATCAAGTTCCTTCCGGCTCATAGAAGACAACATAGGCATCACTGCTTACGAGGGATTTAAATGAAATTGGGGACACATTTGAATCATTATATACATGCCACGTGCTCGCATACGGATGTTTACAGTAGGCTGTGTAGTGCCCGCTACAGGTAGTCCCACTATGATTAAACAAAGCATACAGACTATAACGACAAGGAGCTACGTTGTCTGCTGCATAATTACTCATGTCCAATCCCTCTAAAGGAAAGTCAATGTTGGCATTCAGTTTTCCTCGAAATCTGTCTGTTAGAGAAAAACATTTTAAATGGAATACTAAAATTTTCGGTAATTTTTGAATTGATAAAGATTTTATGCACTTCCTTCTCTTCTTGCACTTCGCACATGTCGGCTTCTCGTCACAAATGTTGTTTTCAACCTGAATCGATTAGGGAAATAATCCAAGAGTTTTATGAGTAGGTAGGAAATGTGGGTAGTAATTTCATAGAAAACATATAAAATTTGCCACCATCACAAAGGACCCCGCAAACTCCTTATGGAATTTGGGTCCAGGTGGATTTTTTTTGAATTTTTGGTATGATGTAGTCCACGTAATTTTCAACCAATGTTACCATTGCGCCAACCCAAAAAAATTAACAGTTTTGCTGCTAGGGGGCGTTGAAATCACCCGCTGCGCAGATCAGACTTTATTTTTGAATCCGGTAACAATATTTCCACTTGTTTCATTGTTGCTAATGTTACACAATATGGCGCTGTTTTATTAAAAAAAAACTTCCCTCCCCCCCTTCTTCCCTCCAACTCCTATTACGGAACGCAAAAAAAATATTTCTTGAGTGCCTTTAAATCTTTGAATATGCCTGAATAAGGGAAATAAGGTAGTTTTTTATGATTATCCCCCCTTCCTCCCAAAGGGCACAAAACGAAAAAATTTCGGTAGATTTTTCTGAATTTTCAATATGATGCAGTTCAATTTATTTTGAATAGAAATTAATTGGGTGACAAACCCCAAAAACGAATAGTTTTGATGCTAGGGGGCGTTGAAATCATACCTTGCTCAGAATAGACTATTCATTATTTTTTTTCTTTGGTGTTTCGGCATCGCCTGCTATGGTCATTTGCCACGTGTTCTGGATAGGCCTTGTTACTAACTCCATGCGCCACCTTAGGAGCAGCACTGTTAATTGGAACGCAACAGTGAATCGTGCAGGACACACCCCAGTCCAGCCACGAGATTTAGATAATTTAATCGGTCAAATAGGCAGAAACAATATCTCTACGTATTTTAGTTTAGATTATGCTTAACAATTGTGTAATTTTTTTATGAAAACAAATCTAAAACCTCTCCCTTATCCCCGACCCCTATTTTAAAACATGAAAAAAATAATTCAGGCACCAACTCAAATTCAAATTGTTGATGTCTAATTTTTATTTATTTTCAAGATTTTCGCCCAATCAATTGATATTCAAATAACAGGAACTGCGCCCTACTAAGAAGTCAGCGGAATCAACCAAAATTTTTTTGAAGGGATGGAATGGTGAAATTAAATAACTGATTTCCTTAATTTGAGCTGATTAAAACATTTACTTTGATAAAGCAAATAGGGGTTGGGGGTGAGGGAAAGGTTTTATATATTTTTTAATAAAAATTATACAAGTGTTCAGCAAAGAGGTTAAAATTGCAATACAAAGAGACTACAGAGAATACGTTACGAAAACAGAGCAAGGCATGGCGGATAATATCAAAGGATTTTGGTCATTCGTAGCCAAGAAAAATAACAATAAGACAGTCCCAACATCAATTCTCAAATCTCAATATCACTGAATAATATATCGATGGACCAGGTTATCAAGCAAATCAATATGCTAGACATGAAAAAAGGTGCCGGACCAGATGGCCTTCCACCTATATTTATCAAGTCCTGTGTCGAGTCCATGACTCAACCCCTTTTCATAATATTCAATAAATCTATTACTGAAAGTATTTTTCCTAACGTCTGGCACCAGGCGCCAGTTATCCCAGTATATAAAAGCGGAAAAAAAACTTAGTTGAAAATTATCGCCCTATATCGATGCTCTCTATCCCCGGTAAGTTATTAGAGTGAATAATAACAACAGAACTATTTTTCAAAACAAAGCACTTAATCAGTGAGAATCAACATGGTTCCTTCCATAATCGCTCAGATGTTACTAACCTAGTCACATTCACACAGGAAATTGTTGATATCATAAGAGATAAAAAACAGGCAGATGCCGTGTATACCGACTTCTCTAAAGCATTTGATAAGATACATCATGCATCTAATCTGCTTCAGTGGATCAAATCCTACATAAATATTAGATCCCGATTTGTTAAAATCAACAACATTTCATCGTCATCCACCAAGGTCACCTCGGGAATTCCGCAAGGCTCCCATTTGGGTCCCTTACTATTTATACTTTTTATATGCGACATCGGTGCATGCTTCAAAAACTCATACTATTCTCTTTAAGCTGACCATGGACCTATAAAGTATTGTACTGGACCAAGCTGTTTACATCCTGGTTTGAAGTCGTGATTTCCACAATCTATAGTCGTGATATTGAGTTGGGCGTTGTCACATCGCGTAGGTAATAAGTCTTTATCATAGACAAAATTGTGTCACTATACGTATTCCATTCGATTACAATCGAAGAATGAAGAATGGTGATGGTGACACAATCACGCAACTCAAACCTGTATTATTTACAAGTTTAAAAATCAAAACTATCGAAAAAAATCAGTACTTGCGTCTTCAAATGATTGTGAAAAAATTATTGTATCTGGACGTTTGTCAACGCTGTCGAATATCAATGTTTGTTTTCCACAAAGTAAACTTTTGACAGTTCTGTCATTGATTTTTTGGGGGATTATTGCTGAAATAGTGGTTTTTGAACTCATTCGTGATATATAGTGGCAGTACAATAGTAAGAGAATCATAATGGCGCAATCTTGTTGGGTTTGCAAACAATCCATGTGTTCGAACCCGAATATTAGATTCCATTCGTAAGTACCATAGGCGTTACAGTGGGTATCAATCTGTTTTCGCCGAATAAAATGAAATTAATACATGAATTCAAACCTTTACATGTGGAATAGATACCTCACAAAACATTTAACTTCATTAGTTTTTTGGATGATGCATTAAAACAAAAAGGTTGCCAAAAAGTCCAAGAAATGTCTATTCAAATTTTGATTTATATTTAGGTTTCCAGCTGATGTCACAGTAAAAGCGGCTTGGTTGAAAGAGTTGGGGATGAAATGTTCAACTGAATGTGTTCCAAAGTCTATTAGGATTTGTTCCATTTATTTCAAAGACGCAGCATTCGAGATTAACCCAAGTGGAAGAATATTTTTGAAGAGAAGGGTTCTTCCTTTATTATATGATGAATGGAAATTCAGCTGCTTCAACTTTAGGGTAATTATTATCAGCCGTCAGAATTGTTATTTTCTATGAATTATTTCAAATAATAACAGTGATTTGTATAAAAAAAAACAATATATTACATATTTTCAGATTGAACGATCTCAGCAAGAAAAAATCGTCAACTGGTTCCACTGAAATAGCCCCAGGTACAGATTCTGAGGAAATTGTTGTTAACTCCAGTCCCTCACTGAAGAGGTGAGGACAAATTGAGAATAGTAAAAATTGTTAACTCAAATTTCGCAACTGGGTTTTCATCCACTTCAGGTTGTTTGGCTTTGAAATACTGACGATCTGACAGATATTATTTAGGTCAATTTCATATTTTCTGGTTTGAGAAACAGGACAGAATGCCGTGATTTTTCGAAAGAAAAAGTGAGTAGTATTAGTTGGTAGCAGTATCACATCTATCTAATCTATCTAATATCTTTAAAAGCAATTCCTGTATATTGATATATTTATTTTGGCTATCTCGGAAACAGCTTTAAAGATTTGGATCAAAATTTTTATTCAGATAAGGTTTTAGTTTTTAAGTTCCTCCATACAGGCGATTTTCCTGAAGAAACTGGATTCCACTAATAATAATAATGATGATGTGAATTTTTAAATTCTATTTTCACCCACTTCCAATTATCATAATCTGAGATTTGGCCACATATCAAGAACCGACGATAATACAAGAATTTCCTACTATTAATGTAATAAATATAATGATAATAATAATAATTCAACTTTCACCCTTTATTAATCCTCCGAACTATCTAAAATTTTTCAAAAATTTCCAGAACCAACGACAATACAAGAATTTTATGATAATAACGCACCTAATAATAATAATAATGATGAGAATTTTTGAATTTGATTTCAATACTCCGTATGATCTGGAATTGGGCACACATAAACCGATGGCAATACCTACAAGGACTTAATTATAAAAGTTTAATGATAATATGATAATGACGTGAATTTTTTATTTAAAATCCACCCACTTCTAATCATCCGAAAATTAAAAAATTTGGTATACTCACCAAAGACCAACGATAATATAAGAAATTTATTATATTAATGTTTTATTGATAATAACAATAATAAGAAATTCTGAACTCAATTTCCTCCCACTTCCAATCCTCTGAATAATCTTAAATTTAGCACACACATCAAGAACTGACGACAATACAAAAATTCCATAACATCAATGTGATAATAATAATAATGATGAGAATTTTCAAAAATCAGTACACGTACTTTGTCACTGCAAAGGCTCTAAACGATTTAAATGTCTGAAATGGTCGCAGTGTAAAGGCTTTTAGCGCGGAAGCCCAAAATGAATCTAAGCTTATCTAATCTAGTAAAGATATCTTCAAGCAAAGTTTAAGGGAACACAACTTGATGCCATGCAGGGCAGCAACAAGGCCTTCATTAACTGCAGAACATTGCAGATCACGGCTTGATTTTGCTCGTGCACACCCTCATTGGCGGGAAGCTGAATGATGTCGAGTGCTCTTCACTGACGAGTCAATATTCTGTTCCATGACCAATAACATACGAATGCGGTTCTACAGACGTATAGGAGAACGCTACAATCAATGTAACACTCTGTAAATCATTGCTTTTGGCGGAAGATCGGTAATGATTTGGAGTTGTATGAATTTGGAGGCACGTATGAAACTGGTAGTCATTTAAGAAGCGAATTTGACAACAGTATGTATCCGAAATTCCTGAGCCCCATGTTGTCTGTTCTTTTGCTCCATTCATTGGTGAAGAATTGATATGATTGCACGACCATACGAGACCACACGGCCCGCCTGTATTTCCGGGCAATCTTGCCCGCGAGAAGTCCTGATACGAACCACATCGAACATATATATGATATTCTTGGGAGATGAATTAGAGCCCTGCAGCAGCCCAAAGTTACTTTGAATGAATTGAGGGACAGTTTAGTGAATTTGGGAGACATAATTGAATAAGGACACTGATATTGAGTATAACAGGTGGTTATCATTGCTCGAGGAGGGAACTCAAGAAATTAGCAAATTATTTCAGAATAGAAAACAATTTTTTTATTTTATTGTTGTTTTCGTGAAACTCTGTACGTACTTAATTTTTGATATCTTCTAGAAAAAAATGTTAGTTTGATTATCTGTATAGTGAATTTTGTTTGCATATTTGAATTTGAATAATATGCGCTGAAAATTTCTTTGGAATATTTATTCTTCACAATATTCATTTATTTTAATATATATATATATATATATATATATATATATATATATATATATATATATATATATATATATATATATATATATATATATATATATATATATAAAAACATGTATTTATTAAATATATAAATTACCGTTTTTTAGTAAATGCATTTTTATTCTTTTTTTTTCAGTCGACTGTCTCCAGCTTTCCATTAATTGAAAACGAAAGTATTAAGTCTTTTTTTTTGAAAAATTTGTGAAACTGATTTTCTAAGGATCGATACTATCAAATGAGTTTTTCTATCTCACGAAGTCCCATCGGATGTATATTCTAACACTTTCCTTGATATTTTCATCATTATTTCAAATTCGGCATTTTTTTCTTGAGATTGAACCCTATTTTCAGCATATGCGTGCGCTCCTGTCTGTTGTGGGAAGGTCACAGTCTATCGCTACCTTCTCTCGTCCCCGCAGCCCGCTCGCCAACAAAATGAGCGACTTCAAATCACTCCGTGTCGTAGGTATGGCAATGCTGAGTCCATCTGTATTTATACGATATTATACGTCCATGATGCTGACGACCTGAAAATATTTAGAACGATATCCTCTCAGACTGAGAGCCAGCTACTTCAACAGGATATAGATGATCTACATAACTACTGTGTTATGAATTATTTATCCTTGAGCATACAAAAATGTCATTATATCAGATTTTCCTGACTGCCTAATGACATAACAGTCTCATACAGAATTGACAACATAATATTATCCAAAGTAGAAGTTATCAAAGATCTGGGAGTAATGATTGATTCAAAACTCACTTTTGAAGCTCATATAGAGAAAACAGTTAAAAAAGCTCTTAGGAACTTGGGATTTATTACAAGAATAACTAAGTCATTCAAAAATCCAAAGTCGCTACTTACATTATAGTTAGGAGCTATATCGAGTTCACATCGATAATCTTGAACGCCTACTATCAGAAGTACACTGAACTAGTAGAAAGAGTTTAAATAAAACTCATGAATATATTATTTTATAGGTTCAAAAGACCTCAAATCAATTTATTATATGAGGATCGCTTACAGCATTACAACCTTACCAAGCTTTCTTCTCGGAGAATTATCAGCTACGTTATATTTCTTTTCAAAATTGTTAGTAACCAAACTGACAGTAATTACATAGTTAATAGACTCTCATTCAATGTACCTACTCACCCACATTACACGTTCACCTTATCTGTTTTATCTACCAAGTCATACAACCAACTATGCCAGAAGTTCACCACTATAAGAAATCATAAATACAATACTTCAGCCACATTGATCTGTTCAATAGCACCCTTTATAAAATCAAGCTAGGCTCGTATTCGCTTTAAATTAACTCATGTACCAAATTCTGCAGTTCTCATACTTATAAATGTTCAAATTGTTCAGTTTCCATATGACTTCCGTTATTCACTTCCATTTCGAATGTATTGTCAAAAATATATGGAACATCCTGTACATTAAAATATTTCATTATCATTCAATACGTGGGTAACCTTTTTACCTTCTACAATTCAGTACGTGAGCGAAGATATTTTATTTTTGAGACACAACTTGTCCTCAACAGATCATAAACAAGAGTTTTCAAAAAGGCCACTGATAGTTCGATCTGGTAGTGGAGTCGAGTTTAGAGTTCTGCCGTGCCCGCAGCTAGTGAGGGCTATGGGGGGAGATTGGAAGATTCGATAGTAAATAAATGGAAAATGTTCATAAACTGTTTGAGCCAATATGTATTGTAAGTATAGATCTTTCTAACATAATTTATATAAAAGTAACCAGTCTAGGAGAGATTCATTAATTCTTTGATTCATTAATTATTTAATTCATTAATTCCTTCATTTAATTCAATCGTCGTAATCTCATATTTGTACATAGTAAAATAAATGTTTTTATATTTTTCTGAAGTGTTTTAAATCTATGAATGATCAGTATCTACCTAGTTAGTCGTGAATCAACCCCAATTCACGACAGTATTATAATAATCAAATTAGCATATTACTATTCTTATTATTAAGTGCTTTATAGTAAATAATTTTAGTTTCCTTACCTTACTTTCGATGTGTACACTCTTTTTTAAAAAATGTGCAACCCTATAATTGGAGTTTCAATACGTAGAGATATTGTTTCCGTCTATAATAATGAATAGTCTATTCTGAGCAAGGTATGATTTCAACGCCCCCTAGCCTTAAAACTATTTATTTTTGGGGTTTGTCACCAAATTAATTTCTATTCCAAATAACTTGAACTGCATCAGATTGAAAATTCAGAAGAATCCACCGAAATTTTTTCGTTTTGTGTCATTTGGGGGGTGGGGGCATAATCATAAAAAACTGCTATTTCCCTCATTCAGGCATATTTAAACATTCGACGAGACATTTAAAGGCACTCGAGAAATATTTTTTTTGCGTTTCGTAATAGGAGTTGAGGGAAAGAAGGAGGGGTAAGGATTTTTTTAATAAAACAGCACCATATTGTGCAACATTAGCAACAATGAAACAAGTGAAGATATTGTTACCGGATTAGAAAATAAAAAGTCTAATCTACGCAAGGGGTGATTCCAACACCCCCTAGCAGCAAAACTGTTAATTTTGTTGGGTTGACACAATGGTAACATTGGTTGATAATTACAAGAACTACATCATTAAAATCATTCAAAAAGATATAAGGAAATTTTGTACAAAGGATATCATTATGAATATTCATCCTTATTGATTTGTATGATCAATTTTTTTAAAATACTTTAGGAAATCTGATGACGCATGGTCCAAATAACCATTTTATATCACTTAGTTTATCTCCACTTTGAGTTCAAATGATATACGTTAACAAAATATATAAAACACTAAATGAGTCATGTATTGATTCAATTTTCAATTGAGAATGTTTCTCTTTAAAACATGAATCCCTTCCAAGAATGGTTATCTTGTACGATGGAAAATAGCGACTAAATTCCAACTTTCAGTAGCAGATGATTCCACAACTGACTTTATACTGTTCATATTTTCAATGAAATCAACGTTGAAATGTTCTGGATTTTCAGTCACAAATTATCATACTACAGCTCACGGACTATGAATGATCAGGAGTTTGACATCAACTTCATTTCCATGGAAACAAGATTTACAGCGTGTCTGTTTTTCTGGTAGTTTGCAATAAGCCAGCGCAGCGAGCATCTGCTGTGATTTCACCTTTTCATACTAATCAGTGATCGAAGAGAGAGACACGCCTTTGGCTTGTCTCTTTCTTGTGGTAATTTACAGAATGCGAGCGCAGCGAGCATCTGCTGCGATTTCACTTTCTCATGTCAATCAGTGATCGAATTACCAGCAACTTGGATAGCTAGGTTAGTTGGGTCAGGTTAGGTTGTGTCCAAAACGTCTATGAAACTCCTCTGAATGATTTCCCGTGTCCATAACTTGGCATCAACGCATTTCCGCAAAGTCAAAATGTCAAATCATTTGATTGAATAGGATATTGTCCTCTTATCCATATCAATTCCCATTCCCAGATATCCGGTAATCCGAAGTGACTACCTTGGCAACACCATTTTTTCTTGAAACAAAAATGGCACCATTAAAATAGGCTGACAATTTATATCAATACTCTCCATTGAATATTTCTATAAAGGTTCTCTCAATGATTTCCCGCATCCATAACTTGGCAACAGCGCATTTCCGCAAAGTTAAAATGTCATAGCAGGAACCACCTTATTGAAAAGAATGATGTATACTTCGATCCATCTCCATATCAGATTTCCAGTAATCCGAAGTGACCAACTTGGCAACAGAGCATTTCCGCAAAACAAAAATGGTACCATTAGAATCAACTGATGGCACAAAATAGCGATGTACAATTGTTTTTTCCCGCATCAGACTTTCAGTAATCCCAAGTGACCAAAACTCGGCAACGGCGCATTTCCGCAAACTAAAACTAGTACCATTGAAATAGGTTGACGGTCTATAATCGAGACGTTCAATATTTTTTTTCGTATCAGATATTCAATAATCCGAAGAGGTCAACTTGGCAACAGGGCATTTCTGATGGCCCACAAACGCGACGTTCAACTTTTTTTTTCACAACAAACTTCCAGTAAATCAAATTTTTACCAAAGTGGCAATTTATATTTTCAATAAATACATGTTCTTATATAGATATTATAATGAATGAATATTGTGAAAAAAATATTCGCAGCAAATCCTTAGCAGACTTTGGAACACATTCAGTTGAACATTTCATCCCCAACTTTTTCAACCAAGCCGCTTTTTCTGTGCCATCAGCTGGACACCCAAAGATAAATCCAAAATTTGATAGACATTTCTTGGACTGTTTGGCAACCTTTTCTTTTAAATGCATCATCCAAAGACCTAATGAAGTAGTAAATGTTTCGGGGGTGTCTATTTCATTATCTCCACTTACAAAGGTTTGAATAAACGTATTAATTTCATTTTGTTCGGCGAAAACAGATTAATACCCACTGTAAGGCCTATGGTACTTACGAATGGAATCTGATAGTCCAGTTCGAACACATGGATTGTTTGCAAACCCAACAAGATTGCGCCATCAAGAGTCTCTGTCTATTATACTGCCACTTTATAACACAAATGAGTTCGAAAAACACTATTTCAACAATAATCTCACAAAAAGGCAATGACAGAATATGAGAGAACTGTCAGAAGTTTACTTTGTGGAAAACATATACATTGATATTCAACAGCGTTGACAAACGATCAGACACAACAAACTCTACACAACTATTTGAAGACGCAAGCAATGATTTTTTTCTATAGTTTGGATTCTAAAACTTGTAAGTAATACAAGTTTAAGTTGCATGATAATGTCACCATCACCATCCTCCATTCTTCGATTGTTTTCGAATGGAATACGTAGTGAACAATTTTGTTTATGATAAAGACTTATCACCTACGAGATGTGACAACGCCCAACTCAATATCACGACTACAGATTGTGACCATCCACGACTTCAGACCAGGATGTAAACAGCTAGCTCCAGTACAATACTTTATAGGTCCATGAGTTTATAGTAATTTAGTGTTTTGGTAAACTGAAGACAAATTCCTCAAACCGTTGGATACTCATATTATGTGTTGAATAAACGACAAAATGAACGTTTTTAATGAAAAAATATAAATTCATGTTATGAAATTCCATTGCGAATTTACATTGGATTGTATTTTTCACAATAGAAATTCAAACCGTAATAATAGAAAAATCACTCATATTCTATATTGATTGGTAATATATATCAGAGGTTAGTTCACTTCACGCATTCAAAGCTACCTAACTCAATTCTCGACACTCTTGAAACCAACCACACGCTTTTTTTTTCTCTAACATGCATACCCTTTCCGATGAATCTTCCGTAATATTATATAACAACAAAAATCGAAAGAGTAGTGGAAAGAGGAAATGGTGACTAACTTCTGATAACATCGGTTACCTCCTATAAATTAATTATTAAGTAGTTAATTGAATTATCGAGGGGCAATAAAACGTACACAATTAATAATTCCGCATTTTGAAATTAATCAAGAAAATACTGTTTCAATTAATAGTCGTAAAAATACACATGGCAATATATTTATAGTCAGGTATAGCCGAACCGGTAAGTGCGATAAATTATTTTCAAAGTTAATTACGGTTTTTTGTAGACAAATAAACATGTCAGGCGTTTCGGTTTTTCAAAGTTATGCGTATCTTGCCGTAAATATTATGTAATTTCTACTTCTAATTAAATGTCTTTTTTTTATTCGTCGGAATATATTTCGTGTGTCCCACACATGCATTCCGAAAAGACTCTATGGAGAATTCGACAGTGGCGTACTCCTGTAACCTACTACATTAATTGGCACGAACAGATGTTTTCCCAATACAGGCAGAAAGAGACAAAAAATTAGGACCAAATCATGTTTATGTGTGTGAGAGAGAAGTTAATAGTATTTTAAGATAAGTGCACGTGAGCCTTTAAAGCACGCGCATCAACGAGTTTAAGAGCACAACGCGAAACGGAGTGCCTTTAACGTTACGAGTACTGAAAAGGCATACTTGTACTCGTGAATCATACGCCATTTCTTAATACGTCTGCATCGTGACTTTAAAAACACTGCTGGAAATAAATTTCAGATCAGTATTAGGCCCCTTATATTTTATTACATCTACTCAAATAAGTGAAGGACATCTGACGTCACGTATTGTTGACATGGAGGCTTATTTGATATTTCATATGATAAAACCATTGTTTATATAGAAGTGAGATAGTTAGCCAACCTTATGGGATTTATATTGGATTCAAATGGATGCGACATGTAGATGGCGATAGTGATCTCGCATCCAAGTCATGTCGTGACTTCAGTGATCTGGCCTCCAAGTCATGTCGTAACTCGAATGAAACAATGAGACAGCATTGAAATCAGGGTTTTTTGAAGAAACCTGCATTAAAATGACGTCAAATATTCATATTTGTAAATGATCACGCCAGATGACACTCGCGTTTGGGTCCAATACCTTTTCCACAGGCATTGACTAACTATCTTACTTCTGTTTAAACAATTATTAAACTGAGAACTCTCAACAAACTTCCTGGCAATGCGTGTTTTGAATTTGAAGATTTCGCACGCTTCTTAGTGCATTTGACGATGATTTTTATATATGTTATCTGGGTATCAATCTCTGCATCGATTTTCCCGGGTTCGATAATTTTGACTAGGTTGAAGTTACTTACTATAAAGAGTTTCTTACGGCGAACTTTAGTTAGGAATATACAGGGTGGCCAACCTATCATCGCTCGGACCATTGCTGCTAGGCTAATGAAAATTGAGGAATTGGAAGTGATTGGACACCTGAAGTGCTACTCTTTGAAATTGTTTTTGAGTAAAAATCGAGAACCCAACATTTGGTATCTGTTTTATATAGTCCACCATGTTTATTATTTCACTTTCGTATTCTGCTTCATGTAGGCTTCACAAATCATTTTTATTCTCAAGGAACCGATGCAACTTTGCCAAGATATTCACATATCAATCAAATTTATTGAAAATTCAAGGACGAGGGAAAAAGTGCAACAAAACCTTACTATGAGAGATCCTCAAAAGAATCTGGGTATGCATGTACACAAGCTGTGTCAAAACATACGTATTATTTGAAATGACCAAGAATACACAGGGCGTTCTGAAACAACGATCGAATTTTGCTATTCAATTGGCCAAAACTAACTTTTTTTCAAATGAAACACCCTGTACATAGCTTCATATTCTGAAAGCTCATCTAATGAGCTAGCAAAAATTCGTAAAAATAATGAAAAATATCTGACCGTCGAATATTATGATTGAAAAAAGAAATTGTCCCTCAGTGCCCCCCGAAAGCTAGATAGAGAACGCGTAGGGTTTCGGAAGTTTAATTGACGGATTTGGACGTCAAAAATTACACTATAGAAAGGTAGAAGGTGGCTCGGCAACCCCCCTCTTTTCTCGAAAAAAGTTGGAAAACTCGCAAATTTGAAATCTGAAAAATCCGTAAAAATTGTGAAAAATATCTGACCGTCGAATATTATGGTTGAAAAAAGAAATTGCCCCTCAGTGCCCCCCGAAAGCTAGATAGAGAACGCGTAGGGTTTCGGAAGTTTTCTTGGCGGATTTGGACGTCAAAAGTTACACTAAAAAAGGTAGAAGGCGTCTTGGCCACCACCCTTTTTTCTCAAAAAAAGTCGGAAAACTCGCGAATTTGAAATCTAAAAAATCCGTAAAAATAGTGAAAAATATCTGACCGTCGAATATTATGGTTGAAAAAATAATTTGTCTCTCAGTGCCCCCCAAAAGCTAGATAGAGAACAGGTAGGGTAAGTTTTCTTGACGGATTTGAATGTCAGAAATTACAGCGAAAAAAAATTAGGCTGAGTGAGCTCGCCCCCCCCCTCTTCTCGAAAAAAATCGGAAAATTTGTGAAATTAAAATCGGATAAATAAAATAGTGAAAAATATCTAACCGTCAAATATTAGGGTTTGAAGAAATTTCACTTCCTTGTTCCCCCTTCTCAGGTAGATAGAGAACGCAAAGGAATTCGGAAAATGTTTCAACAGTTTCGAAAAACCGGAGAATAATGATTGAAAAAACTTGCTCTTCCTGTCACGGAAAAAATTAGGAATACTCGCGAAATGGAAATTGAGAAAATTCGTTAAAATAGTGTAAATTATCTGACCATCAAATGAAACGGTTTCAAAAAAAATTACCCGTCTTCCCCCCTCGAAAGCTAGATAGAGAACGCGTAGAAATCCGGAAATTAACAGGCAAGCGACCATGCAACAATGACATTTCAATTGAAATGAACAGACTGGGAAACATTTCCAAAGAAAACTAAAAAAGAAAAAAATAAATAAACTTTTAAAAAACTTTTTAGAGAAAAGCTCTTATTTATATCCACTAAAAAGAAGAAAATTAATTCCAAAGTGAATTGAAACCATCGCTTTGTTACATTATAAAATTTAAATGATATAAAAACTTGTCTATGTATTTCTTAATGTAAATTATTTTAAATTACCTCAAGATTTATTGTCGCGACAAGCTTTTATATAATTTTAAATTTTATAATTTAACAAAACGATGGGTTACATTTACTTCAAAATTTATTTCCGTCTTTTTAGTGCATTTAAATAAAAGCTTTTCTCTAAAAAGTTTTTAAAAAGTTTATTTATTTATTTCTTTTTAGTTCTCTTTGGACCTGTTTCTTAGTATGTTCATTTTAATTACGCGTTCTCTATCTAGCTCTAGAAATGGGAAGAGTGTGAATTCTTTTGAAACAGTATTATTCAATGGTTAGATAATTTTCACTATTTCTACGGATTTTTTCCATTTCTATTCTGCGAGTTTTCCCATTTTTTTCGTGACAGAAAAGGGGGCGAGCCCCCCCGATCGAATTTTTTTCATCATTATTTTCCATGTCCGAAACTGTTGAAACATTTCCCAAATTTTTTTGCGCTCTCTATCTAGGTTTTGAGGGGGGACAGGGGAGGTGAAATTTTTTTAAACTCTAATATTCGACTGTCAGATATTTTTCACTATTTGAACGGTTTTTTCCGATTTTAATTTCGCGAGTTTCTCAACTCTTTTCGAGAAAACGGGGAGGCGAGCCCCCCTACCTAATTTTTTTCTCACTGTAATTCTTGACGTCCAAATCCACCAAGAAAACTTGCCTCTTCTTTCGGGGGGCAGGGGGGACAATTTCTTCTTTGGTTCTAATTCAGCTTGCATGATTTGTACCCATCTAACGATCACACATACACCCACACACAGCAAGTTGAATGAACGCTTTTAAAAATCGTAATATCCAACCTCAAAAACCCCCACATGGCCACATACCAATTTTGAATAGAAACTGACCAAAATCCGAAATCTCGTTCGACTTCTCATTTAGTTTTTTTTTTCTAACAAAAATTCTATTATTCATTTTCACCAACTAAATTTCAATGCAATCAGAGAACTAGAAGAATTTGAACAAAAATACCAAATCAAAAAACTATTTTGGAGAAATTTCATTGAATCCAATAACGAGTTGAAAGATTTGGCAACGTCACGAATTCCTTTTCCGCAACGATAATATTTTCTTACTACTAGGCTTTCAATTTTCATTCAGCATTTCGATTGTAGTAAAATCTCCCTCTGTTAGGCAATAGCTGAACTATGTGATCATAAAAATGGGCGAAAACGCAGTAAATGGCGTACCTACACACAGTTTCAATTTGTTATAGACATCTTGAGAATAAGTTCGTTTTTTCTCAACTTTCTTGGTTTGATGCATTCTTTATAATCTGAGTGATATAGCATTAGCTGATTCATAATCCTGAAATAAAATCAAGAATATGATTTGTGATAACCTCAAACTTTATCACTTTTGAGATTTTTTTTCAGAATACTCATCCACTTTTGGGAGTTGCCATGGGTCAAATTCTGTATATTCATCCACCTCTGTAGCAAATTTCAATTCATTTACTCTAATCATTCGCTCACTGTCTATGATAAGACGAGTCGCTGATTACGGTTGAAAATTGTTCATTGCGACTCCCAACTTAAAACCCAGCTAGCGTTCTTACTGAAAATGATGAGATGATGGTTTTGGCGGCTGTGGTCAAAACCCCAAATATTAGTCAGAGAGTTAAGCCAATATGTAGGAAATTTCAAGAACTACGGTACAACGGATTTTAAAGATGAAAAAAATTCATGTTTCATATTCAATTGCACCATGAACTATAACAACAGGAATTCAATCGTAGAAAAGAACATTGTAGGTCGTTGATCTATATGATGAATGCTAAGAGACATTTTTCAAGAAAATTACTTTTCTCGGATGAGTCTACATTCCATCAAAATGGAGCGGTGGATTGTTATAATTATCATTATTATTCAGACCATAATCCTCATATATTCACTTCTCAAGACAGATGATCTCTCAATATTTGAAGAGATATTATAGATAACTGTATCAACGGCCTCTATTTTTTTGACAGCGTAGTGAATGGGAAAGTAGTTTTAGATTTTCTTCAAAACCATTTGAAAGTGCTGCTTCAACGATTACCACAAAATGTGTTGAATAATATTATTGTGTTTTCAACTCGATGGTGGTGCACTAGTGAATTTTGTGGCAATTGTTCGCCATTGGATGACCGAGCATTTCAAAACAGATGGATTGGTAGTGGTGGTCCAGTACACTTGCCCACGAGGTCACCAGACTTGAACACCTTGCGATTTCTTTCTATGGGGTTGAGGCAAAAGTAATATTTATTCTGAACCAGTGAATAAAAAAAGAAAATATGAATACTCTGCAGTGCTGTTAAAGTGCCATAGCTGAAATTATTTTTTGATTTAATTGGGGAAACACGGAAACACCTCCGTATCGGTTTCATAATTCCTGCCACTCATCAGCGATGTCTAGTTCTCCCAATTAGATCGAACAACAACCTCAGCTTTTGGTGGGAATTCCTAGGGTAAACACTGAAGTATATATCCAGTGCCATCTCTGGGTTCCGGAGAGTACTCAGACTATAGAATATACTTTTTCAGTAGAACAAATTCCATGAGGAAATATTGATACTACTTGGCAAAAGACTATCCCTTTGGGTACACTCTACGAGGTTATTAAGGGAGTATTACATTATCATAATTATTGTAAATTGAAATTCTCCAGTCGGACCCAGTCTCTGAAGCTCCTACACGTACGATGGGCGCGTTGGCCACATCATTACCCCAATAACCACACCCCAAACTATGGAATGAACCAAGGATGACAGCTTTCTGCATTCTTCCGGTTATGATTTCTTACATCTTGCGATATGCCGGTATGATTCTCAGGTTCCAGAGTAGCAAATGCGCTTGTGTCATTTACCCATTGTTATCTATTGGTTTCGTGAATCATGTGTTCTGAGCAAACGAAGTGAACCAAGCATGACGGTCGTCTGCATTCGTCTGGCTAAGATTTTTACTATATTACGGCAAGACGGTAATATTTTCAAATTCGAGAGTAGTGTGTCCACCATTCCATCAAGTACTCCTATGATCAGAACTACCATTTTAACAAAATGGTTTGAAAGAAAGATTTGGTGACAATTAAACAATAAAACATGAGTTGACTTGACGATTAGTTCAGTTAAGAGGGCGCCAGGTTGCAAAATATAGAACCGAAGTTGAAGATTAATATAAATTGATTTCTTTCTAGCTTGAATGGGAAGACAGAATAAATAGGCAAAAACAATCAACAACTCTATTTATCAAATGAACACGTGAGGCTGAAGACCAGAATTAAAAAAGCTTAAGGATACGGTTTCAAAAGAGAATTAGCTGAAGGCAAGTAATTTGAAAATTTAATGAATCACTTGAATAAAATTCAGAACATTTACCAAAATCTGATTCAACCGAATATGGTCCTATCTGGTCTATACCTTACCTTACTCTCAAATACTTATGAACACCTTTCTGACAAAAGTATGGCTCACATGCTGGTGGCTGGACTCGACCAAAATTCATTTGGATGGCAGTTAGCTGCAGTGCCAGATACTTGTGCCTATTTGACTCTTGATCAGAAAGCATTGGGGCCACGTGGTACCAGTCCTTCACCCAGTATATTGTTTTCTCCATATCATAGTCCATGCTCCATCGATATCATGTAATGGATATCACGAAAGGAATCAGAATTGATTGATTAATACAATATTTTTGGGACGAAGGACATCCTTAGAACAGCAAGATTATATTCTGAATTTGTTTATTCAAGTATTTCTAGACAGAAACACTCTGACAGAGTGCACAAGTGTTAATATTTTACAGATAAATGAGAACTAGTAGATAAGCTAGAGAAGCTAATATTCTCCAGAAAAATAATAATAGCGATACTAGAAATCAAAGGATTATATACAAAACCTTGGACTTGATCTTCAGTAATTTCAGTATAAATGTGGAAGAGAATACATTTCCATTGGTCAAAACTGATAAAAAGTATCATCCAGCACTTTCAATAGGATTAGATATGAGAAAGAGTAATGTATACTGCGGCGAATAAAAAAATCTTGAAAACACGTATAACTTTAAGAAAGCCGATTTCAGGTTACTATACGAAATGTTGAGAGACCACGATAGTCCGTCAGCCCGCTGCCAAAATGTGTAATGATTTTATAACGTATATGCTCTTTAGGGTTTTGCTAGTTATAAATATAATGATCAAATAACAAGCAAAATAGTTAGCGCTGGCCAGTGGAACAAAACAATAATAGTAATGCTAACGAACAGTCGTTACCGACCGATGATGAACCCTTTACTCCCATAAACACCTAACTATGTTGGCTTATTATGGCAAGAACCTGTCAGAAAACAACTACTCCCCTGGCTAAGACCACGACGGGTATTGAATTAAATCTAACAGCTACTTGTGCAACGTTCCTCAAAACATCAGAGGACGCAATTGCAAGTGCCCTCTATGACAAACCAGCAGAATTATGTTTTGATTTGGACGGGGTGACCACCTGCAGACTAGTTTCGAGGTTGTTGCCTCTCATCAGTGCAAGGGCAGGTCAACACAGACAGCACTGAAGCCATCTGTTCCCCGTCCAAACCAATACACACTCCGCTGATTAGTCAATTCCGGTTCACGAGATGAAAGCAGATTCTAGGCCGCTCCACCTAGCGAGCAGAGGAAGACACTCCGAATCTCCGGGTTGAGAGATTTAATCGAAGAAGACAGAAATCTTTGGGAGATCGTTTGCTAACGAACAGTCGTTACCGACCGATGATGAACCCTTTACTCCCATAAACACCTAACTATGTAGACTTATTATAGCAAGAACCTGTCAGAAAACAACTACTCCCCTGGCTAAGACCACGACGGGTATTGAATTAAATCTAACAGCTACTTGTGCAACGTTCCTCAAAACATCAGAGGACGCAATTGCAATTCAATACCCGTCGTGGTCTTAGCCAGGGGAGTAGTTGTTTTCTGACAGGTTCTTGCCATAATAAGTCTACATAGTTAGGTGTTTATGGGAGTAAAGGGTTCACCATCGGTCGGTAACGACTGTTCGTTAGCAAAGATTTCTGTCTTCTTCAATAATAGTAATACTTTTTTTTTCCTAAATACATGCATAAACACGTATAGAATTTGTCAGAAACCAGTTGATTATTGTTGATTGCATGGAGAAATCTCGTATTTTAATGGTAGTTTTCATCGAATTAAAATCAGACGGAAACCGATAGGAATACGTGTCGCGTGGGTCCGAAGAGTCACCATATGCTCTCAAATGTGATGCGAAATAGGGCATTGTTGAATCTATACGTGTTTATGCTTGTCTTTGAGAAAATAAAGTATAATAATATAAATTATCATTATTATTATTTTTATGTTCCACGGGCAAGCGCTAATTTTGCTTGTTCATTGATCATTATATTTATAACTACCAAAACCCTAAAGGGCAAACGTTAGAAAATCATTACACATTTTGGCAGCGGGCTGACGGGCTTCGACTGGTCACCGCTAAACCAATACGAAAATGTCAATGATAGCGTTGATTATTTTTATAAAATTTTCGACGAAATTCCTAATGTTTCAGTACAAAAAATACCCGTCCTGGTTCACAGATGATATAAAATCGAGTTTAAGACTGGAACAATATTTCAGAAAAAAGAACAATTACTAAGGAATTTCACTTAAGTAACTTTGAACGATTCAGCGCTGTATTAAAACTGTAACTGAATTAAAACTGAAAATCAGAAAGTATACATTCAAAATATACAGGGTAATATCAAACAGGACCCCACCTTATTCTGGAATTTTGTCAAAGATAGACGACAGAAAAGCACATTAGAAACTTGTTTCATAATCAACGACAGAGAAGTTAGTGATCAAAGAATTATTGCAAGAGAATGTGCAGATTACTTTGAATCAACATATGAAAATGATTCTTCTTATGATATAACTGATATGGATAAAGAAACAAATAATTTTCCACTGAATTTTTCGCAAAACTTTCACTTTTATAATTGTTGATGATATAGGAAAAGCACTTAAAAAGTTGAAACCCACAAGATCGTCAGGTCCCGACAATTTTCCATGTTACATCTTCAAGGCTTGCTTGCAGAGATTTCCTGATTTATCCGCTACTCTTAATATATAATAAATCACTAGAAACGGGAATTTTCCCTGATGAATTCAAAAGAACTGAAATAACACCAATTTTGATAAAGGAGACAAAAGTGCCTCAATAATTATCGTCCTATTGCAATTCTCAACTGTCCAGCAAAAATATTCCAATTTATTAGGTATAGCAAGAAGTCGATTGAAACAAATCTACTGACCTTTCCTAGTAAAATCTCAGAATATTTTGATTCAAACTCACAAGAAGATTGTTTACACTT
Organism: Chrysolina oricalcia; assembly: GCA_944452925.2. Classification (NCBI taxonomy): domain Eukaryota; kingdom Metazoa; phylum Arthropoda; class Insecta; order Coleoptera; family Chrysomelidae; genus Chrysolina; species Chrysolina oricalcia. The sequence goes on along the minus strand of OX101823.2, from coordinate 20,516,510 downwards.
ATTTTGCCAAATTCTTTGATAAAGTCAATCATGACATATTATTAGCAAAACTGAACTATTATGGAATGAGCAATCGTCTGATTTCATTTTTCATTTCCTGTCTTTGGTTGAGACCTGAGTGTGTCACATATGAAAACGGGTCATCTCATGTTTACTTAGCAAGATCGGATGTTCCTCAAGAATCGAATTTGGGACCACTCTTTTTCAAGATATCAATCAATGATCTTCCCTTAGAAGTAATTTCCATCAACAGAAACATTAGAAACACTGAACTTCGTTTATGTACAATGCAGGGCTTAGTATCAGAAAGGTCGTGGGAAGCACATGATCTTGGTAGTATTTCCCAAAATGATTTTAAATTCAATCGTCACATTTTTAACTAGAGAGGCCAGCATATTATTGGGTTATCTGAAACGTACCACCTTCGAGTTCACCGATACAAGCTCAATTAAATATCTATTTTTTTTCACTTATTCGTAGTAAAATGGAATACGCCTCAGTTGTGTGGGATCCTACACAACAAAACTTAAAGCAAAGTATTGAGTCGATACAAAATAAATTTATTAAATATTTCTACCATAAAACAAATGGTGTAAGCACTGGGTTTGTTTGTTCCCTGCAGCCCATTGACAAAAGAATTCAATGTCAAAAAACTTGAACACAGTAGATTTGCAAATAACTTATGATTATCTCAAAATTGTTGAACAGAATGGCAGATAGTCCGAATCTGCTTGAGCAAGTAAAACTATGTGCACCACCTCCAGGACTCCGTCCTGGTTTTGCATGTTTTCGAGTGAGCAGTAATGGCCCATGAATGATGGTTTTTCGGGTTTTTAGGCCGACGTTTATGTAGAGAAAAACTCGACGTTTCGCCAACACGAGTGGTTGGCATTTTCAAGAGAAATGTTTACAGTTTCGATCACTGAACACTACTGAAAACAAGTAGTGTTCAGTGATCGAAACTGTAAACATTTCTCTTGAAAATGCCAACCACTCGTGTTGGCGAAACGTCGAGTTTTTCTCTACATAAACGTCGGCCTAAAATCCCGAAAAACCATCATTCATTCAACGATGGCCGCGAAAGCCTTTCACAATTAGTAATGGCCCAGTTAACAGAATATGTGATGAATACCAAGCGAACTGTGAAGTACTTGTAAATGGAATATTTGATGTTAATTCTACAGAATTTGATTCTGAGTTGAAGAAACTGGTAAAATCCTGGTAGTCTTTATTATTAGTCATGTCACGTCACTAAATCCAATCCTCCTGTAATTCTGAATCTGATTTGGTGCGAGGAAATCTCTCGGTTCTCAATTATATTTAATTGTAATGTTTCAAAATTGTGCAGAAATGTTATAAGAAACATTTAAGTAGGCCTTGGCCTGCTTGTTTCTAAAATATATAAATATCTTAAAGATATTCAAACATTTTTGAATTCTGTGTCAAAGATGTTGGACTTTATTTTCGAAATGAACTTGAAATTGCAAAAAAAATGATTACAATACCGCTGACCATTGACAAAAGACGTAACGTTGCTAAAACGATAATAAAACGGATTGAAATGTGGACAATACGAAGCACTTATCGAAAATGTTCAACGATCGTCCAATTTCATAGCAATTCGAAGTTTTTAGACACCAACTGATAAATTTAGGAAGAGAATTCATTAATTACGGGATCTGATAACGTCACGCGAGGCAAGAGGGCCACTCGAATAACTCTCCCAGTAAATTCGAATCATCGCAGTAATAAATATTTGAAAGGATTTTGAAGCGTGATGCCTGGCATTTCAATCTTATCGTGGCATCTTTCTGGAGGTACAAAAGGCAACCGTGGTACACGATAGGCCTAACATGAGTCGAGGACGATAGAAAATACCGAAAATATTTCGACTGGCGATGACTATCTCCGATATTATTTGGGGTATGGAACAGTTGCTTGGAAAAAATCAACAATGACATTCAGTGACTTGTGATGAAACAGAGTTTTGAATAATATTCTTTGCTTCAAGTCAGTAAATAAACAGATATGGGAAAAGGTAAAAACCTGTGGAATTCAATATTATGATAACGTTCAATATTTTTTATAGGTTCCAATAATAATGTGATAATTATCGATTATTATTTGTTTATGGGTTTCAATCAATCAGGTCGGTCAATTTAGAGTTGAGTTACCTCAGCCAATGAATCTTCGATTTCTCAATTATTAGCGATATGATTTGGAAACTCTAAACTAGTTACCAGTTTGTTGTATTTTCATTCATGTTAATAACACTACGTTACTCATTGTTATTAATTCAAGGGTTTTGATTACCAACTTTTCTCAATCATTTGAATTGTAATTACTTAAACCATTGACTTTCGGTGATCACTGTACACATGTGAATATTACTGATGCTTGATTTGAAAAGATATTTGCATTTAAAATACATCGCAATCAAAGTCATCATAATTTTTCTATTGATTATTTTTCGACATATCTTTCAACCAATAAAAACCATCAATTTAAAACTATGATGTACTTTCAAACCAATCACAACATTATTATAGTGGGAATTTTCTACTTAGATTATTGCCTCAGGAATATTCGTGGTATTTTGTTTTTATTGTGTGACAACAACTGATACTTTTGATTTGACGTCTGTCATCAGTTTGCATGCAAATTGAAAAATGAATTTAGATAACCGTAATGAATAAAAATGTTATATAGAGAATGTGTCTATGATTGGGGCATCAAAAAATAATCAATCGAATACCACACGAGAGTTCGATAAAGTAGAAAATAATTCTCCACATTTTTTCTCAAACTTGTTGCCATTTGGCAATAGCCACTCGAGCCCTTCGGGCTCTCGTCTATTGCCTGGTAACAAGTTTTCGAAAAATCTGTAGAATTATTTTCACTTTATTCTCACTCTCTTGTGGTATTACAACTGATGATAGTACATTAGAGTGCATACGGCCGGGGAATAGCCAAAAAAATTATTTTTCCTGACTTTTTTCTAGTACTATTCCTGAACCAACCAGTTATATTTTGGTTAGACATCATAGTTTCAGTCTATTGTAAGCGATAAAAACGTGTTTTGGATTTAAATGACTCTCTCTCTTTGAAATTTGAATTTTCATAATTTTGAATTATTATACCCCTTCACAGAAAACAATTGATGAATCGTTCTTTATTACAAGGGATATTGATTATTGCTATTGTTGATTGCACAATAGATAATATAGCTTTTTGATTGATTCAATTGTTCAATATTACCTTTCAGTTAGATACAGGGTGCGTTAATTTTTTTTCACGTCTTTTACAATGTGTTTATTGAATATCTCCAAAACTAATTAGTTAATTTGAACTTAATTTTACTTACACTTCTTTTACTACTAAGATTGTAATTGGACATGTTAACGAGTTTCGATAAATATATTTTGATCCTGAATTTGTCTTATTTCGACTAACAATACAGTTTTCGATCCTATACCAGACCGACGTTTTTACGAACTTTGAAACTCAGAAATAACACATACAAAATCATTTAAACTCCTATATTTTTCTAACAAGTCATCCAGCTATAACATAATAAAATTTCAGCCAATTTTATACCGAGAGCAAATTTCCCATATGATTTCGTGCGGGGTGGGGTCCTTTCACAAAATTTGGTTGTGAATTATGACGAATAAAACACTGTGACGTTATCTATAATGATTACGTCACCAGTTACCACTAGAGGAAGACGTTTCTGGCGTTGATTTTCACATTCCAAATTCCATTAGTTGAGGTACAACCGTTCAAAAAGATAAAGGGGGAAGGTGACTTTTGGCCATAACTGTGTATCTAAATAGTTCTTTGAATGTTGGCCCCAACACATACATTGCAGAGGCTACAATAAATAAATATTTTTTCCCGCTGCTGACACTGTAAATAGTCCATACATGCTTAGCAACAAAACAGGTAAATGGCCTATATCATTCGTTTACTAATTCATCTTGACAACGGAACCTAATAGTATCATTTACATGCCTAGGGTAATAATGACTTTGACTTTGACAAGTAATACCTTCAGCTTCATTCATATCAATTTTTAGGTTATGAGACCTTTTGAATATTATTGTTGTCTGCTTATTCGGTAACTTAGTTACACGCACAAGCAACTTAGAATGAAATAGCGAACGAATAATCATGAAGGAAGGGTAAGAAAACAAACTTCAATTCAGGCAAATTTTGAGAAATGTCAACAAGCAGCGGGAAAAACGTAATAAGTAACACGGAATGTATCGACTGTTATCATCCTCGGCAAGCGACAAGCCTCGGCTTTGCCTCGGCTCGTACTCGCTCACCTCGAATGTTAACACGTCTTTACATTCCTTGTTACTTAAATAACTATTATTTTATGATATACTAGTATCTCAATTTTTGTTTCGCGATAGTCTGTCGATTCATCTCTGAACGAAACTGAATGTTGTTAGATTATTTCACAAACAAAGCGAAAGATAAAATATCTGAAATTTGGTGAAATTAGAAGAAATTAGCAAAAAAGTTAAGAAGTTGATCTGAGAAATTATTGAAGTTCAATAAAGGACTCCGCACAATAACATAGGAAATTGGCACACAGTGCGATTTGCCTGAAATTTACATATGTTATTGGTATGGAGTTTCTGAACAAATGTTCTCATGGGCCCAATCTTCTAAGATCAATGATTTAGCTCTCAGGGCCGTATTTAGTATAGGTGGTAGTTAAACAATGACAATTTTTTCTCAAGTTCATAATTTTTTATTTCCTATTAAATTTTAATGAAATAAGAAATATTACAAAATCTCAGCATTTGTCTTTTAGCACACAAGTCCTCTGTGAAACATGTTTTGCCCTACAGGACCGTATTTAGTAAAACTGTATTTTCCTCTCTATGATCTCCTCCTGATCTATGTCAGTGGTTGATGGCTCGTTTGATAGATTAATGTAGCTTTCTTTATGTACATAACAAAAGTGGTTGCCATCTTAATATCCAAGATGGCCGGCTTAACATATAAACTTTATGTAGCTTTTTAAGAAAGAAAGTAACAGGAAAAAATAAGAACTACAACGTTTTGATTGTTTAAATTGTTCATTTACTTTTTCAATTATCTAACTCTATAATATAACTCTACTATCTGATCTTCGAGTAATAATTTCATAAGGTTCAATACGTTGAAAAAAAATGAACCTGGATTTGTTAGACTTAGAGTGTATTCACGATTCAGAAGGAGAGAAAAATATCAAGTATGTATTCAATAAACTATGCATGAAAACCAGCCTGACGAGAATAATGAAGAAGATGTATTGTATTGGTGATAGGATACTACTGCAGTGCAATCAGGGGCAAGGACACCAGTAACATGTGCTCATATTTGTAGCATATTTTCGTATTTGGGATTTGCACGCCATAATCAAAATGCAAATTATCCATCGACTTCTGTGTTACAGCATTTTAAAGATGCCGCAACTGGTCCAGTGCAAGATGCAATGCTCCCGCATCTGTGTGTACAAGTATTATTTTGTTGATTTTGATTTTTTGTTCTCTTCCACCACTCTGGAAATATCGGTTTCAACGTTGTTTGTTATGAATTAGATATAGTTTTAATAAGATAGTAGAGTTATATTTATATTAAAGAATTAGATCATTCAAAAAGTAAATGACTGATTTCAACAATCAAAACGTTGTAGATCTCAATTTTTCCTTTTATCATCTTTCTCAAAATGCTACAAGATAAGTCCTATATGGTATATAGGTTTTGCAGAACATCTTGGATATTAAGATGGCGACCACTTTTGATATGTACACAAAAAAAGCTACATTCATCTATCAAACGAGCCATCAACCACTGACATAGATCAAGAAATAAAAAAGTTACAACAAAACCATTTTAATTCAGTTTTCTGTGGATCACTTGGCACATACAGTTTTACTAAATACGGTCCTGTAGGGCAAAACATGTTTCACAGAGGACTAGTGCTAAAAGACAAATTCTGAGATTTTGCAATATTTCTTATTCAATTGAATTCTAGTAGGAAATACAAAAATCATGAACTTGAGAAAAGTGTCATTGTTTATTTGGCACCTATACTAAATACGGCCCTGAGAGCTAAATCATTGGTCTTAGAGGATTGTGCCCATGGGAACAATTGATCAGAAACTCAATACCATTAACATATGTGAATTTCAGGGAAATCCCACTCTGGGCCATTTTCCTATGCTTTTGTGCGGGGTCATTTACAAAAATCTGAAAACACCGAATTTGTCTAGGAAGTCAGAGACGGACTGTTCAGAGGGTCCATTACCAAAAATGTTGTGATGACTGCGAGTTTTCACTATTTTTCGACAAAACAAGTTTTGTTTAGAGCAAGCTTTGATTTTCTTTATTTCTGCTATTTTATTTGACAAACTGATAATCTTTTCACTCGTTTGCAAATACTTTTCCGAAGAAATTTACATTAGGGTCAATTATGATTGAGAATTTTCCTATTCACATATTTTATACGATTATAATAGTCCTCGTCGGCTATTTTTCATATTTTATTCATTGAGTCTGTTGAGTTAATCCCGTGCCTTTTATTTTGAAAGTCTAACTACCTTCTAAGATCCCTAATACAGAGATATTTCATCACCATGACCGTTATCTATTGTAGGCGGCCAGATCTAAGTGTTTTTGGACGATAGCTGGTATCCTTTAGCCAGCACCACTCTATCAGCTTGGTTGTGCAAGTAATATCACCAATAACCAAAAATCGGGGTGTTGATAGCATTTTGTCTTTTATTTTCTCTGATTACTATTCAAATAGGAGGACTGTTTGGTAACTCCATGACTTTTCCAATTTCCCGCGCAGTAACTTTAAATGCAACACTGCTGCCGTCAACCACCATCTTTTAATAGACTACTGTCAAATTTTAAGCAAGCTGCGTCATTTAGTTTGTGTTTGACAGCCATTAAAAGCAGACAACCTCGTAAATTTTAACAAAAATGGCAAAAAGTGAATTGGGAATGTTGATTAAGCATTATTTTTTTAATAAAAACCCATCACTGAAACCAAGGAAAGACTTGATAGCTACTACGGGAACTCTGCACCATCAATTTCAATGGTTAAGAAGTGGTTTAACGAGTTGCGTTGTGGTCGTACCAGCCGTGACGCCGTACGTTCAGGTCGCCCAAAAGAGATCATCACCACAGAAATCGTCGATAAAATTCATGGAATAATATTGGACGATCGGATAATGAAAGCAAGTGAGGTGGGCTGAGGATGTAGGCATCTCAACTGAGCGAGTACATCACATTTAACATGAATATTCCGACATGAAAAAGCTATCCGCGAGATGGGCGCTGCGATTGCTCACACTCGGCCATAAGCGCAACCGTGTGGCCACTTCAAAAGAGTGTTTCACGAGGTTCAAACGCAATCCGGGTGAGTTTTTACGCCGTTATATAACCGTAGACGAAACATGGATCCATCACAATACCCCAGAAACCAAGGGACAATCAAAACAGCGGGTTTTAGCGGCTGAACGTGCACCAAAGAAGGCCAAGGTGCGACTGGTGTAGTCACAATGTCAAAAACCCATAAATTCGGCTACGAACTGCTACCTCACAGAGCATATTTCCAGATTTAGCCCCCTGCGACCATTTTATTTTTCCAAACCTGGAGGAATGGCTAGGTGGTAAAAGTTTTGGGTGAAATGAAAAGGTCATAACCGAAACAAACGCCTATTTTGAGGGCATTGAGAAAACCTATTATTTGTAAGGAATATAAAAATTGGAAAAACGCTGGACTAAATGTATTGATCTAAAAGTAGATTATTAGGCCAATCAACAGGGCTATCAACCTCAACTTAAATTTCTCCGCCGATAATTTGTTTTTAAATTGTAGAACACAGTATGCACATTACTTCTGAGAAAAATTACCACAACCATTGGGCGTGGAACCCCACCAAAAAACGCGTTGAAATTTATTTTTGAGGTAATTTCGAAATATCTCAGAAAATTTACCTCAAATCAAAAAAATTACTTGATATTCAGAAAGAGCACAAATTTATACAAAAAAACTGTCCCCACCAAAATTTTGAGAAATCGCACGGTTGAAAATTTTTTTTGAAGTTATATGCTTTCGCAATGGGGAAGGTGTTGCGTCGGCTCCCGCCAACGTGCATTTTTTCAACCAGCGCGTGAAGTAAAGTTCTATAACTCCTCACATAAATGTTCAATTCGGATAAATCTTACGTCATTTTGAAGATAAAGATCGCAGCTTTGTATTCTGATATTATTCATATTTATACGCGCAGTTGCCAGCTGCAAAATTGCAATTGAAAATCTTTTAATATTAAAGTTTCTGACTTCGTGAAATAATGCTTGTGATTACTGAAATAATGTCTTATCACTTGTAGCAAGTGAAATGAACAGTTACGAAATACTTCATTGTCAAATTGCATAACGTTTAACCGGTCCAAATAATGTTAGTTTTAAATACGAGTGTTTTCAATTCTTCGCATATTTTTAGGTTACAAAATCTTGAGGGAGTTTATAAATTCAAATGCTAATAACTCAGAGATAAAAGCACGTATCAACATGAATGAAAAGCCAGTTTGCAGAAAAAAACCCTGCTCTTATTAAAAATACAAATACAAATTCGATTACTGGTACAAATTTCAAATGCAACCCAGTCAATCTTTTAAGTACTTTAAATAGAGGTTACTCGGCATTTGATCGCATTATTGTTCTATGTAAAGATAAATGAAATCAGTCCTTGATGGAATATGGGGATTCCAGACCGAGGAAGACAGTGCACCATAGGAAACTGTCCCGAAGTGTACCTGCTTTAAACTCATTGAGATTCTAAAACCTGAAAAATATCGGCTTGAGACCTTGTCGATGCGGCAGCTGGCGCGCCGTTGTATAGTGTACAGCGGCGCGGTTCTGTCGGTGGGCAGTGGGCAGCAGTCAACGTTGCTCTATGTTAACGTCAGATAATATAAAAGTTCCTGTGCAGAAAACACTGGATACTGGGGTAACATCGATAGTCGGAGACGAGGAAACATCTCTTAGTGCTTTGTCACTGTTATTAATTGAAAATGGTTGTCATATGAGATACATCCTGAAAATTGGGGCTGGGAAAAGAGTACCACTTTAAAACCAATCGAAATGACAAGAAAAACTGCACCGGATTCAATTTTAATAATGGTTTTTTGTAACTGCACGACCGGCTGCATCAGAGACTCCTGCTCGTTCAAAAAGATTGGCCTAAAATGTACCAATGTTTGTAACAAATATACCACAGATATCAGTAGAAACTTGGTAGTGATTGTTACGGATTGTGGAGATGAAGACGAGGAGACTCAAGATGAACTAGATGATGAGTTGTAGGAGTGAATAAATATATTTTCCCATACATTTCTTGATGGTGATTACTTGTGGTTCATTTCTCCATACCTTTTCTCGATATCATTGAAAAACACTCTCATATTTCGTTACCTTCGGTCCGCGTTTGAATTATACAATAAGTTGATATTCTGTCGAATTTGCGAATAATTTTCATAACAATACTTCTAAATCTCAATAAGGACAGTTCTCAACGATTATTTACCGACATTTATATCTAAGAGTAGTAGTTTGAGAGTTTTTTCAAATATTCTCCCCCTTCCCTCTCACCCCAATGTTTCCGCGATGCGGGGTTATGCCCCTAATGCGGGGGCGGGAAAATTGTTTCTAATAATTTATACCTATTATTTTTACAAATTTTCGCTCAGTTTCATTACTCAGGACTGACTATTTTTCATATGCATAGAAAATATCCCAAAAAAAAAAGATTTCGGGAAGAGGTTGATGCTCCTGGAGGGGGTTTGATTGTTGAAAATAATTCGCCCCCATTAATAATACCGATTTTCACTCATATTTATTGCCCAGAGCTGAAATTTCAAGAAAATTCCTTCCAGAAAAAAGTTTTTACGATTTTGGGGGGGTGATAACTTTATTGCTAAAAAGAAATCGGCAGAGCAATTTAAGTTGAACTTTTATGAGAAAAATTGCTCAGTTTATTGGCCTATATGTTGAAAAATAAAACGCTTATTTGCCGAATTTTTTTACACAAATAGTCAGAGTTACCGAATAGCCCTCGTATCATTAAACGAAGTGGTTTCAAGGGTTTGCTTTGGTGTGGGGTTGGGCAGAACCAAATATATTTAGTCGCACACCCAACCCTAAGTTTATTATCACAATATGCAATTTGGTTAATCGTTAAACACAGAGAGGATATGACTTTTATTACCGGATTTTGCCTCTGCCTCCAAACCCTACTCGCATTCGCAAAAAATCGGTTTCCCACATTGTAATAAAATTAACAATGTAATCAATTATTGTCCTCTTAATGTAAAAACGTATTTGAAAATTAATGCAGCAGAAATCCCATAAAGAGGTATTCAGATCAAACGTAATATACACCAGAATGTCAAGCGATTCGAAGGATTATTTACAATAATATCAAGCGATTCCATTTATCTATACTTTGTTAAGATCACGAGAGAGGCAAGATGCATTCATTACTGCCACGATAAAGATCAAGTCCAATCGTTTTCCACATTTCTCTCAAAATTAACACGACCCGCCTGTGTGGTCCAACAAGAATCTCCGCAGTTATGTAAATTATCCCAAATACTATCGATGGGCTCGTTAATCAAAATTAAAAGGTTGTGTTTTCTGTTCGGAACTCCTTCACCTGTTCGAAGTGTTGCTGGGAATGAATCTACGAGGTGATTTGAAAACTGTCAGGTGGAGAAAATGTTAAAATGGGTGTTCCACAAGGTTCGCTTTCAGGTCCATTAGTATTTGCGCTATTTGCTAATGATTTGCCTGGGTGCATAAAAGACAGCCATACTTAACTGTGTTTGCTGATGATACCCCGATCACACTTACAAGTCCTAATATCGACAAATTACTTGTTGAGGTTACCAAAATCTTTGATACATTTTTGCAACTTGATGTGACCGTAACAGATTCATTCTGAACCCCAAGAAGTCAGTGTCAACCAATTTTTTTCAATAGGAAAGATAATATACCAAACGAAATAGTTTTCAGTGAGAAAATAGTTATGTCGCAAGAAGTGATATTTTTGGGAAGTGAACCAAATTTGAAAATTTGTTATTTTACTGTAGTTGATGAGAGTTATCCGGCTAAAATATTTACAAGAATTGTGTACTTCCTGTTGTATCGGAAGTGGACCTCCACTTCTTATTTTGGATAGGATTTACTTTATATTATTAAACTTTTTATTCTACGCCAAATTCTGAACATAGTGCACGTATAATGTCCTATACCTATATGTCTAACCGTTTTCGAAATATTTCAAATCTAAATCTGAAAGTAGCGTATGTAGAAAGAAATATTTTTTTGCACAGAATCATTTATTTTTCATTGTGTATCAATATGTTCGTAGAAGAGGATCCAATACTGCAGAATTCCAATGGAGACATTATCTCATTTGGTTTATTAATGAAAAACTCTCAAAATGGATTGCACCTGGTTACCTCTTCTTAGAGAAAAAGTAAGAAATAACAGAATAGTGATTGAATGGAAACGGACACCGTATGTATCAAGAATTTTTTAGCAAATGTCATATGAGTTTGTCTTGATTTAGTCAAAATAGTTATTTATGACAAAAGTTTATAAAGTGGGACTTTTTTGTATGATCGCGAAGTTTGTTGAATGAGGCGAAGTTGAATAAAGCGAGTCCAAAAAAGCCCTTTTCGAAAATGTATCATACAAAATTTTTTTCAACGACAGTATTTATATTGACAAATTTTAGCAATTGGTGACTGTTTCATCTTATGAAGTTTTCAATTTTCGTCGTAGTATCAAATGATGACCTTCGATAGAAATCGTATTTTGGCGTTATGAGCCTCTTTCTTTCGAGGATTCGATTGTACCCCAGCATATAGTTATTTCTTCCCCTCAACACATTCTACTCTACCAGAAAAAGCAACAGAATAAGAAACAAATATTTTCGACAGTATATACGGTACTTTTTGAGCAAAATATCAGGAAAAAAGATATTCCCGAGGAAAATCATCTATACTATGGCCCGTCTGTATCACTGTCAAAGCCAAAAGAATACAAAATCCGATTTCGACAATACGGATGATGAAAAGACACAGATGATTGTTTCAATCTGTAATTGATTCAATTCCAATGTAGCCTATGCTACATTGAAATATTAGACCGTTGGCCACATAGGAGGATGTCGATTATCTACGAACGTATACCCTTCAAGGGACATGAAGATTAAGTTGTATTCTCAGGAAAAGAGTGGTTTGTTGGATCGGTATTCGGTCGCCCCCCCTCCTTGACGTCAAGGACGTCACCTTTCCTTCGAATATACGGCTAAATTCGCCAACCCAAATCTTATGCAAATGTTATAACATTGAATGATGGGTCAAAATGAAGGGTTTAACCAAAGGGCATGCCTTCGTTAACTTCCGGACCGTATGCCGCCCTTGGGGACCGACCTAGACGTATGCAAATCCGCTAAAGCCTGGTAGACGACTATTCCAAAACATTTGTATAGCTTCTTCTATAATAACATTTTCAACATTGCTTTCAACCGGAAGTTGATTGAACAGGGAGTGGGACGACCGGATACCGATCCAACAAACCACTTTTTTCCCGATAATCCAACTCAATCTTCATATCATTTGAAGGGCATACCTTCGTAGATAATCGACACTTCTAGGTCATGGGCCATAGGTCTATATACTTGACGTTCATCTATGATATCTGTCTGCGTTACTCTATGTGTTCGGTGGGGTACTATTATAGCCCGAAAAGAATTTGAGGAAAATTTTGAATACGAAAATATTGAAATATTTTTTTACGCAGTGGATTTTCAATTTTTTGTTTTATAAATCATCCCAGCAAAGATGCTAATCATGTTTTTATTACTTTATATTTTCAAGTTCTCAATTAAATGATTGGTGTGTTCAAGTCACGCTAATTGATTTGTGATTCTTTTGAGTAATTGAAAGTGCAACTGACTATGTTCAATCACAATTTTGAATGTTTCAGTAGATGGAATTTGGCTTTCAGTAATTCAATTTCTGATCTCAAGTCTTTGTATCACTGAAATTTGGTTTTGAGACTATTCTGTCACAATCTTGATTCTTTCGTTCATTAGAATTTGTCTTTCATTCATTAGAATTTAGCTTTCAGTCATCTCGTTCCCAATCTTGAGTCTTTGAGTCACTTGCATTTTGTTTTGATTCCTTTCAGTCCCAATCCTGAGTCTTTTAGATATTTTGATGTTTTCCCTCGATTCGAAAAGTGATGAATTTTTGTTTATAGCGAAGCGACAACGTCTTAATAATAAAATTAATTGAAATTATTAATCAAGAATATCTTTTACAATTGTAAGGATGCATTTCAAAATGATTAATCAGTATTGTTGCGCAAGTAATCAACCAGTAGACATTACATATCAAAACGCAAACATCCATTAAGCAAACAACGAACAATTAATAGCATAATCGCCTTCTATCGAAGTTTGCACAGCCCACTATATTGTGTGAATAAATATGATCATACTGCATTCGATAAACATATAAAAACTAACTGTGTGCTCTCACTTGTCCTATAATCAATTATTGCATCTCGATGTTACTAGTAGATTGTGAGTTATGACTTCTGGTATTGTGTGTTCGATTACATTGTTTTTTTGCATCTTCGATATGATCATTGTTAATTTATGTTATGTAACGAGGAATGAACTATGATAAATATCATTCAACATTAAAATAATTTCAGTTATAACGTTCGAAAGGTGCCTGATTTTTGGTCCAGTTTTTTTTTTAACTGTTTTTGTTGTGATCGACATACATAGAACTCAATATAGGCAAGTAAAAAAATCATGACACATCCACCAAAATCTACTGTATATCTTCAGTGTCACTCATTTCAAACACACATTTCTCAACTGATTGGGATGATTAATTTTCCATTAGGAAAACATTCAAAAAGTCCACAAGGATACCAAATTTCATAAATATGTTCTCATTTTCTGGGTCAAAACTCATAACTAGTATAAGAGTTATTTCTGAAAAAATAAACTGGCTGCTTCACTAGATGTGGGACATTTTCATGAATTGAAATGGATGTATCAATAAAGTTCCATTGGAACACAATTTTAAAAATATATCGTTTAATCAACCCGCCACTTCAATCTCAGTAATATTATCGCAATTCTCACAACACCACGGTTATCAGTAAGTCTCGTTAAATCACAGATCAGAATTTCATCAAAATATGTTCATAAATACATAAATTATAAGAAAATTAAAGTTGAAAAACATGCAATGGTTATTTCTTTTAGAGAACATATATTCTTCAAAGTTTATGCTTTCATATTTTTTTTATTCAAGAACAGATTTCGATGCAACTCTGATAAGTAATATTTCGAGACTTCCTGAATCCTGTGGTGTAGTCAGAATTACGACAAAGTTTTTGAGTTTCTGAGGTTGATTAAACGGTACACTTTTCAAATTATATTTCTGGCTAACAAGAGGAATAAAGACCTCGGCAAATAACTTGAAATCCCTACACACATGCCAGTGAACCTTCCTTTCATGAACACTACAATATACATCGTAATTATATCAAAAAGTTATTGTGAGTAGAGAAGCAAATATCATCTTCTATTAGTAGCAGGAATGCACGAAATCGCATCGTGTGGATCATATTCAGTTCATTTATTTCTATTGTCAACGAAAATTATATATTTATTTATCTGCAATATATTTGTTACAGTATATTCAATCTGCAACGTATGAGATCTTTGGATAATCAGAAACGTTTCTGATATATTTTAGAACGGAACTAATGTTGAATAAGGTAATAGTTATTCAATCAACCAGTATATTAATGAAGGCGATTAATGATCGTGATATTTTATTGCGCGATTTCAATATTTTTCCGTCTACCTCACTCTTGTTGAAATAAAGGAATTCAAATTTTTTTCTTGCAATAAAGTTAAAGATCCTACTTTAGCAGTTTCCTCAACATTTGGCAACATAAATTTACTTATCGTCAATATCCATTTCAGCGTTCATAACATCTGAATTCGTTTATGTTTGGTTGCCTATGCAACAATCATGCATTCATAGATAAATCGACAATAAATGACAAATCGACCTAGGGGGTCATTAACGGACGATTTCTCGAAACCAGTGTACAAATGTATAGACAATGTATGGACATGTAGATATATCAAAATAACATCGATTTTAGACAATATGTAAATTAGTTCTAGTTCACCAAGGGATATTCATTCAAGTAAAATAAAAGTTACGAATTGCCTTTCCTTCTCGAAGAGGAATATAGTTTCAATTTATTCTTGTACATTGGTCTCGAATTCATGTTTTGTATGTTCTCTATCAATGTATTTTCGTAATCCGATACTGTGATTTTGATTTAACGGTATTCAGTTGACAATTGAAAAGTTACGAGGTACGTGGTTTGTTCTTTCCTCGGAATCAAAATGTAATCTTTCAGCGGGTTACGAAAAGTCTAGAACGACACACGGCCGATACCGAGTAACGGATTCGGTTGTTATAATCCTTATCTGCTACTCGGATTCCAATATTCAACCTAATCCGTTATTTGCTACATATCAGCCGTGTAACGTTTATAACTATATAAAACTAACTGCACAGTAGGAGTATGCCCTTGGAGATATCGACTTTTTTAAATATAATTGGAAAAGTAAGTTGAGTATGGCGACGTGTGTTGTATTGGTGGTTCCTAGATTTTGCTTTATTCTCACTGAAATGGTATTATTCCATTATTCGACGTTCTTTATATATACACTATCACGAATTTTATCATCTGCAAATCCAATTAGGTTACCAACACTAATCAGTTTGAATAAATCATTGATATCCATATTGAATAATATCGGGCCTAGTACTGTGCCTTGAGGCACACCACACTCAATCTGTCTTTGATCGCTTTTGACATCCGCCACTCTTACTACCATTTGTCTGTTCTGTAGATAGCTTTCAAATATTTTCAAGAACTTACCTCTGATGCCATTTATTTCTAGGGTTTTCAAAAGTAACTGATAATCAAACGATTTCCTCAGGTCTATGAACAGGCATAATGAAGGTCTACTTTTTTCTAGGTATTTATGAATTAGTTCTGTTAGTTCCGGAACAGCATTTTCGGTGGATGTTTTCTATTTAAATCGTGAGATAGGCTTATATTTATTTACAAAAATTTTAATCTATTTTTCAGCAACTTTTCAAAAAATTTTGAGAGATGTGTGATTACGGATATAATCCATATTAACTCACTGAGCCAGAGCCTTTTTGAAGACGGCAAAGGTTCTGAACATGAAAACACTCTCTTCAGTTTGTCAAACTGAAAGCAGGTTGTTACCCAAATGTAATTGAAATATTTATTGAGATCATAGACGCGCATCTCCCTAATGAGGTGGTAATAATCTCCCTGAACTTATCTATCGTGGAATATTTGACGAACACTTCATATTATGTAAGGATCTTCCAAAACCAATTTAAAATATCTGATGAATGTGAATGAAATTGTTATGTGATAAAAACTGAAGATAACTAAACATTGAGTGGTATTAATAAAAATCAGTATTCACTTATAAGTACTTACTTATAAGTATGAGCATCAGCACTAAGTAAATACTGAATTATAAATTAAAAAATAAATGCTGATACTTAGAAGTATCTACTGATTATTCTTTTTTCTTTGGCGTCTTGGCATCGACTGCTATGGTCATTAGCCACGTGTTCTGGATAGGCCTTGTTACTAACTCCATGCGCCACCTTAGGAGCAGCACTGTTAATTGGAACGCAACAGTGAATCGTGCAGGACTCACCCCAGTCCAGCCACGAGATTTTAATAATTTAATCGGTCAAATTAAATTAAACAATCCCAGCCGCAACTGGGGCACGAGCTCCGGACCTTTCGACCCAAAGTTGGACGCTCCAACCACTGCGCCACGCCCCGACATATCTACTGATTATTCTCAGGCATTTTCTTATTTAGTCGAAATTTGATTACAAAAATTCAAAATACGCACGATAACACTTGTGCAAATCAGTTTGAACTTGAGATGAATACAAACCTCAAAGAATTCACTCTTCTACATTTATTTATCGACCACCATGTCGTTCGAACAGAAAGTAAAAAAAATTAATGAGAGTGTTTCACAAACTAAAGAGTCGAATTTAACATTTGTGGTCAAATTTATGCGGGATAATCCTATTATTTTAAATAAAGGGAAAGCTCCCGCAATAAATAACAAAAATAAAACGTCTTAGCCACGCCTAAACACTATTATGAAAGTAAGGTATAAAATGTTGTAAGTTAACAATGAAAACGTTGCAGATAATTTTGGAAAACCTACCGATTCCAAGAAATTATTTAAAAAAATCAATTACCTGAAGGCGCCAGTAAAAAAATGCTGATGCTAACATAACTTGAAATTAAAAAAGGTATGTCGGGGCGTGGCGCAGTGGTTAAAGCGTCCGACTTTGGTTCGAAAGGTCCGGAGTTCGAGCCCCAGTTGCGACTGTGATTTTTTAATTTAATTTGACCGATTAAATTATTCAAATCTCGTGGTTGGACTGGGGTGAGTCTGCACGATTCACTGTTGCGTTCCAATTAACAGTGCTGCTCCTGAAGTGGCGCAAAGAGTTAGTAACATTACCTATCCAGAACACGTGGCTAATGACCTTAGCAGACGATGCCAAGACACAGAAGAAAAAAAACTGAAAAAGCTATATTATGTAAGTTATCTTGATTGGCGTAAATAATTGTGGCATAACGGTTGCGTATGACTTAAAGTTCACGTAGTCCAACAGGTTCTTCATCTTCGATATTGTCATGGCTTAAATGTAAGCCTTTTTCAATTTTAAACACTTCTTCATCTTTTATATAATTTCCAATATTATGAAGAACACAACATGCTATCATAATGGATGGCACTTTTCTTAATGGCAGTCTAATTGTATTTTGTAATAAAGGGAATTGTTGCTTTAACTGTTTGAAGCATCTTCCGAAAATAACACGTTCATTTTTCAAAACTTTGTTACTGATTGTCAAATGTTCTGAATACACCACAGTTATTGACTGTTCCTCTAAATCCTGCTACCCTGTACAGAACCTGGCCATTCTGCACTGACACTTGTAAATAACTCATCAGCGTTACATAATAATAATATAATAATAACCGTTTATTCAAAATTCAGCATATACAAAACATAAAGTAATTTTCTTATAACATTGGAATAAACGTGGAGAAACCAGAAGTACAAGGTACTTGTATGGTTGATCTAAATTTTCTAATTATACACACATATATGCCGGTGATCATCCATCTCTAAAAGAACAACGTTCTTGACAATGAGCATGAGTGATCGGACACCTTCACAATAGTTAATACTAATAGCAACTATGTATATGGGAATAGAAAATTTGATCCGCTAAGCTATATCAAATTATACTTAGTGAGTTAATAATTAATGTAAATAATGTGAATAATGTAAATAATGTAATATGTAAATAAATATGTAAATAATATGTAATGTAAGCAACAATGTAAATTATACTAAATACAAACACTAATAACATGGAAGATAGCACATATAATATTAAGGATACATTTATTTATAAACATGTCAAGACATGGATGGTACAAAGAGTATGTAGTTCAGTATTGTGACTACAAGATAATCACTATTTTTGAATTTCGAATTCTAGTTCATAGCATTGAAAATGTCATGAATAACACTTCTAGGTGTTTCATGAAGCCATTTTTTAATTTGTTTTTTAAATTTGAATTTGATATTCTGATTTTTGATTTCGAGTGGAAGAATATCAAATATTTTCAGAGCTAAGTGGGCATGGTTTCTCAGACCCATTGTTTTTTTTAACATTTTGTTTTTCTGTTACGAGATTTTTATTTCTGGTACTGTAGAGATGTTGTTTATAACGAATTTTGTGTTTGTTTTTAAAAGTGTTCATCAACAGTGTTTGTCCGTATATTTGTCTCAAGTCGAAAATTCCTGATTCTCGATATAGCTCATCTGTGGGGTATGTACGTTTTTTATTGAACATTATTTTTAGAATCCATTTTTGTATCACTTCAACATGTTTCATATATGTAATGGTGGCACTTCCCCATCCTATTATGCCATATGATAGTTGGGACTGCACAAGAGCGTAATACATCATTTTCAGTTGGGGTAGTGACAAGAATTGTTCGAGAAACTTGAATTTAGGTAGTAGCATTCGTAATTTATTTACCAAATAATTCACATGCAAATCCCATCTGAAGTGCCTATCTATCATGATACCGAGATATTTTATGCCTCTTGCCTCCGCAATTTCAATGATGGTTTCTCCAGAAGGATTACGTATATTCAGAAGGTGATAATGAGGTAAGTGTGTTTGGTAGGCAGTAAAGGGCATATATTTAGTCTTTTCAGAGTTCAATGTTAGAACATTTATATCGAACCAATTTTTTATTTTCAGAAAATCATACTCAACTATATCTTTCAACTGTTGCCAGGTATCTGCATTGTAAATGATCACTGTGTCGTCTGCAAAGCTGAATATTCTCCCTTTTCTGCTTATGTTGAGTAAGTCATTTAAATATATGTTGAATAGAACTGGACCAAGTACTGTGCCTTGAGGTACACCGTGTGCAATCGTTCGTAGTTCACTTTTGATGTTATCAATTTTAACGTATTGTTGTCGATTCCTGAGATAGTCTTCCATTAAATTCAGAGAGTTTCCTCGGAAACCGATATTTTCTAATTTCATCAACAGCCTTGAATGGTCAACAGTGTCAAAAGCCTTTCCCAAATCAACAAAAATAGCCAAGGATTTTTTACTGTGATCTAGGTTTTCATATATTATATTTGTGACTTGTGCTATAGCATGTTCTGTATTCTTACCTGATTGAAATCCAGATTGCCTTCCTGAGATGACTTTATGTTTGATCAGAAAGCTGTCTATTCGCATTTTAATAAGTTTCTCTAGTATTTTTGCTATGCTTGAAATTAGAGAAATCGGTCTATAATTTATGAACTTCGTTCTATCACCATTTTTATATAGTGGTTTAATTACACCCAATTTAAATATATTCGGAAATTGACCGTTTTCAAAGACTTTATTAACGAGGTGGCTCAGAGGACCGCACAGAGTATTACAGTTCATTTTAAGTATTTCCGAAGTTATTCCATCATCACCTGGAGCTTTTCCTGATTTTAGGCTTTTCACAATTTCTGTCACTTCCATTGGGTTGGTTGGGAATAAATACATAGTTTTGTTTAACTTTACATGGCTTTCAACGTAGTTTGGAGGGATAGTAATTTTACTCGCGAGATTTTTCCCCACATTCACGTAGTGTTCATTGAAAATGTTTGCCATTTCATGTTTATCGTTTGTTACTACTCCATTATTTGTTTTTACCTCCTTGATTATAGTTTCTTTTTTATTTTCATTGCAAATTTTTTTTACCGCGTTCCACATTCCCTTCGAAGAACCTTGATTTTTTTCAATTTCTTTGTTGAAATAATATCCTTTTGCATTCTCTATTAATAAGTTTAGTTTATTTCTGTAAGCTTTATAGTTTTTTTGTATAGTTACGTCATTTGGATGAAGTTTTGCATCTTTGAATAATTTATTTTTTTTATTCACTGATACAATGAGTGCCTTCGTTATCCAGTTTTTCTTTTTCTCATGGTTTTTTAATTTTAACAGCTGAGTATTTTTTTCTACGCAAGTCTTTATTTTTTGTATGATTAATTCTGCCGCAGTATTCGAATCATTAATTTGATATATTTCATTCCAATTTTCTTCATCGATATTTTTTTTTATTTTCTGGAGATTTAAAAATGTCTTATATTTTTGTCCCTCAATTTCTTTTCTTTTGTTTTCCAGCTTAATACATAGTATTTGTGAGTAATGGTCTGTTATTACGGATTCATAAATAATAGGTAGAAACATTTCGGATTCTGTTTTAGTTTTGATGAAAATGTGGTCTATACAACTTTTGGTGTCTGTGGTAACTCTAGTGTAATCATTAACATACGAAACAAAGCCATTTAAGGACATTATATTAAGATATTGTTGAGAGTAGTCTACATCAGAAAGTAGGTTTATATTGATATCTCCAATTATTATACAAGTTTCACTGTACAGGTCCTTATTTTTTTGTAGGAGTTCATACAAATTATCGTTGAACTGATGAGGACACGTGGCTGGTGGTCTGTAAATAGCCATTATTCTTATTTTATCTTTGGGACCTAGTGTTATTAGAATGTTCAAAATTTTATGCATTCCTATGGTTTCAGTAGTACAACAATAATCATAATTTTCTTTCAAATACACTACAACTCCGTCATTCTGATTGATATTTCCCTGATTATAAAAAGTAGTATATCCTTGTTTAGTGTGCATTTTTATGTTTTTTATATTGAATGTTTCTGTGAGTACAATCAAATCAAACTTTTCTTCAAATGATTCTAAAAATATATTGGCCTCATCAAGATTCTTAGATATACTTCTTATATTGGTATGAAATATTTGAAATGATTTATTCCTGTATTTATGCGAAACTGATTCGAATTCTTGGATAGTGCTTACCTTATGTGTTTCTATTGGATTATATTCAAGTTCCTGGATATATGGATCCATTTTATTAAGTAATTAGAACAGATAGGTTAATTTATTATTCACATAAACAAAGCAATAATTTAGTAATAGTTATTTGTTGAACTTTTTTACAGTTGGCGAAGGATTGCGCTGATCTTCGAAAGTCCTCTTCGAATTTGATCTGGTATATATTGTGCTCTTCTTCAGTTCTGGTGCAGATTGTAGAGATGTCGAAACAAGCGAGTTGATTATTTTATTGTGGATATCCTGTTGAATTGGCCCTGCCTCTATAGTAGTGGGTGTGGAAGGCGCACTACTATTTTTGAAAAAAGTTAGTTTGTTAACTTCTGCTTCCTCTTCTTCTTGTTCTTTGAGTTGTTGGTACGTAAAAACTTCACAATTCACTATAAGTATTTCCTATTATTTTAGCCTGGTTTTGTTGTTCTCTTGCAATTTTGAGGTTTTTGTATAGAACTTTGTGTTGTTTTCCATCTTCTTCCGTGAGATCGTTTGCTATTGATATTCCTGTGCCTTTGAATTTCGCGACTGTTTTGAATATTACAGTTTTCTTGATATTTCTGACAAATTCTAGTAGTACAGCTCGTGGTTTATTATTTTTCTGAATGCCAAGTCTGCTGATATTATTGACTTCAGTTTCTTCCAATGTGATGTTCAGCTTTTCTTCCACGACTTTCTTGAAATAGATCAGTGCGTTTTCTTCCTCTGGGATTCCAAATATCACTATATTATTTCTTCTAAGTTTGCGCTCAGTATATTTCAGCTTTTCGTTCAGAATACAGTTATTGCTTTCAAGTGTCTTAATTTTGCCAGTTATCTCATCAATTTTTGTTGTTTGGTTGTGCAGTACACCTTTTATTTCCTTCAATTCCTCTTTGATATGGTTATTAGAAGCAAGTAGGTTCTCTAAAATCTTTTTCAGTTCATTATCCATAATAGTTTCGTTAATTTTGGGTACGCCAATGCCTGTTGAAAGGAATATGCGATACGGAGTACACGAGAATAAAAAGAAAAGTTTTTCGCGTGGTTAGAAGAAACGTATTTTCGTTTTTGTTCCTGAGTGGTGATTTTATTCGATGTGAACACTACAATTTGATTGCTCTGGATTGATAAATATTGATAGATAATTCATGCTGTGATGGCGGGTTCCATTCGAATTTCGGTTATTTGGGTAACTCGTTTAATTACCTATTCACTGATATGAAATATTAGATGCACTTAGAAGCCCTTGACTCACTATTCACTTCATAAACTGGAGCAGATGTGAGAACGTCCGACCACGGCACTTACTAGACTTACGATGTACATGTTACTGTACATTTAAGTATTGCGGGAAATTGTTTGCGACAAATGTTTTCGTTACCATGATGATTTTCCACAATTTTTTTATTTCGGTCCAACGTACAACCACTTGCACTTGTAGCAGTTAGAAAGCGAAATTTGGTTTTACCTATTGTATCGCTTCATGGTCCTACGATTTCAAAGGAAATTAATTAGGTAGGTAAAAAAGAAAGTACAACCATACATGAGGAAACTTCATCCTAATATGAGATTTTTCAATAATATTTTAGCTCACAAAATGTACTACACTTGATACCGTTGGTTGACTTACACCAATATCTTCTGCTACACCAATCTGGTAGCCTAAAGCCAAATGTATAACAAAAACTCGAATAAATAACATGTTTATTTTAATATTTGGCAGGTTACTAAAGATCCACCCGCTATCAGTGCCCAAAAAATGTGTCGTTAACCACGCCACACTTTCGGGATTGAAACGAAACAATTTCACATAATTTTGACCACGAGGATCTTCTCGTCTGGGTTTATAAACTTTTGGAGCTCGTTGCACGATAAACATTTTTTAAACATATGGGAATTCACCTCCAGCAAGCATACTAAGAAGCAGACTTACAAATTGAAAAGAACATACTTAATTCAATCAGTATAACCTATCGTTTATTAATATAGATTTAAGTAACAGCTGGTCAGCATATGTACAAACTTATACTCTATTAGTACATACTTTGAGTATCAGTTTGTCCTTAAACTTTATTAATATACTTTTCAGTATCAACTTATGAAACCGTAAGTTTTAAGCATCTACTGATTTTTATTAATAACACCCATTGTCTAAAAGTCTAAAGAAATATTTCGAGTTGGTTAGAAAATGGCGAAGGTGCAGAAAAATACAATATGTACTAACTTTTCTACTAGCAAGTCTTAATCAGGTGGATTGAACATTCAATTAATTGAATATCAGATTAAAATAACTTTAATTATTTATCCATATAATTCAGAACGCTGGTTGGCCGTTAGCGTGTCACTTCTTTAAGTTAGTGATATAATAAATTTTGTTCTATTTATACTCTAATTTAACAAACAACTACACAGAATAACACTGTTATGGAGATTATTTTAGCATCAAACACTTATATGTGATCTCGATCATAACAATGATTTTTCTCACCTAAATACCCTGTCTCCTTCGTCTTATTGGTGGATACCAGACTTGGTTCGAAGTTTACACATACGCGCACATACGTGAGAATATCCACATTTACTGTTCTCTAATATTTTCAATCACTATGAAAATATTGGATGTTTTGATTCAAATTGTACTAAATTATAAGGAAACTCGATCGACTTTGGTTGTTTTCAAATTTATTGCCTAGAAAAAGTCATGTGTGAAAATGGAATAAATTTATATAAAAATGACTAGACAATTAAAATACTTGAACTAAGAACTGAAAATAAAACTTAAAAATTTACAATAGGCTTTCTAAATCTGTAAATAGGTTATTCAAAACTCGAAAATGACAAAACTAACCCTGAACGCAATCCTACGTATTCATCTATACCAAATACCTTTCCAGAATTCACATGGATATCGAAAAACGTTTCTACACGGCGGCGAACTTTAATGAGTAATTACGAAATTGCTTGGATCGGGATCCAAGGACCGAATAACTATAAGATAACTACTATAATGATAAAACCGCAACTGACTCAAAAAATGATTGAAATTCAACTTACTGGTTCGGAAACTACTTGCAACTGACTTTTTGTGGATTCTCAAAAATAAGCTCGACTTATTTTTTCCCCCTTAATGGTTACTTGGTCGCCGTGAAGGGTTTTTGGTTACGGATGAATCGTTTTGTGTGACAACTCTACTAACTAGACTTTCCCAAATAATAGTTTGGGTGGACAATCCCGTACATACTCATTGACATATTATGTCATTCTTGAATATTCAGCTTGAAAGAAAAATTTCCAAAAAACTTCCATATTCTTTCGAATGGCGCAAATACTATCATCGCCCCTAACCCTAGTAACAAATATATATTTACATATGACATATCGATTCGATTCCGTTGTTCCCGCATTTTAAGTTCGGAGAAACTGTATCAATCTGTACTATTAAAATAATCATATAAAGTAGAAATCTCTCTTTAGATAAAGAAGGAGTTTATGACGGCAATACTCGAAAATATCGATTCGTCACTCTTATAAAATTTAATTGTATTTATGAGAATACTACAGCAATTTGATCTTATTGAACGACATTCACAAGCAGTGGCGTACTGAAAGAGTTCAACTGCTACAATTCTGATCAAAATTATGTTCCGTGATTTGTGCAAACTTGCAAGAAGTTAAAATATTTTAACTCTATTGTGGCATGTCTGGCAGCAATTTTGATCGCAGATTAATTGAGAAATTCGCACGACTATGTTTTCGGCTCTGCCACTATAATAGAATAGTCTACGAAAGTAAAAATAGTTGATACGGTTTCAAGCCGATATCACTAAAAAACTAATCATGTTTCATTATTTCATCTCCACCCCTTTTCTTGCATATATCCACAGCTTCATAAGTGGAATCACTCCGTTTTTTGAGTACCTAGTGAACACTAGGCAGAGCCTCATTTTGAACTCCTTCATCATCACCGGGCGCTATTTATGCGCTGGCTATCCGTCGAAACAGTGCGTTTTCTGTTCGTATTTGTTATTGTAATGACGAGCGATGGTATCTCGGCTGTCCGATGTCGGTCCGCCTCGTCTGCCCGTCATGTCGCACACGAAACACATTTTATGTCTCCATACGTATTCAGGACAAACGGTATCCTTCAACGAATTTGAATACGCGCGGTATAGAGACCGGCGCGTACGACTGAAAGCGCGTGATGCGATCAGGCAGATGGTGAGGAGACCTGCCAAAATGTGGAGACCGTGATATCCAGTTCGGACTGATGGACATTGATATTGACAAAAGGGCGAGTAGGGCGAAGTTACTTTCATTCTTTTTTGGAAATTAAATAAACTGGTTGGGGATTGTTTTGATTGTACTAGATTGGTTGGAGAGCGATTTCGGAGGAATGTGTAACAAATGAACTCTTTAAGTACGCCACTGTTTGGGGGCATGGTTCAGTAAGATCACATTGAAGATCTCGCTCATCTGTTCGATACATGTTTTTTAACGAAATAAGCCATTACCAGATATTTGCTGTAGTATTCCCAAAAATACATTTCAATTTTATAAGAGTGACGAATTGTTTATTGCGAGTCGAAACCCAACACAATAGAAAATAATGTTAGAAACGATATTCTCGAGTATTGCCGTCATAAACTCCTTCTTTCTCTGAAGAGAGATTTCTACTGTTTATGATCCTTTTTAAAACCGCGAACAAAGGAGTAAAAATAGCACTGATTGATACAGTTTCTCCGAACTTAAAATGCGGGAATACGTAATCGATCAAACAACGGAAACGAATTGATATGTCATATGTAAATATATATTTGTTACTAGGGTTAGGGGCGATGATGGTATTCAAGACTTTCGAAAGAATATGGAAGTTTTTTGGACATTTTTCTTCCAAGGTAAATATTTAAGAATGATACAATATGTTAATGAATATGTACGGTGTTGTCCACCAAGCTATCATTTGGGAAAGTCTAGTTATTAGAGTTGTCACACAAAACGATTCATCCGTATCCAAAAACCCTTCACGGCGACTATGTCGAAGGCTGTGGCTAAAAAACTGAGTAACCCTAAAGGGGTAGAAAGTAAGTCGAGCTTATTTTTGAGAATCCACACAAAGTTAGTAGCAATGTAGTTTCTGAACCAGTTAGTTGAATTTCTATAATTTTTCGAGTCAGTTGCGTTTTTATTTATCATTATTCAAGTGAATTGTAGTTTTCATACAGTTATTCAGGCCTCGGATCCCGATCCAAGCAATTTCGTAATTATTCATTAAAGTCAAGACACTAGTTCGCCGCCGTGTAGAAACGTGTTTCGATATTCATGTGTGTGCTGGAATGGTATTTGCTACAGATGAATACGAAGGATTGCATTTAGAGTTAGTTTTATCATTTTTGAGTTTTGAATAACCTATTTGCAGATTTAATATTATTGTTTTGGTATTTAGAAGTATTTCAAAAAGTCTATAGTAAATGTTAATGTATTAATTCCAATTCTTAGTTCAAATATTTTAATTGTCTAGTCATCTTTATATATATATATATATATATATATATATATATATATTTATTCCATTTTCACACTTGACTTTTCCTAGCCAATAAATTTAAAAACATCAAAGCCATTGAGTTTCCTTATAATTCAGTACAGTTTGAATCAAGTCAAAGCAACCAATATTATCAAAGTCATTGAGAATATTAGAGAACCAGCACATATGGGTTTATTCGCGAATGTGTAAACATCGAGCCAATTCCAGTATCCACCAATAAGACGACGAGGAGACGTAGGAGAAGTAGGTAAGTAAAATCATTGTTATAACTGAGATCACATATGAGAGTTTTATAGTAGAATTAATGCAATACAACGTTTTATTCACAATCACATTCATTTAGAATCAGAATCGCGGAAATTTTTCATCACAAAATGATTTGACGTTTTGCTCTGACAGCGGCTGTCACCTCCTCAAAAATCATTGAGATAACATACAAAAATATCGAGAGGTGTTGAATGGTTGCTATGTATTTTCGATTGTTTATCGACTCCATTTGTAAAAATTTGTGAAAATGGTGAAAATAAGTGAAATGTGATTGATATTCAAGATTGTATTTTTCATTATTCCACTAGTGGATAAAGTGGTACTTTATACGGTTCATAAGTGTGGATAAAACTTCAATTATAAGGTGATTGTGGATAAAACATATTATTTCACTAGCTTAAAGAATTCACACTATAACGGCCAACTAGCGCTGTGAATTATATGTATAAATAAATAAAGGGAGGGGACATTAAGAGTCATTCTAATCTGATATTCAATTAATTATATGTTCAAAGTTAGTACAAATGGCAGGTCAAATTTTGGACATTCTGCAATCAAATCTAGAAATAATATCTGCACGGTAATCATAACTCGTACTTATGCAAAAAACTGACTTCAGGATGCTTTGTAACTAGGATGCTTTCTAACTAGGGTGATTGCGAGAGAACTGAATTTTTCTGCTGCAAAAGCTACATACTTTGCTTTAATTGACTCTCATTTGAGATATGTAATTTGTTTTTGGGGTAACATTACTCAATTTTTACTCAACTCGGTACTCGTCATTCAAAAGACAGCCATACGTTACATTTGCAAAACAAAACCATGAGACCCCCGTAAACCTCTGTCAAAAACCAACATCCAATCACGACATTGACTTGTATATTTATATTAGAATAGGATGTTTGATCTGCAGAAAATTCTTTCATAAAATTTATTCAACATATAAGGGCCAATATTGTCATTATCATAGTCCTAATCACAGCCACTGTCTTAAGGCGGATTTGTGCACACCACTTTTTCTTTGGTTTTCATCGTTTACCTGTAAACAACGGTCAATAGTTAGACTTCAATTAGTAATTAGTTCTTAAATGTATTAATGCCAATTAATGCCATCGTTTTGTAGTGTTGTTAAGTGTGGAATGCAGGGAGAAAGGGATGAAGTGTATTTTCTACCATTTCCGGCAGTTTTGACGAAGCATGGTGACCATTTAAATGATCTATTTGCACAACGCCGCGATGCTTGGATTAATGCTTTAAAACGGGCCCCCTCAGTACATCACAACTTGGCGTGTGTGTTCTCGACATTTTATGGAAGGTTAGTTTCTACCATTTCCGGCAGTTTTGACGAAGCATGGTGACCATTTAAATGATCTATTTGCACAACGCCGCGATGCTTGGATTAATGCTTTAAAACGGGCCCCCTCAGTACATCACAACTTGGCGTGTGTGTTCTCGACATTTTATGGAAGGTTAGTTAGTGTATATAAAAATAATTTTAGGAAAACCCAGTGCCTTAAAGGAAAATAAAATGCATCCTGATTCCTGACAGGATTCCTACCCAAAATATGGGCTACACCACAAGTGGGAAACCAGATGAGTCTGCAGCTTCTTGTTCTCGACATTTTATAGAAAGTTAGGAAGTGTATATTAGTTAATTTTGGTACGGATCGCGATATTGTCTATAATTCGAATTTTTCATCGTACCGGCACTTGATATCACCGCTAAGGGATATTTGTTACAATTTTATCAAAATAACATCAGAAAAATAAACCTTTAAACTAAATGCACAAAGTCGATATTTGTGCCCTCCAGCAGATATGGCCGACCTGTCAAAGTCAAGTGTTCTCGAATGGTCTACAAAGACCTGTCAAAGCGCAAAGTACTTATTGTTGAGTCTATAAATAATAACATTGAGAGCTTTAAAACTATAAAGATGTACGATGACTGCATGCTAATTGATTTAGAACATCAATATACATTTTTCTATAATAAATCCTAGATTTGGATCTCAAAAAAGTGTCAACAAACAGAAGGAGGCATTTTGTGCGATATTTCAATGCGAAAATCAAGTTTGAAAATGGTCGATTTCCAAGATTCAGAAGGTGATAAGTCGAAAAGTATAAGAGACTGCCACAAAATTCTTTCGGATTTGTGTTCGGGAGAAAAACTACGTAACACTACTTTTCTTCTTGTTTCGAGAAAAAACCCGATAAATTGAATAAAGCGAGTGCATAAAGGAATCAAAATTTTTAAAGTAAATTTAAGGTCAATGACAGTTGATGAAAGTAACAGATTGATGAAATGGCGGTGTGCATAAATCCGACTTCAATCATAAATCAAATTAAATCTGTACATTTCAGTAGGGGCATTTATGCAGTTTCTTGAGTTATAGTCTCAACCTTGATCATAAGAATTTGACCTTCAAAGTTTGCAATTTTCAATTTTTATGCTTATGATTAGGACAAAATACAAAACGCGCATGCGCGTCTATACCTATTTGACAAATGACATAAATATTTATTTGCTTCGACTTGTTATCCTTGTTTATTGTTATTGTTCATTGTGTTTCGGAAATAAAACGAGCCAGAAAGAAGGTACTCTTATTGAAATGATTGAAAAATGTCCCAACCTTTGGGATATTTTATTTATTTTTTATTTTAATATTGGATAAAAGAGACTAATGGCAGTGTTGTCATCTGTCAATTTTTTATTTTCGAACTCATGACTGTGATGCGTAAATATAAAAATTTCTTAAGATAACGACTAAGAATAGGACCGTGATAGTGATTATGACTATGATATGATATGTTGCATAAATTGGACCTAATTATAATAAGAGGCACGACAACCACATGATTCCTTCACCAATACCCAGGAGCACGCTTCTGGATTTCTGCTGCTTGACATAGCCTTTTCGGGATTTTAACATTCCAGAGATTTAATTTAAAAAAAATATTATCCTCAAATATAATACAAAGGGAGTTTTCGAAAAGTGTTCATATCGGCAGCAGATATAGCCTACGAAACGTTGAAAAAGCTCACTATTTAGGTAAATTCGAACAAGTTCGAATGTTTTGCCGGAGAGTACAAATAAATGTTAAGAATAAAATCGACAAAGTCGAAGTACCCTCTCTCCAAATATTTCCACAAAGTGGAAAATATGATGCAAAAATCTGACAGAAAACTACTTCCCTGGCTAATGCCACGACGGATATTGAACTACATCTGACAGATATTTGTGCAACGTTCTTCCAAGAAGACTCAATTGCAAGTGCTTATTGTAGACAAACAAAAGATTATCCTTGCACTTATGAGAGGCAACAACCTCGAAACATGTCTGCAGGTGGTCATCCCCAGCCAAATTAAGAAAAATCTTTTGTTTGTCCATAATAAGCACTTGCAATTGAGTCAATTCAAAATCCTATATGATTTACTCAAAAATCAGTCATTCAATATGGCATATAAGGGCGGGAAGTTTACAGATGCCATAAAATTTAAGTTCAGTCCAAAAATATTTTCTGGGAATTATTCAGAGTAGAAAGCGAATGTACTGTACAGAGAGAATATTTGAAAATTTTTTAATTTTTGACCACACAAAACTGTATTATAATAAGAAATTATGCTTGCGTACAAGTAAATCAGTTTCTACTGATATGACATTAATGACATAAAATATCAGAAATGGAAGAGATCGAATTGCTTGGTACGATAATTTTCGATAGTATTGTGAGCACGAGTTGTATTTATTGAGATAATTTCAACGAAGTCAGGAAAGTTCACTTTCGGGAATTGTTCAATAATTATAGATAATGACTAATAAGCAAGAAGTCTAGACTGACATTTATGTTATACTAGTAGATTGGTGTCAAAACGAATTTTAAACGCTTAAAACAAGAAAAAAGTAACAGGAAAGGACCAGGTGGAGAATTTTGTTGAGACTCCAACTTTAAGGAAAAAAAATTAAAAATGAAAACACTCAAAATGGTGAAATGGGGATGCAGTTTATGGGTTGAACTCGGATTTTTCAGATTTGCGGAGAAACGTGACCTCTTAGCGGAAAATATTCAATGGAAAAGTTGTAGACAATAAAAAATTGAACTTTTCGACATAACCCCAAATTAACCGTCAAAATGGTGAAAAACCAATTTTTCAGTTTTTTTCTTTCGCCTATATTTTATAATCTGCATGAAAATTTGTGAGAATATTTCTTTTTTGGTGTCGAATGAATATGATTTTTTCGAAAAAAATACCCTTATCTTCCACGAAACATTGTCTTGGTGTTTTTTTTGTATTTCGAAGGTCTATAAGTGATCATTTTAATTGTTGAAATGTCTACTTTCAAATGGTTTATGTTGGTGGTTTATTGATCGTTAAACTTCGTTAAACTAATTGGGAAAAATGTCTCTCTGAATCATGATTTTCTCAATATTTTCGATGATTTTCGACTTTCTTCATTATTTTTATAAAAGTAGTTTATATTATTTACAATAAAATATATGAATACATAATTTTCATATTTGAAAACTCTAGAGAAATGATTCATAAAATAATAGAATAACATATAAAGTGCCTTGGTTGTATACTTCTACCAATTTTATTAATGAGCTTTTTTTTGAATGCGCTTCAATAGAAGCTCTCCTTTATTTGTTTGTACCAATTGCTCCATTCGCTTCACTGTAAACGCCCCTTTTATTTTATTTCAATTACCTTATTTTACTTGTCGATTTTATTTTAATTAACTTATTTTATATGTCGATTTTATTTCAATTAGGTAACTTCTTTTACTTGTCGATTTTAATTAATATAGGTTATATTATTACTATTATTTTTACAGTTGTTTTATCTTATATTGATTTGTTTGTTTATTGTGTCACGCACAGGTTAAACCTTTAGTGACTTTTTCCCCAGTTTATTTAGTTTAGCTAGGTATCAATACTCATGAATGTGACTCATATTTGGTAAATAAACTTATATGATATTTATTATTATATTATAATTACACTACAGAGTTATTGTGTAAATATCGTTTTTATTTTTTCACATCTACTGAAAATCATTGAAAATATTGAGAAAATCATGATTCAGAGAGACTTGTCGGATTTTTTTCAAAATTAAACGGTTTAACAATGTTGACCACCAAGTAACATAGACCATTTTAAAGTAAACATTGCCACAATTAAAATAATCACTCATAGACTTTCGAATTACCAAAAAAAAAATAAGATAATTGTTCGTGGATGATACGGGTTTTTTTCTAGAAAAAAAAAAGTATATTTTTAGATTTGATCATTGTCGATAATTCCTGAAAGATTCAATGATAATTTATTTCCAGCGAAGACACTAATAGAAGACTATTTGAACTTCATTAACAAAAAAGTTACTTCATTTTTATTGTAGGTTTTTGTCCAGTTCTAGGGGAGTCGCGTTTGTTTCAATTTCAATTTGAAAATGTTTCCCTTTTCTTCATGTGCTTATTTCAACACATTTCTAATTTTTGTTTCAGATAGGTATAACTGTAAGGATATTGAAGATATTCGATGGTTCGACAAACAAGAAAATGGCCGTTTCACAGAGTAACAGATTAATCGAGAACGGAAAGTTGATTATTCAATCGAAAACACATATTAGAAAAGATAATCTCATCGATTTTTTTATAATCGACATTATTTCCACTTAGCAAGCCCGAAATAAATTAGTTTCCATTTGAATATATTAAAAATTTGGAACACATAAAAAATATAAATATGTTAATTTAGAGAGATAGCTGTCGAGCTGTCAGATGGCGTTAAGCTAAGCGGACTTGATGTTTTAATTGTACATATGCGGCGGACATTTTGAATTTATGTCAGACCTGGCTCGAAGATTATGTCGGAATACGTTAGGAAATGCTACGTTTTTTTAATGGAATATTCGAATGTGGGCTTACTTGATGAAACGCTCAAAACGGTATTTCGGGAATTATTTCAACTATGTTGATTTTTTCCATTTACATAATAATAGGTTATGTCCACACAGAGGTTTATCATGAAAGAGAAGAATTTAATTGCTTAATCTAGTCATTAGAAAAAAGAATCTAGAGTGTCGGTAGATAAGGTATCCGTTTCAAAATATGATGACAACCAGATAAATATTAAATTCCGAAAAAAGATTTCAGAAATGCAGCCCAGCTGTCTGTTCATATTTATATCTTGGATTGTCGTCCTTCAGGTCTTCTAATCTTTGAAGAATCTGATCAAGTGAAATATTACGAAGTCTGTTCAAGTTTATGAGGGCCAAACAATTGTTGTGTCTCAAAATACAGTGTTTTCATTACCACTTTGTACAGGAATTCAAGGAAAAAATGCTCTTTTTTTGATAGAATCTAAAAGAGTTTATTTGGGGGACTATTATTAATGTAGTAGTCACATGACAATAAGAAGAAGGGTTCATTCGGTTGAAGAAAAGAACGAAACAAACAAAATACAGCCTTAATCATGTATATTTTTTACGCCCGAACTCTAAAACATTAATGTTAGTAATATTTTCGAAAAATAAATACTTTCACCTTGCTGTCCCCAAATCTGTGTTGCTTTGTGTTTTGTACAGAAGCATAGTTGGAGTGGCAGGCAAGGTGACAGTATTTTGAAAATTCTGCATTTTGAAAAGATACTCGATTAAACAATTTCAAGAATGGCTAGACGAAGTTAAACTTTATTTAGAATAATGATGTATGAATTTCATTTTGCGTATTTGGCGTCTTTCAGGCTGAAACTGACGTTTCTATATTTACAGTGATTGTTGTTAATATGGAAATGAAGAACTCAGGAATCGCCGAAACACCGATTTGGAAATACCGCACAAGCTGAGAGCAGTGTTTTCAGAAAGTCTTGTTGTCATTAGTTTAGATTGAGAAAATAATGACATTTGTTTGGTTTATATAATATGAGGAAAAGTGTATCTGTAATCAGCACAGGGATTCTCATCTTTCGATTCGACTCGTGTCGGCCAGCTGTCACCTTCCGGCAGTCTTCTCGACATAGAGAGAGGATTGATTCTCATCAAATGTCGAAAAACTAGTCGAGAGGTAGAGTATGTCTCAGCATACTCCGTCGTATTAATTTGAATAATGAAACTTTTGACATTTCATCAGCACAGGGATTCTCATCTTTCGATTCGACTCGTGTCGACTAGCTGTCACCTTTCGGCAGTCTTCTCGACATAGAGAGAGGATTTTTTTTTAATTGAAATTAACGTGTCTCGACAACAAAGGCCATTGACACATGATCAGTACAACAATATGTGTGGATAAACACCATTCAGTATGCTAATATGCTAATATCCACTGGATGGAATCTAAGTATACATTGTAAAGTAATATTATCAAATATTATTATATAAAGCAATATCTTTAAGAAAGAGAACAGTATTTTTTATTTTGTATGAATCAGTTAGCATTTCTGCTAGGTTTCCATCGATGTGATATTTTGTACGGTTTCTGACGAAATGTGCGCAGTCGATCAGGATATGCTTCACAGTGATTGGGACATTGCAGGTGGTGCAAAATGGAGGGGCTTCAGAGGCCATCAGGTGTCCATGGGTTATTCGAGTATGTCCAATTCTCAGTCTGCGCACGATTATCTTTTCTTTGAAGATTAGGTAATTGAAGTGGAGCTGTTGTCGGCCGGATCTCATGAAGTTTGGTGGTATTTTTATTCCAGTGGGTTTGCCAGGACATTCGGACAGAGTGTTTGAAAAATGTTTTCAGATCAGTTAGTAACTGTATGTTTTCGGTTGTTAAACTTGCAGATAATGCACCCTTGGCTGCATCGTCAGCGAATTCATTCCCAGTAATTCCCACGTGTGATGGGGTCCAGATTAGTGTCACAGACACCCCATTGTAGCAAGATCGTTGGAAATATCATGTATAGTTTGTACAAGTGGGTGGTCTGTGAATATATTTTTTATGGACTGAATAGAGGCTAGCGAATCTGTGCAGATTGCAACGTTCCGATGTTCCGGTGTTATAGAATTTAGGACCAAGAAAATTGCAAACAGTTCGCCTGTATGGACTGTGGCAGAGATTGGAAGTAAACATTGTTTGAGCACTCTGTCAGTGTATGTAGCTGAGCAACCAACACCCAGTTGGCCTATAGAAGCATCAGTAAACATAATGTTATCGAAAGAATTCGATTCGAGCAACTAAAGGAAAGATTGTCTCAAGAGGAGTTCGTTGGTTTCGTGTTTGCGATATGACGTGAGTGAGAGGTTAAGTTTTGGTAGTGATTTAGTCCAAGGGGGAGATGGAGATATTGGATAGTGGTTGGTAGTTGAAATATCAATATCTCGGAGGAAGGGTTGAACAATGTTTGTGAAAGATTGTAATTTATGTGGGTTGGTTGTCGGATTAGTAAAAGGAGGTTTTAGTAAGCTATGGGCAGGGTTTTCAGGATTTGCAGCAATTCCAGCAGAATATGCCAGAAGCAGTTGTTGTCTCCGTAGCCTTATAGGAATTTCATTAGCTTCCAGACATATGCTTATTGAGGGACATGATCGAAAGGCTCCAACACAAATTCTTAGGGAGGTATTTTGAATGGTGTCGAGGGATTTTAGGTCGGATTTAGACGCTGACATATATCTAAAGCTACCATAATCCAGTCGTGAACGAATTAGAGATCAGTAGATTTTGAGCACGACATCTTCTTCTGCACCCCATTGTTGGAGCGATAATGTTTTCAGGACGTTCATTCTCATCAAACAGTCAGTCTTGGTATTCTTGATATGCTGTTTCCAACTAAGTCTTCTGTCAAATGTAAGTCCTGATATCTTATGTTGATCCACGGCTGAGAGGTCAGTAATATTTAGTGATACTCTCGGGATTGAGTGCTGGTAGAGCGTCTAGTAAATTTAATTATTTTAGATTTTGCAGCACAAAATTCGAAGCCTGTCTTGAGAGACCACTGAGACAGCTGAGGATATTGTCAATCGTTAACTAAATTAGACGTTGCATCGGCACGAAAACGAAAAAATAATATTTGAAAGGCGTTGACGACGAATTTGAAGAGAGTTCAGTGTCTTTGAAATTCCAGAAGACCATTTTCAGAAATTATTTTGAATAAACAAATATTTGTTGGCAATTTGTGCATCTTTTGACACCGTATATTCCAGAACCCAGTTATAGAATGTATCGAAACCGACAATCAGTCGCAAACAAAAAGTATTGGTAGCTTTGCGCTTTTA
The DNA here is from genome assembly GCA_944452925.2 of Chrysolina oricalcia. Lineage (NCBI taxonomy): Eukaryota > Metazoa > Arthropoda > Insecta > Coleoptera > Chrysomelidae > Chrysolina > Chrysolina oricalcia. The sequence goes on along the minus strand of OX101823.2, from coordinate 20,479,791 downwards.
TGCGACTGGCTTGGTTTGGTGAAGATTTTAACCTGGAAGTAAACTAGACGAGTGTGAATTGGAGCAGCTTTGAGTTTTACAACTATTTATATTCGACTTCCGAGATCAAAATGTGGTGCTCTCCCTTCAAAGGTCAGAAAGGGGCTCACGACCTTCTTCTTTTGTTTCAAATGTGCAATAGCAATACTGACACTATTATTTCGTTTCAATCACAAAATTTTTAATCTTTGGAAAAAAGTTACTAAGGTCAAAAACCAAAGTGCTGAACGTTGACCTTGAATGCACCATTTCTTTTATTCCCTTGACTTACTATCAACATACATTGTAGCTTTGTCAATATGATTTCTTTCATCATGTACAATTAAGCATATTTTGAAATGAATCAAATAAAAACTGCTTCTATCATACTGCTTTATATTTTAGCAATGGTCCTTATATGATTTGTGGAAACTACGAATATATAGTGAACCTAAGACTGTCTTATAACTCTGATAACTTATAAATTATCTTTAATTGTGAACATATTTTCGAATACTATCAAAGTAAAATACTTCTGAAGAAATGTTTTCAAATTTGCTTCTCTTGTCAGTAACATTCTTGTTCCATTTAATTTATTACCTAGCTCTTGTCACATTTCTCTATATTTGCCATTCGCACTTGCGGAACACAAGCGACCTGTGGCAAAATCTCGATGATTGTCAATATTTTCAATCAGCATACCTACTGTTCTTATTTTCGTCGACATGACGATTTTTTGCAAATCCAAAAACTTTTCATCACCTCATATAACCTCACTAAAATGACTTCTCGACACCTCTTTAGATGTCGAATAACGATGACATTTGTAGTCGATACTCATTTCTCGATATGGAACATGAGAATCGCAAATTTTGTTTATTCGACACGACAGCTGTCGAGTGAACGATAGTAGAGAGGTAACAAAAATATGCAGGGCGGGACCCTATTTAATGGAGAAAATATGTTATGAAACATAGACATCAAGAAAAAAATGTGTAGGTACCTGAAATTTTGATGAATTTTCCAACTAGAGTGTCAATTTTCCGTGTTCAATTAATGACATTCAGGATAAAAATACATCAAAATCGGAGTAGGTTTGAACCGTTCAGAGATTACACACTTTTTTTTCTAACGTTTCTCTGCTAAAAATAATTTGAAATAATCTCCAAAAATAGAATATTATGTATTATTCCCGGCAGATTATTGATGCTTGATGATCATCGAAAATATGAAAATATCAGAAACTCCGTATTCATTAATTGATTTTTCAAAATTATTTCCAAGACACTGACATTCAATGTCGCAGTCGTAGAGTTTTCATTCAGATCAAAGAGGTTAAATTAAGTAATAGGAATCGTTATCATGGAGCAACTTCTGTTCCTGTTATTCATTAACACACACGCATTAGAAATATGCAATATTCTCAAATCATCCCCGTTTGGGATCTGAAGTTCTCTTACAACTTGACAACTATTTTTCTTCATAGTCTGTAACTTGATTATATTATGTTTCACAATCAAAGCGGTTATCCTCGACAATTTCTCTTATATTAAATAAACCAACCATATGCCTCATTTTTTAAATTCAAACCAATGAGAAAAGGACTTTTCGAGAACACTGTCTCCAGCCCGTGGTATTTTCAAATCGGTGTTTCGTTTCTTCCTTATTTATTATACGTCTCCATAGTTGCAACAATTTCTGTGAATAGAGAAACGTCAGTTTGACGGTTCAACTCTTCAACTGACATTAATGACACATGATGAACCGTTCCTGCAATACGCATTTAGTCCATAATAATTTAATGTATTCGTGAAATTGTCTGATCGAATATCCCTTCGAAATGAAGAATTTTCAAAATACTTTCACTTTGCCAGTCGCTCAAACTGTGTTGCTGTACAAAACACCACTCAAGCAAGCTCTCGCGGTGTTTCTAAGCAACACAGTTTTCGTGACAGCAAGTTGAAAATATTTTTTGAAAATTCAGCATTTTTCTCGGGATATTACTACTGAAAATTTCACACCTCACTTTTAGAGAGAACCAAAACATTCGTTCTTGTTTAGATGCCATGGCAACCCAAAAAATTTACGGAAATTTTTATCCTCCTGGGTACCCTGGCCGAAATTAATAAGTGGAAATTTTTCTGTCAAATATTTGACAGGGGATAGTTTATATTTTGCTTTGATGTACAAATGGAATTGTATTTTTCATTTGAAATGAGATAATATTTCATATTTATGTATTTATTAAATATTTCGAATGTGTCTGAATATTTTCTTCACGATAATCGCAGAATTTGCAAATTCTGAAATCAAATTTCAGAAACACTTCAATACACCAGTTGTCTACATGTAAATCAAAGGCCCCGTGGCGAGTCGGTAAAGTGTCCGCCTCGTGGTCGCGTGGTCAACTAGTTCAATTCCCAGTGGAGCAAAAACATTTTTACTTTTTTTTTTATTAAAAAAATCAAATTGAAATTTTGTCAAGTGTGTTTTATATATCTATATTTTCATGCATCTTTTTTGTACTATGCATATAAATAGTTCAGGTGAAACCATCGTTAGTTATTTCTTATGAATTGTTGGATGATTTTCATTTCTCGGTGTGAAATTTTCTTACCGAATCTCCCTCGTGCTTGAATTAATTGCCGTAAATTTATCTCGCACATGAATTTTCAAAGAAAATTACCCTCGTCGCTTCGCGACTCGGGTTATTTTCAAAAAATTCATGTACTCAAAAAATTTCCGGCAATAATTCAAGCACTTGGGAGATTACAAGTGAAAATACCACGAGCAGAAAGCAGTGTTTCCAGGTTTCCAGGTTTAGATTGAGAAAATTATGACATTTGATTAGTTTATATGATATGAGGGAAAATGTTGGCAATAATAATTCGAGAAGATGCAGAATTTTCGAAAAATACTTTCACCATGCTATCACGAAAACTGTGTTGCTTAGCAACACCACGAGAGCTTACTCGAATGATGTTTAACAACAATACAGTTTGAGTGATAGGCAAGGTGCCAGTATTTTGAAAATTCTGCATTTTGAAGGGATATTCGACAGTTTCAAAAATGGATAGACGAAGGTGAATTTTATATATATAGAAAATATGAATATTATGTTGCGTATTTGGCGTCTTTCAGACGTCAAACTGACTGTTTTGAAATATTGTATTAGTTTTTGGAAAACTCTGAAAGTATTATAAAGAATGTTGCAGATTAATTTGATAAAAGTTTTTACAAAAGCCATCGTACGTTGAAAAAGCACAACTAAAAATTATTTAAAATTTTACCCGCTCAAGTTTTAGGACGAAAGCTGAAATTTTGACATCAGTTGATTCAGAATTTGAATGCAGATACCGATTATTTAACTAAAATAATATGTTGACTTTGAACGTCAGCGGGCCCATATCAGGCCCTCCACTGCGGACAATGGCATATTGTGGCTAAAAAAAAAATGCAGCGATTACTTAACTAAAATAATATGTGCTGATGAGTCATCTTTTTCTATGGCCTGAATTTTCAATAGCAAAAATTGAAATTCGACGGAAAAAAAGTACAACAAAAAAACATTGGTGAAACAAATGATGAATCAGGAAGAAAATCTGTTAGCGTTATGTGTGGAATATTTAGTAATAAAATTGTTGGCCCTATATTTTATGAATATAAGATGACAAGAGTTACCTATAAATAAATACTCATCCAAGATGTAAAAAATATTCGTTAAAGATATTTTCGGAAGCCGAGCTTGCCAATATAATTTGTATGCAACATAATGCAAATTCTGAATTTTGTGGGAATATTACCTATTACTGATAATTTTCCTCATATTATTTAAATCAATCAAATATCAATCTAAACTAATGGCAACAAGACTTTCTGAAAACACTGCTTTCAGCTTGTGGTATTTTCAAATCGGTGTTTCGACGATTCCTGATTTTGTAAAATTAGGAAGTAGGGTTAACGACCTCTACTACTTACAGGTCTATTCTCTAAAAAGTCGTTATTTAACGAGTAGTTGATTAACGATTGTAGTTCAATTTACGATTACGTCAATCTAAACGACAATTCGGAAATTCGTATTCTGTAAACAATGTCGTTACGGCATCAATCGTTACCGAATTAATAACGACCAACCTGAATTTTTGAGACGGGTAGTACATATAAATTCATGTTTTGTGTTCGAATGACGGATGAAAACAAAATGTTGAAACTGCCTGATTCAGTAATTTGACTATTTTAAGGAAACTTGAATCAATTATGAAAATTGGTGAATATTACGGAACTGTGAAAAAAAAGTAGTGAAACTATTATAAAGGCAACAATTTTTCGAATATTTGGATAAATTGAAAAACAAATTAGTGGTTTCGTACAAATAAGTATGAACCAAGTAAACCAGAAATTCTCAAAGAAACTTGGCACCTCCTAACAGCCTAACTGAACAGCTCTGTTGGGAATTTTATATAAATAAAGGGGCCAAAAAAGCAACCAATATTTCTGATACTTCGTGAATACACCTGCTGCCTACAGAAGACTGGAACATGACACACGATTTATCTTTTGCCATAGACTTCTGGTAATGGCCACGAGCAAAAAAATGCAATGCTAAAAGAAAACTGTGTAATTGGTTTTTGAATGAAAATTTATTATTTTTTGTTTACTTCGCTCATTTCGTTAAATAACTCCCACGCCAGTTCTTCATTTAATTTAAAATCTTTCCGAAAATTTTCTTCAGGAGTCTCGAGAGGGTTGCTGATATTCCTCAGCTATCTATCGAATCTCCGATTCAACTCTCTACGGAACAACAGATACGTGATCCGATTCACCTTCATAAATCATCATAACACCTTCTTCACAGTTCTTCTAGGATTACAACCAATACGTCCTGCTCGAACTGATCCATTTTCATTGAATTACTATTTAAATTTTGCAAAGGACGAGTGAGAATAATCTTTTTGCTGAACACGTCTACTATCGTTGACAGTTTCTGACAGCCAAATAGGTGTCGTCTGCTCAGCGATGTTTTGGCAACGATATATCGTTAAATAACGATGAAGAAACAGATAATGAATACGATTTTGTGATTTTATCGTTATTTAACGGCTTATCGCTTGGTTACTACTGCTAACGATATCGTTGAAAGATAGTGAATAGACCTGTAAATTTGTGTTCCTGTTATTTTCGCAGTTGTTTATAACGACCGTACTAGAAAATTTACATTTTCTTTAATTATCTTTGAGATCTGAGAGTGTTTTACTGCTTGACAAATATTTTCTTCATTGTTTGAAATTTCATTATATTCTGTTCTTGAATCAAAGCGGTTATTCTTCAAAAAATTATTAAACATCCTACCTGTATGATGACTGCGGGCAATGAACCAAACACAAATTGGTACTGACCTGAAACAATAAGAAAAGTTTGATAAAATATTTCCACTTAATGTTTTTCAACAAGAAGAAAAGTTTCAGGAAATCCACAATGAGGAGAATCAGTTATATTATATCAAATATCACTTGACTCTCTAAGAAAAAGTATAATTTCAAGACGATGCATTGTAAAACATCTAGAAAGTGGTCCTTCAGGTTGAGTCCCGACTTATACTTCAAGTTTAGGAGTATAAAACATTTAGACATCGCAAAGTGCAATAGCTACTTGTGTATTTAGAGCGCAAAGTGAATGATTGCCGCTCGACAGAGTAATCTTTGGAGAGCGGCAATGACACTTTGTGCTCGAAATACACAGATGATTTTTTCTACAAACGCAGCTCTTATACACAAAAACGATAGACACTTCATTCAACATAGGTACGTAATATTACCTGAAGGAAAATTTTCAGCCTATAGTAATCCCAAATGTATAAGCTATTCAAATATCCAATAATTCACACCTCTAACAAAAGGAACAAAGGGAAAAATTTGCCTTAAAAAAAAAAAAAAAATTACCGAAGCCCGGGATCGAAAACCCAGTTTAGTAGGAATCATCTCTAACCTTAACAGCACCGCAGTTCCTCAGAGTACTTTGAATTTCTTGTGTTCAGTTTCCATCATGCAAGAATAGGTTCGTTTTCAACAAAAGCTAGGGAGATCGAGCGTTTTTCCAATATTCTTGCTCTAGAGCGTAAAAGTTTTCACAAAATGGCATCCCTCGGAAAAAATCATCCGTATTTTTCGAAACCATTTAATTCAATTATATTTCAATATAGACACCTGAGGGTATTATATACCTTCAAATCGATAAGCTCAGTCCTAAAATTTTGGTAAAAAACAACTTCACTGTTTTCGGTCAAAGTACTTATATGTCAAATTATAATTTTTGAATTTTTATTAATAATATTTTTTCGCCTATCTCGTATTAATCGTTAATTAATGACTCCTATTACTGAACGATTTCGTTTGCATTGAAGAACATTAAACAGACATGTTAATGCATATGAAGTAGATGGAAATTAACTATTTCATATAGTGGCTTGTCGGATTAGAAAAAAAGAGCATTTTATCACGATTTGATACTGCACACTATTAGGTTACAAACAAACTTGAAGTCTAAAAAACGTAGAAAAATTAAATTAGATATTTCTTTTGAGATTAAACTAAAATTTAAATGCATCGATTAACCTGTAACCAATACAACTGATAAAACAAAATAATTACTCAGAAACCGAGTAACATATCACCTTGAATAAATTGTATTATTAACAATAATTACCTAATTTTCTTTTGCAGACGCGAGATAAAATATAATGTCGATGATTTTTCAGTTTTATTGGTCACAGGTTACTCGATGTATTTTATTACTAAAAGAAGATTTATTTCAAGAGAGATATAAACAGAAAAGAAAACTGTAGGTCACAATGAGCTTATGACAAGAGGCATAAGATGTCCGGAGGACTGCTCACTGCTAAAATCCTATACAATAGGAAAGTTGGGTCGAAAATCCATCAGAAAACAACTACTTTCCTGGCTAATGCCACGACGAACATTGAATTACATCTGATGAAATTTCCGTGCAGAGTTCCTACAAGGTTCTCTCTGCAATTGCTTGGTTGCATGGGAATGTTCATCGAAACATTCGGACCACCTATATATCGATTTCGGAGTGTTGCTCCTCATCAGTATAGGGTAGGTCTAGCAGTCAATAACTAATGACTGCAACGAATGAATCGACGACCAAACCCATTTACAGACCGAAACTGAGATCGCGCCCGCACAGTGGATTAATTCCAAACTGCGAGCGCCATCTCAGTGCCGGAAGCCCAACCAAAGCAATACCCTTAACTTTCCTATTGTATAGGATTTTAGCAGTGAGCAGTCCTCCGGACATCTTATGCCTCTAGAGATATAAGTTTCATAACGGATGTTTGTTTAAAACCTATCAGTCTTCGGTATCAAATCAATATAGCAAATCTTATTGCACATATATTTTGACAGAACATCAGTGTAGTTGTATTATTACCCAAAATTTTAGTCTGAAATTAGTGATTTGAACGTATCCAAATTATTCTAGAATGAAAAATAAATTTAAAAAAATTATTGGGTAGAAAAATACATGAAAATATACCCATTTAAAAATCGAAAGTTTATGTAATTTCCGGTGAAGCAGTAAGGTTCATGAACTTCAGTTACTTGTCAAAAAACGCAGTTTGATGTCGTATATATGAAAATCTTTTGAATTTCATTCCATTTTCTTCACAAACAATAACAAAAACAAAAAAGTTATAGGGGCGAGCCACCTTCCGCGAACACCCGGAAGATAGAGTTTGATAATGTGACGTGATCGTAATTTGGATTTGTAGTACCTAATCGAAGAAAACTACCAATTCTCAATTTTCCTTGGTACATACGATTTTTCTCCTAACATTTTTGGATTTTTTTTTAGTTACATTAAAAGTTTTTATTTAGTTTCACCTGTCCCGGTGTCTGTCTTTCTGTAAGCAAATTTTGCAAGTTGAATTGAATTTTGCTAGTTGAACGACTTGACTTGAAATTTTGTATATATTCATTATTCCGGTGACAATGCATTACGAAATTTTTGTTAGATAAAAAAATGGCGGCTCCAATATGGAGGACGGGTTTTGTGATTATGGCCCGAATCGGTTCTAAATTGGTATAAGGTGGTTTTCGGGCTCGAAGATTTTCCTTTTATTGTCAAATTTCATAAATTCAACATGGCGGCTTCAAGATGGTTCAAGAGTTTTGTGATCATAGTCCGATTCGATTCAAAATTGGTATGTGGAGGTTTTCGACAATGCAAGCATTCATTCAAAAGCACAGAGAGGAAAAATTAACTTCTTCACATTTTTTTATTTTTATTTATTTATTTGTCCACACAAGCCTATCGGCTTTTTTACATGGATCAACTTTTATAAATAACAAAAATATAATTCCATATCTGAAACATATGTTCACTTATACTATCATCAGAACTGTAGGAGGTTGCAAAAACAAAATCACAACTTGGGCGCTGCAACTATGATGGCTATTCAGGAGGAAAAGTTGATGATATGAGTGAGGATTAGTCTATAAAAGACAGATTGAGGCAAAGTCCAGTTGAGGTTTAATATTTCATCAAAATTATTGGCTAGTTTCAAAATGGTTGTTAGTGGAGCTCTACTGTCTAAAGAGGCGGTTACACGGCGCGTGGTTCGTCGAACCTGTCTGGACAAACCACGAACCACAGACCGTCTGACATAGGTGGTTTGTATAGCTCACGGTTCGTGATACGTGGTTTGCAAGGTTCCATCGGTTGTCGGAAATTAAGCGCGAGTCAAAGGAGACGAACCAATAGGTTCGCGCGAGGTTCGTACAGGTTGATGATGAACAAAGATATATTGAATGATCTCGTATAACGAGTTCGATGCGAAGGGACCTTAAATGGAATCAATGACATGATTTCGGGTGGGTTTATTTCATTGTTTATAACCTCACCTACAAACAAACATCATTGCTACATAGTTCTAAAGCTAAAATCTTGAATTCACTTCTTAATTGTGTTGTGCTTACCAAATTATAATCAGGCCATAAGGATATTTTTTTAAATATAAGTATCTAAGGAATTTATTTTGTATTTTTTCCACATCTTTCAAGATTGTAATGTGCTCTCCTAACCATATTACTGAAGCAAACTCAAGTTTAGGTCTTACCAAGGTATAGTTGTGCTTTGCTTGCTATGGTTTCGAATACTTCATTGTCATATAAAAATAGATTGCTGTTAATAGATCTTTGTCTTACAAACCCGTGTTGAACTGTACATTTATTGGTAAAGTATAATTTTGTATAAAAAATTTGTTCCAAAAGCTTAGATGGTGCACACATAATAGAAATTGCTCTGTAATTTTCTATCTCAATTTCACTACCAGATTTAAAAATAGGTGACTTTTTTTTCTATATTTTTAATATATTTCCTTTCTTTCCTTCTTATCAATGTTTTTGTTTGCCTGCAAGTTCTTTGTATTTATTATTACAAAATACAGATTGTAGCTTCAATTTCCTGTTATATTTTTTTTTGCTTTAAAAGATTCATTATTTCCTTGTGAACTACACTGGGTATTTATATGATTTGTGCGATGTATTATATTCGGGTACACAATTGTCGACAATAGTCCAAATGCTATAAAATTTACTGTTATGTTCGTATCATTTATTATATTTTTCAAATGATAAAGTAATACATGTGTGATGTAGGTTATTTTGTGAGTAACATATTCAAATGCTTGTCACTGTTGTATTCAAACTGAATCCGTTACTCACAGAATAACATACGTCACACATCTACAGAAATAATTTTCAACTTTTGAATACATTTGAATAAAAGCTTGTCTTTGAAACAATTTGTTTAAAGCAAATATTATTTTTTCGTTGAAGTTAGACGATAACAAAAAACAAAATATTCCTCTCCGTCACTGGGAAACATATCAACAACCCTTAATTTAGCGTTATCAATTGTTTTTGGGCGGTATCTTCATTTCTTTACGATAAGACTTGATGAATTAGGATTCTGGAAAAAGGAAACATAGCAAGAAGCAAAACAATTCAGCGAAACATCAATAATTTTGCAAAAAAATATAACTTGGCAATAATGTAATCGTCTCTGCAACCATAAAAGATCTCGATGTGACAGTCATAACATTTAATGAATTCGACAGTCTCGTATTCGAGCAACACAATCTCAATCCAATCGCATATCGGCCAACACTTATATAAATATCCGAGTCGGCCATTTCTCTCGTCCCGAAAAACAAGTGAGAAGGCCAGTTTTTTCGCGCGATCAAAAGCAAACAGCATCGGGTTTGTGTCGAAAAATAATTGGATACCGAAATATGTCGGACAAGCGCAAAAACTCGCTCTCTCTTTCTATGTGAGTTAAAGCTCTAGAATTCCAAATTGACACGGCCAATTTATTTGTATATGGGTCCGTCTGATCTTCTTTTTGCATCTTTGACTTCTCTACTCAACATTCACATTCCTGTGAGATTCACGACAGTGGTCCAGGTGATGAGAATACTGCTTGGTGAGAAAGTTCGAGGGTTTGGTGCTGACGGTTAGAATTAGATAAAATTCGTGTCACTCTTGACACTTGGCACTTATTTTCTTAACAGAAAATTTCACTGAAATGAATGCGGTGAAATTTTTGATAATTTAACATAGACAAGGTGGTTTCAAGATTCAATATGTTGACTGGGCGCCATTTCTGAAACCATAGTTATTTTGAAAGGTGTCTTCAAGCACTAATATGGCTCCATTAGTGCTATGATCTAGGTAAATACGATATGTGCGGTGCGCGGTGCGGTGCAATACGTGTGATGCGGCACTCGCGGCTATAGAACATTAACAAAATGAGTGAGAAATGTAAAGTGGTAAACAGATTCATGCGATTATCAAGATCTTGAATTGCCCTATCGCAAACTGCGTTTGAAACTATCAAATTGTTTGATTTCGCCCGTAGTTGTCAATCACGCTTGATGGGAGTGTTGAACATACTGAAATACAAATTTCTCGTATTTAATTTCTCCTCAATAGCAATTGCCGGATCTTTTTCACGATTCGCTCGATTTCCACACCGCACGAACCACACATATCGTGTTACGCTATGTTCAGCGTGAACACGATTTGAACGATGCGTGCGATGCGGCAAACGCACGCACCGCTAAAACAACGCAAATAAAGCGTATTTAGCCAATGGGTCAACGAGATTTTCGGTCGTCGTTTGTTCTAACCTTTTAGGTTGCTTTGCTAAAATAGCGGAACGAGTACGAGTACTGTTATTTGAAAATATTGTACTCGAATTGCAAATATTGAGAAGAATTCCTAAAAAAACA